>JASTVB010000048.1:0-109559 GCA_031125705.1 Saccharomycopsis babjevae | reverse complement strand
AAAAAAAAAAAAAAAAAAAAAAAAAAAAAAAAAAAAAAAAAAAAAAAAAAAAAAAAAAAAAAAAAAAAAAAAAAAGGAAAGAAAAGAAAAGAAAAGAAAAGAAAAAAAATAGTTCCTTGTGCAAAAAAAAAATTATAATTAATGAACTCTATAATCAAGTTGATTTATGTCTTAGAAAGTCAGTTAAACTCATTTTCTTAATCTTTTTACCTTCAGGAGCTACCTTAGAGATTGCACTGTCTACAAAACTGTCACTAGGCAAACTTTTTGGATTTGAATTATTAGAAGCACTATGTTGAGTCACTGCCAAAGTTGGTTTCGGATTTTCCTTAATTGGAATCAATTTACTTGCGACAGGAATTGACAAGCAGTTTGCAATAATAGCTTTGGCTAACTGTACTCTACTGTTTATTAATTTATATTCAGAAATATTAGGGTAAACCTTCTTTCTTGAAATTTCTGGTAATGTTTTAGTATCTTGTTTGAACAATTCATGATCACTGGGATCTGCAGACTTTCCCATAGACACATTAGAGCTTGGATATTTCTCCTTTGCGTTCGATTGATCTGAAGTAACAATATCATTTACTACCTTCAACTCATTCTTAAAGACCATATCACGGTTCCCAAGTCTACCGAGGATAGAGTTCTTGTCGATTTCATAACAACCATATGTAACCTTTTTAGCTTCGACAGAATTCCTATTTAATTTGGATCCCTTTCGAAGAGATCTAAAAAAATAGCTTCCCATTTTCTTTATTTTCAAAAATCTGCACTTAATCACATTTGAACTGCCAACTGCTGAATAGCAGCCACATTTAGAATGACTAAGAACAAATTCGACGTGGCTAATTAGTTCCACCTTTTCCTGATGTGAAAAATTGTTGTTGAAGTTGTATTTCATTATATCGGTATACTTATCAGTATTGACATTCTCTGTTGACAATAGCCTCTTGAATATAGGGTTAAAATCAAATTCCCAACCAACTATTAGCTCTGCATCTTTTGGTATATCTTTTGTAGCTTGCAAAAAGAACTTTATTTCATTACCTACCATAACTGGAATAACTCTGCAATTTGGATAACAACCTTTTCTCGCAAATCTTGTCACATTTCCTGAACTTTTACAATCAATGTATAATGGTACAAGCATTTCCTCATCATTCACGTTGTTTTTTTTATTCAAAAGATACAGTTCAAGAGAAACAGCTAAATTAGTTTTATCTTCTTTCGTTGCGATCAATGGTGCATCTCCATCTGTTGGATCGAGATCATCACTATAGGACTTTATAAAAAAATAATAATTTTTTGGCAAACCCCACTCTTTGAATTGGTTAATACTATTCTTAAAATAGTTAACTTGAAAATCTACTTCACCTAACATTTCATCAATGAGATCGCCCTTAGAACATGAAGACTTTTTCAAAAATAATCCCATATTGGAGAGACCGCTGAACTTGTAATTTGAGGAAATTGCTCCAGTAGCTTCATTCAATAATATATTTCTGACTGTAATCTGTGGCTTGCGTAAATTTGCATATTCGCTTTTTGAAAGTTTCATGAAATTCAAGTGTTTCTCTTTCGAATTCGATTCTAAGATTTTAGAATAGTATTTTGTAACATAAGTTTGTATTTTTTCATTATGATACTCCAATTGCTCAGAATTATAATAAACGGCACGGAAATACTCTCCCTTTGCCGACTCTATTCTAGTTATTAATTCCTCATTTGTGTTGTCATCGAATTCTTCTTTTTTCTTTTTCCTGCTTTGTTTTCTTTCTGTGTCTTTTTCAGGCTTCTGTTCATTAACAGAAGTGTCCTTACTGTCATTATTTGCAGAAGAGCGATCTCTTGTGCTACTTCTTTTTCTTTTTTTCTGAGGCTCGTCTAGTTTATTATTAATATTATCGTCGTCCTCATGAGAAAGTTTTCTTTTAGGTTGTGGTGAATTTTGTTCTTTACTATTTAAATCCCCGTTATCACTGATCGGTGCTTCCAATAATTGAAGCTGCTGTTCTCTCATTTTCTTAATGTCTATAAACTTTGCTTTAAAACTGTCGGGATCACATCTTTCACATAAGTATATGTCAGGGACAGCATCGTTGGTCATAATGTTGAAACAAGACGCATGTTGCCACCTGAAACATCTATCACATTGAATCGTGAATCCATCATCTTCGTTTATTTGGCAAATACAATCGATGATTCCTGCGTCAGGATCAACTGCATATGATGGCGTAATGTCTCTGTCATTTTCAAGATCTTCGTCTTCATGATGTATTATGTTCAGATGTTTTTCACTGTCTTTAGTAATAACCTCGTCATTGTGATTCATAACTTCTTCTTTTGAGGCAGTCAAATTATCTTCTTTCTTATAACTATCTAAGACCTTCTCTTTAAGCTTTTCGTCCACATCAATCTCATCATTATCTCTGCTCTTTTGTAAAGGCATAGGGGCTTGAAAGGCTGCGGCCAAAGCTGCTGCCGCTACTATTGCCTTCATTGATTTCTTTTCCTTTTTAGGTTCATATTCCGTGCCATTTGCGAGTGCTGCGACAGCTGGACCTGGGTTCAAACTCGGCGATTTCAAGTGTGGCGAGCGTTCTGGCACCTTCTCTGTATTCGACGAATCAGCCAGTACATTTTTGCTTAATTTTTCCGATATTTCATAGCGATCCTTTGTATCAAACTCACTACTGCTATCTAATGGTGAATGGCTCATAGTCAGTTACTGGTTGTATTTGCATCTGAAACTAATTTTAAGTTGACTTTATCTAGAGATTTTCTCTATCAAAGCACTCAATAAGAAGTAGAAATAAAAGTAAACAATGTTGAAATCAAGAAAACAAATACCTTTATTTCTTAGAAATTTCTATCAATTAATTCTTCAGATTCTACAATATTATTTCATTCCTCGTATATCGTTACTTTTTCTTCATATTATTCATTTAAGATTTTCAAAGAAAAATGTTTGTTATTCTTTTCTATTTCCTTTTCTTGATACAAGCAAATGAAAAAAAATGAAAAAATTCCTCGTATATTGAATATCGTAAAAAAAAAAAGAAAAAAAAAGTGCGTTGAACGCTTTATATTGAATATTGCAAAATATGTAACTATCAAAATTATGCCAAATTACAACTTAAATACCATCAAAATGGAGCAAACGTTAAAGAATCTTAATAATTAAGTGGATACAGAATAATGCTCATATGAAACGAATTGCTCAAAATATATTATTATTACACGAAGTACACATTTATAGTTTCCATAAATGTGTAACGATATACATATATAGATATAACTAATATAGGAAAAAAAATCAAATGGAATGACAACAGTGGATTAAACTTCTCTCTCAATAAAACTTTGAATCATACCTTCAGTAGTTAATGGATATTCTTGGTATTCGAGATCGCCGTTTTCCTTCAATACAATATTTGGTTGAACAAATTGTTTTCTTGGTAATTTTCTGCTCAAAACAGCGTCTCTAAATTTTGCAATTTCTTGTGGGACAGCACTTTTTCCCAAAAATAATTCAGAGCCACCTTCAACATCAGCACTACACTTGTAAATATGTAATCTCTTCAAGTATTCACCGACGGCTGGTTGACCAACGGTCTCAATTTTAGAAGCGTCTAAGACTATCTTCAAGTCTGAGAAGTTCTCTTTGTCAGTGTATTCAAATTTAACAAAATCTTCACCTGCGTCTAAGAAAGTCTTCAAAATAGAGAATCTGGCTTGCATGTGAGCTTGCCCCCATTTTGTAGTGTTTGGATCCCAAAATTCCAAAGCAATTAAACCAGCTCTGGCCATCAACAAGTATCCAATATGGATGATCTCGTCTTGCTTCTTCTTATCTGTAATTCCAAAAATGTTCAACAACTCGCGGTTGGTGATTAAATACATAGCCACACATTCGGCACGACATTCTTCGTAAGGGCCAGCTAATTGACCAAATACAGAACCCCAAGTAGTATTTTGTTTGTAGAAAGTTTTGACTGGGGAGTTATCCAAGCCAATTGGTGGGTTCTCATGATCAAAATTGTATTTATCATCGGACTCTTGGATTAAAAGTTTTCCCGAACCATGACCCAACAATTCGTGAATACCAACTTGAACTTCAAAAGCTTCACCTTGGGTTGCTTTGAACAACTCATTCAAAGATTCTTCAATAAAGCTAACTGGTTTCTCAGATGAATCCTTAGCATTTAAAATATTACCCAAGCTAACATTCTTGAAACCAATATTGATTCTGATATCATCATAATTTGGAATGTTGATACCTGCTGGAATACCAGAACCAGCAAAAGTAACGACCTCCAAAGATGTAAAATCTGGAGGGGTGAATTTATCTTTTTCAAATTCTTTATCCCAAGGTAAAGCTTTGATGAATTTCTCAGCATTAGCAACTAAGTTTCCAAATTTTTCAGTACGTTCTTTATTAACTGTACTTACCAACCCTTCCCATTCACCTCTTACACCATATGGATCTCTGTAAGTTTCAATGAAACCAATATTAGATTCGACGCTTGGGCCAATATCTTTAACCCATTTTCTTTGAGATTCTTTATGAGCCTCCAAAGAGCCTGTCTTGAAAGATTTTTCATACGCGGCCAACATTTCTTTTTGAGTTTCGTTGGCTGCAAATTCTTGGGCAGCAGCAAAATTTTGTGCAATTTTGGCAAATTGTTCACTGTGGTCACCAAACTTCATGGAAAGAGTGGCATCGGTACCATCAATTGTGAACTTGATTGGCTCAGCTGGGTATTCTTCTGTAATGGTATTGGTAGTTTCACCAGAAGCTATCAATAAGTTGAATTGAGAGTTAGACACTTTTTCAACTCTAGTGTTTTCAGGCAAAATTTTGTTTTGAATCAAAACTCTGTTCACAGTTTTAATTTCTGAATCAGTAGCTGGAACACCAACGTAATAAGCAGAATTGATAGAGACTTTGTCCTTGTTCAAACCTAACAAGACCTCATTCTCAGTGATGGAATAGATCTTGGCGCTTACAGAATTGTATAAGTCCACAACTTTGGAATCTTTGGTAGACTCAACGATTTTGGAGAACTTCTCTTTAGAGATTCTTGGAATAAACTTGACATCACCGAAGGACTTAAAGTTACCCAAATTGGATAAAAATTGAGAAGCATATTCTAAGTATGCGGTAACATCTTCTTCGCTAACTTCCTTTCTAGCATGTTCGTAATCTCCGTTCAAGGATCTATGAACAGCAAGAATCAAGTCAAAGATGGAGTTGGATTCATTACTGACAGATTTTAAAACAGCCCTAGAACCTAAGTGACTTGCCTTGTGCAAGTAGTATGCATATTTTTGTTCCTTGGCACTCAAGTTTTCGAAATGCTTTTTGGCATTGAAAGAAACAATCGGTGGTTTTTGGTCCGCAAAAAATTGAGAGGTCATTCTTTTAAATATTATTGGTTTGATAAATCTTTTCATCAGAGAAAAAAAAAGAATTATAAAAATCAAAAAAAAATCAAAGAAAATTGAAAACTATTACGTGAAGCTATATGGATTATGATGAATATTTATAAGTCGATGTCGAAAAAATAGCTGTAAAAAAAATTAACATAGTTTATGGATTTGTGAAATGAAATTTTCTGGTGTTATCTCCATTTTTCAGTACTTTCTTAAAAAAAATAAAAAAAAGTTCACGCGCTATATTAAAAATAAACATACAAAGCGGACCCGTGCATCTATGTAGTGAAGTGGAAAACCATCATGAGGCTTCAAAGCATTATACATAAATATATATTTTACATGTGCGTATGAATGTCGATAATTTGTCTGAGAGATTGAGTTTGGCCTTGTAATTTACAACTTTAATATTTGAAAAGCTGGTATTGATTAAATTTTTTGTAATTAAAAAAACAAAACATAATGTTTGTTGCGAATATCTCACATAAAACACTACTTACTTGGTTGGGAGTCTTGTAACAAATCAACGTAAAAAACTAAGTATACAGTGAATTGATTTTTTTGGTAGCTAAATAAAAATACTTTAAAGTTAGTAAAGAAAAATTAGCAATCGGCGTAAATGTCTAAAGTATTGTGCACCGTTGAAAATAATCATGCAAAAATTATTTAGATTTTTCATGCATGTTGAAAAAAAAATCTACAAATAAAAATGAATAATAATGCCTCGTTCAAAAACCAATAGGTCACTTTTCCAAATGCTTGCTTGTAAAGTTCTCACAAATTTCTAGTCTAGTCTAACTACAAATATTTTAAACACAAAGATATATGCAATAATAAGCTATTTTCTAGGAAGCAGTCCGAATAGCATTTGTACTAATATTTTATGGATGCCTTCCTAGTTGCCATTCAAGATATTCACTGGGAGCCTCTACTTTTTAATAAATATATTATTTTTCGTATTTTATAGTGGTCGTGAAGTTCATCTATGCATTGGCAGATAATATTAAACAACGAGAATCAGAAAGATATACACAAGAGAATCAAAATCGAAACTGTAGTTATTATAATAAGTTTTACTCCTTTCATCCGACGGTTATGCACCTCGCGTACAAGTTTCGTTTTTTTTTTTTTTAGTCGATTTTATTATATAAAGAATTGATAGAGCACTATATAAATATATACATATATATTAACCTATTTTGAGTTAACTTTTTCAGCAATAGTAAAAGCTCGTCTCTCAATTTTTTCTCAATGCTCTAATATTCCTGGAGGCTATTTAGAAAAACAATCTTCAGTTCCATTGACTTAATTTTATTCGCATATTTCCATAATGAACAGTCAGAATAATAACCCAAACCAAAGATTCATCAATGCTCTTTCTTCTGCTCTTGAGAACCAGGATTTCTTACTAGTAAAGTCGCTAAACAATGAAATACCCAAAGATAAGGTCAGCAGTATAAATAAAAGCTTTCAATACTCATCTGTTTCTGAGGTCAAGTATATGCTACTCAAAGAGCTTTGTAAGATTTGAACCAGTCGGTTATCCATGTACTTTTCCGAAATTATTAAAAACAGTCGCGCATTTTAAACACATTAATCTTTTTTTTTCCGTTTTAGAAGTTTATGAAAAAGGTTCAGATAAAGTCAAAACAATCTGAAACTTCAAGTTTCTATAAGTTTATCTTTATATAGTTGCAATAAAATGAATGCCTGGTGCAGTCAGAATATCATAATTTATGTAAGGCGATAGAAATATCAAAAAAGCATCAAAACCATGAAAAAAATATCAAACTAACAGAACCTCTGATATGCTCTCACGAATCCTTTGAATCTTTCAACAATCTTTGATTTAAACATTGATTTTGATGAGAACTGATACTCCTTGACCTCTAGATTCATGCAGATGTATTAAATTTTTAAATCAAAATCGAAAATTGGGGATTGAAACTTCAAGCTTTCCTAATACATAAATCAATTGAAGTAAGTGATGAAAATAAATTACAAAAATCGAAGGAATCGAATTCTATTTTAGCCTAAATAGAACAAAGTAGTTTTTAAATTCTATTTTTTTAAAAAAATTATTAAGGTTGGTTGAACTGAATAAATAATTGAATTAAGATCATTGTATTTATTTAGTATAAATAATAATAAACATATAAAACTTTTATTTTATTTTACTGTTTGAAAAACCATTTAATTTGTTTTTTTTATTGATTTAGAGCAAATAATATTTTTTTTAAAATTTTTTCTTTTTTTTCTATTATGTTTACAACAATATTTGCATTCACTGATTTTATCATTAATTAATCAATGACAATGATTTGCAAAATGATAGAAAACTTCCAGAAGCTAGATATCACCATATCTAAATGGCTTGGAAAAGTTTGATTTTGTATTGAATGAACAGTACTTTCAAAATTGATAGAATATTTCTGTTCTTCTGGATTTTGACGCGTCGAATAAAAATTTTACCCCACAAAAAAAAACAAAACCGATTGGTTACGAAGAGTACTAACTCAAAATCTTGAATAGATGAATGACAAACAAACTAGAACAAGTCTTACTGAAAGTAAAATACCTTTGAAAACATTGAAAAGAAGAAAAAAAAAAAATAAATTATTCTAGTGATAATTAAAAATATGATATATATAAAAGAAGCCAAAAAGTTTATAAATGCCATTCATCAGGGATTGCAATTATACAATTTTCAATAAAGTTGATTAATTTGCTATTCATGCTAATAATTCCGTTTCCCTTATCTTTGCAATCTAAATTGTTATTTTTTATTTTTCCAGAAAGATCATTGTTAACAATTTTATTTACTACGTTTCCAGCGAACTTTATATCCAAAAAATCTGTAACACAAAAAATTCTTGCTTCACAATCTGATTTCTGAATTTCTATTGTAATTTCGCCAAAACCGATTGATTCGAGAAAATTAATATCATTTAACAAAGAAGATTTAAAAAATTTAAAGCTTCTGTATCTCATAAATACCGGGAAAGTGTTGAAAAATATTGTGGTATCTTTTAGCAGAGTATTGTTCAATTTGGTAACCTTATAGTCGTTTTGATTAGAGTTCTCTGTAATCACTAAGTGCTTTTTATACTTCCTGCCAGTAATATCATTAGTAATCTTAAGGGTATATACTCCTAAAACTTTGGACAAAAAACTAGGTTCTCCATTGAATAATATGTCACCAAAGTATGAAAAGTATTCTGGAAGCACTGAAAGTAGAAAAAAAAAATTTATATCGGTCAATTCAGTCAAATAGTATTTAGAATCAGTGGTTTTCCATTGATTTTTATTCACTTTCAGACACAGTGATAAGCTACCAGCAAATATAGAACTATTAATCTCACATTTTTCTCTGAAAGCTTCAAACTGCTCAACGAAGTAAAATTTACATGAAAAATTAAGACCATCCTTAATTGAAAAACTGAAGCTGCAGTCTTTAATTATCGATTCTAGCATATGATACAATAACAGATCATCTGCAGAAGAGTAGACACTTTTGGTTTCCCATATATCTGATACTTGACGTAAATAAGTTTTATCCAATAAAGTAAATGAAATAAATGAACTTGGCTGATCATCATGCAATACAATATTCGACCCAGCGAAAACATGTTCTGAAAAGTCCAATGGAGAGTCAATTGAGCTGAAAAAAATGCTCTTATTCATCATGAATTTATTAAACAAATCTAAAATTAAATTTTTATCATTAAAATCCTTGATGTCTTTCAACGCAGCTGTACTGATTATCCTTTTGCTTTCAGATTTGACAAAATTTTCATCATTTTTCTCTTTAATGATATTAAGTGCATTTTCTGAAAAATCTTTATCACTTATAATACTATCACAATCAAAATATAGAGTTTCATCAATAGCATCATTAAAACTTATTTCCCCACAAGCTGATAAATTAGAAAATCTCCCTAAATGTTTCGTTTGATAGGCATATCCAGCGATTTTTGAATCCAAAGATATTAAACTGGAATTTTCATCAATACTACTATTTCCATTAGTCCCATATTCCTTGTATGCTTCTAGCGTGCATTTATTATTTTTGAGTTTCTTTTCCATTTTCTTTTGCTCCTCTAACTGTGCCTTGAATTTGCTCTGCAAATCATCGAAATAAGTTTTTAATTCCGTTACCTTTGCTTTATTTTCAGCTAAATCTTTATTGAAAGAGACAGAAGAAACTTCACTCAAAGGGCTTTTCAATGATGGTGATTTTGGATTGGAATATATACATTTTCCAGAAATTAAAGCTTCCATTTGTGAAATCTTTTCCTTAACTGTGTTTGTCTTGACTTTCAATTTTGGGACCATTGAAACTTTGGTTACATATTGTTCCCGCAAATCATTCGAAGGAACTTCACATAATTTTGATGAGTTATTTTTCTGAATTTTCAAATCTTCAGTGAAATTATACTCAACATCATCCGTTGAAAAAGTTTCAACTGTTAAATCATCCCGCAATAAAGTTCCGAAATTTTCTGATTCGTTGTGCTTATTTTTCGAACAAAGTCCACTGTTCATATATAAATATGTTAATAATTGAAAAGGTGGAATTTTTTTAATAGTTTCCTCAAAACTTTGGCCTTTCTCCAAACCATTAAGCTCTGATTCTATATCTTTGATATTTTTATTCCACTTGATGCAATATTTTTGCAATTTAAAAATAACAGGATTCATAGAAATGCTATCTGAAACATCTGTATTCAGAAATATATCTAAAAGGTCATCAAAACAGTTTTGTTTATCCAAATTAACAATATTTAATGTATCTTTTATTTTTGATTCTATATTGGTGCTTCCTCCAAAAAGTCTCTTGTGAAAAACACCCATACTCCAAATACGTTCATAAATACTATCAAACATGTTTTCGGCTCTGCTTCGAATACCAGCATAACTTTCATTCTTATTATTTATACAAACCTTTAAATAATCTTGCTTATTAAAATGATAATCAATACTAAAGATGTCGACTGTTTCCTGTTGAACTTCAATAATAATATCATGTAGCCCAAAGCAAAGAATCGAAGACTTAAAAGGATGAGAATCAATGGCTGAGTTTCTAAAACGCAAACAATCTTTTGGCAGTAACATTAAATCAACAAGCTTCGCAAACGAGAAAAGCTTTGAATTATTTGACAATTTTTTTGGATTCAGAATTTTACCAGAATATTGTTTATTCCATATATAGATATCATCAAACCAGGTTGTAACAGTATTTTTCACAATGATTGTTAGCTTCGAATTATTTCGAACATATGACTTTCCATGATTTGAAAATGTATCATTACATTTTTCGCAGATTTTGTTAATAGATTTTATTTCTTGGTTTATAAAATCTTCTATAGATAAGTCATTTGTAGACGAGTAATACTCTAGCAGTAAAATCACTGGTTTTTGACAAAAATTAAGGGAATAGCTATTAATATTATTAAGCGAGAAAGTATAATACAGAAAACATGTTTCTAAGATAGGAAATTCGCTAAGTAGATTCGGTTTGCTGTACTTGAAGAGATCCCATTCTCGGCAAAAATTATCCAATTCATATCTCAGGTCCCGTAGTAGTTGATCAGTTAAGATTTCTGCAATTTTTAATAAATATGTATCAGGTATGTACTCGTTTATTTTGATATCTTTATTCTCTAATAAGGTTTTATATTCTTTCTTGTTTGTCATTGTACTAAAATGTTGAACTGCAAGACCCACATGATGGTTCCAAGACCTTATACACTCGTTTAACAGAAACGGTAATCCTATGTTTACATATGGTGATATTGAATACTCAATAGCATAAAATTTTTCTAAATATGCTTTATCAAAATCTAAAATATCTCTTCGTGGTGTTGTTGATGAGCACATCACTCCATAATCAACAAGGAAACAATCTTCAAAATTGATATATTCCAAAAAAGATACCCCTATTTGAAGTATTTTTTGAACCCCAGCCCAATCTTTAACATTATCCTCTGTCAAGTAAAGAGTAGAAACAAATAAATCTTTGAAACCGCCAAAGGTGAACGAATAGATATTGTCTTGTGTTACTTGAATTTCTAAAAATTCACAACTACCAATTTTATCATTTTGAATTTGATTTTTATTATTTATAATTTCACATTGTAAATATTTGGATAGTGAATTTATCTTGGTGTAAGGAATACCAGACAACGCAATTATTCCTGATTTCAAAAGCTTTTGCACAAAATCTTCATCTATTGGTTTAACACATATCAAAATCTGAGGGCTCAAAGATATTATTCTGTTTATAAGATATTCGTTTTTATCAAAATTTTTGAAAAGAGAAAGACCATAATCATATATTGATGTTGGTGAAAGAGTAATCAGTAAATCCATCAACATAATTTTAGGATAATCGACCCTAGTGTGTTTCACCAGCAAGCCTTTTACCTTAGTTTTTATAATTGCTCCAGTGACACAAAAATTTCTATCCACGAAATTATTGATATTTATATCTAGCACGATTTGATTGTATAAGTTCACCGAAGTATTATTTATAACTTTATCTTTCAAAAATGATTTATCAAAATTTGGTATTGAAGAGATTATTTGAAAAATTATATCATACCAAAACACATTGTAGCTTGATTTTTCTATCTGCTGTCTTAGTAATGTCTTGAAAAGCAGCTGGCCATTTGCATTTAATTTTTGAAATAACGAGGTTTGTGTATCAGAAGAATCATTCATGGAACTATGTAATGGAAAAAGATTCCTGTTGTTCATACTTTGAGACGCGTCACACTTCATATTACTGTGACTAACATCATAATTTTTTCGTAATAGTTAATGACTGAAATCAATAAAAGTATAATAGTTTATTTACAATATGAGCTTTAATGAACGCTTGTTTTGGTTGTAGATAGAATCGTTATATATGTATATATTGTATTGTATATTATAAAAAACGTAATATATCTTCTATCTATCTGCTTTCTTCCGTAAATATCAATATTCAAGTGCGCGTAACCGTGTAAGTTCACAATAGTCATCAGATTCGAGAGCCTGAAGCCATCTTAAATTAATACTCTGTGTTAGAATGTCAACATTCATCTCAACAATTATTTTGAAAAAATTTGATATACATTGAATACTGAATTTATCTATATATATACTCATTTTGAAAAGGTCCATATTTGAATTTCCATTTTAATTCATTTTATTAAATATATTCATTTTGTGCTTGTATTGTCTAGACCATAAGTTAATTTAAGAAATAAGTTTAGTAATTATTAGCGATGTGAAGCACGCTCCGAGGCACGTAATTAAGCTCATAATACTAATACTCGTAGCTTTGACAGCAATCCCCTGAGCTGTTTTTGTTAAGGCAGATGTTGCATATTGTTGGAAACCTGCCTTTGTGTAAGTGAGACTTGTTGTTGAATCATAGCTATCACCACCTTCAACAGGACCACCATTATTACCACTGGAGATACCTGAAGGTACTGTGTTATTTGAATTCAAATTGGTATTATTTCCTGCAGTTGAGTTAAGCGGATCAAAACCCGTGTTAGCAAAAGATTTTAAAATAGTCCCGGCATTACTGATTTCAACATCAGTTTCGTTTCCGTTTGTGGCTTTATACACGTATGAATTGTTACCATTGATAGTAGCACCGCTTGGAGGATCGTAACAAGTAATGGTGGCTTCTTGAATGAAAGAATAATAGTAGCCCGGGTTGGTAATATCAGGAGCATTCCAATCAATAGCACCACCAGCCCAGTTTCGAGTACCTTCCGCAGAAGAGGCACCAGCAGGCCACAAAGAAATTTGAACTCTTGCAGGGGTTTGTGGGAATGCGTAAGTTAGTGAAGTTTCATTCCAAGTAGTGTTTTTATATAAAGTACGGCCAACTTGGCCGTTGATCAGCCATTCGACGTACTCTTGGGTCCAATCAATCTTCAAAGTGTGGTAGTTTTCGAAAGAGTTATCGTTGAAAGATATATTTCCAGAATGGTTATAATCCAATATACCCTTGTAATAATAATTCGTTTGAAATTTATAAAGATCGACACCGACGTTTTCGTAATCGATTTCATCCTGCACGTTACTGAAAAAAATAAAAGCTGTAACGACACCAGCCAAATGGGATGTTTTAAGCTTTACTTCAACACTGCCGTACCAAAGATATCTGGCAGACGATATAACAGTACCACCGGAGTTTTTAGGCATTGCAAGAATCACACTGTTATCATATTCAAGCACAGTACCATCGTAGACCCAGTCTGCCTTGGTTGCATCACCGTAGAAGTTGTCTATCTTCGTGAGCTGGTCGACGCTTGAAAATAGAGTGTGACTATTTTTGCAGATCGGCGACGGCATACAAGCACTTATATTATAGGAGTATCTTGGATCGCATGAACCCAAACAATATGATCCAATACCACAGATACCATACTGCGAACAGCACGGCATGCTTTCAGGACATTTCTGGGTTGCATTGCAAGTTATTGAGCTATCATCGGCTAACAAACCCGATATGAAGTAAACAAAAAAGAAAAAAAGTATCTTCATTCTATCTACCAAGTATTTCAATATTAATCTTATCTGTTCTTGTTTTATAAATGGTGTCTCAAAATGTACATTTGCTTTTTATTGCAGAGGAAAAGATAATATTTATTTAACTATAGTATTTATATATAAATATAATATGAATTTAAAACATCAGATCTCTCATAATCTATCAAAAAAGCATTTTCTTTTAAGTATTGGTTTTTTTTTTTTTGAAGTTTTTTGTAAATGTGTGCGGTTCTTTATGTTTCTTTTTTTGTCGATTTACTTGGATTTGCTCTAGTTGTGAAAATCATCTGCTCAAAAAATGTAAAAAATGTATTTCTTATTCTAAGTGTAGCAAAAGCAGAACGTTTGAAAACTAACGGCTATCCGTCTCGGAATATTTCCAAATTGACCTCACTATAAATATTGTTAAGTGGTAATGCGCCAAAGTCTTCGATAAATTTTATTCAGAGGAATAATGTGTGGATTCAGTAAGCCAAAAACTAAACAGGTTTAGGATTTGAAATGTTGAGAACAGGACATTTGGAACTATTGATGTTGAGATTAGAACACGCTTGGATTTCATGTATGTTGAAATTTAAATATGCACAGGTTGAAAATGTTAAGATTTAGGTAGAAATTTAAAATCTCTAAGATGTTAGGGTGTAAAGATGAGAACTCCAAATGTTTTTCAAATATGGATTCATGGGTGTTAAGAGGTTAATTTGATGCTCGTATTTGTTGGTTTTTGGATGTATTGCTTCAATTGCAAAATTCTTGATTTTCTATCTATGTTTCTGCAGGAGACATGCATCTGTATTATCCATGAATGTTTCAGATTTGTTTTATTGTGTCACAGTTTCAGGTTGGCTATCTTGAAGCCAAAAAACTCAAAGACAGCAAATCTTTTTGCTAAATATAAAGCATGGTAAATATACAAACTTTGAGACAAACAAGTGAGAAATCTCACTCACTTTTGTTTGCGGAAAGCAATGTTGATTTCGGCGACAGCCAACTCTAAGGAAACAGAACATTTATAACTTTTTCCCAAAGAGGCAATTGGTTTTTACGACAACAAAATATCCATAAATTATTACATTGATAAGTTATTCACGCCTTTGTGTGATAGTAAAACTTTCTTTTTTTATATCAAGGCTCTCTTTGTATTATGTCAACATGTTAATCTTGTTAGGCAAGGAACCCCTCACTACTATCCTAAAATAGATAGTGAAAAAAATATTAGAGCAGCGAATCACGCTTATATAATACAATAAAATTTGTTTTTCACAACAGCGCAGAGATTGTTTAACTTTCTTTGTTAGTAAAGATTTTCACGCATTGCTATTGTGAAATATGCTTCGCATGCTATTGTCCAAAAGTTGGCTGGAACGAACGAGGGCAGCCTAAGGTTTTTTTTTTACCTATTTGGTTGAATCAAAGATTGGCAGATGCGTTTTTAGTATATCAGTTTCTTTAATATTTACATCATTCAGGGTTGCTTGATCGTTCTCATGCCTACCTTTAGTAAGCTAAGACCTGCGTTGCTTTTACTAGCCTAAATTATATGCTAGAAAACTGATAGTGCATGGAAAACCCGTGCGGATCTTCGTTAGAACAAAATTCTTCTGCTAAATGCAGGTTCACGCAGGTCAAATTTGATCCTTTTTACTCTTTTTGGAGATATCCTTTTTTCCTTTTTGGAAATAAATGCAGTACCACCTGCATATGTTGTGTTTCCGGATGAATTATTTTACTAAAATACTCACCAATTTAATGATGTAATGTCTTATACGCACCAATTAGAGCGTTTATTTTTAATCATGCTCTGAATAATTTCGAAAAAAAAAAAGATCTTCTTAATATCCACAGGTTGAGAACAATCCTATTCAAATGCATCCTTAGTTTTTTTCGACTTTAATAATTTTTGCTTTTATTTTTGCTCTTATTGACATTATTCTGCTTCTTTCTATTGTTAGCATTCTGCATTTTTATTATTACTAGTGCAGCTACGTCTACTTATAGATTACATGATTTGCGTTGAGTTGTTGAAAATATATTTGTTAGAACCAAACAATATTATTTAAGGTTGTCAAGGATTGTCCTCCTTTTTTGAAATACTACTTATTGTAAGACATTTTACATTTCGGCAAACTCTCTGTAATAATTTGTGCTTTTCATCCTATTTAGTTCTATCCGGGCGTAGTAACTAATATCTACCTCCGTAGCTCCATAATATAAGCATTGTTTGTGTCTTATTATGCCGGCAAGAAATTGTAACCAACTGCATGTCAATAGAAAATCCATGTTTAGAATAATCATCCCAAAATGGTTATCAAGCGCTTAATCTCTGGCAATTCAGTTGTTGTAGGCTCAATTTTTTGTCTATCTGCTGGCGAGTATATTATTACCTTCTTAAAAGAAAAACAAACAGAGAAAAACTACAATCAAAAAGAAATAAATAGTAACAATGTCATCCCAGTCGCTGTTATCAGACTTGCATGGATACTGCAGTCACCTATTTCCAAGTTCTATTGAAGAACACTCACACTTATTGCTTGACTCGACATTGGAGAATACGCGATGTCTAAAAATCTGTTGGTAACTAAATTATTAATTTTTTTGCTCAAAAGAGCATTTTCATCTAATTAGTACCATGTTTCAGTACGATAGTCATGTAGATTAAAGCAAAATTGTTCAGCTTTTTTTTTTCATACATATTTCGTTTGGAATCCACAAGCAAGTATGCATGCTAGCTAAAAAACCATGATTGTTTTTATGCATGCATACGCACAGTTTCTGTTACCGTACTAAGAGAGCGGACCATGCAAATCCCCGACATGAAACTCCCTTTTTAAACATGTCTAAAAATACATGTTTTAGGTATTTCAGTATATAAGAAAACCATATCCCACAGAATACAATATGATAATATAAATTTTTAAAAACATTTCTTCTTTTTTTATTCAGTCGTTTGGTTCATTGATCAATCAATTGCAATCCGATTATCCGCAATGAATTCCAAGATAATAATCGTATATTTAATGTCATTTGCTTTGGCAGCTGACCTTACGTCAAATGCCAGCAATGTTGCTTCTAGCGTAATCCAATCTACATCGGCAGCAATTCAGAGTTCCTCTACTGAAAGTATTATTAGTTCAACCTCCGAAATTGAAAAGACAACAAGCTCAACCTCAGCAACACAAACCACAAGTTCAACCTCAGCAGTACAAACCACAAGCTCCTCATCAATTGAAAAGACAACTAGCTCAACATCATCAGTACAAACCACAAGCTCCTCATCAATTGAAAAGACAACTAGTTCAACTTCAGTGGCACAAACACCAAGCTCAACATCAGTTGAAAAGACAACTAGTTCAACTTCAGTGGCACAAACACCAAGCTCCTCATCAACACAAACAACGAGCTCCTCATCAGTTGAAAAGACAACTAGTTCAACATCAGTGGCACAAACAGCTAGTTCAACATCAGTTGAAAAGACAACTAGTTCAACATCAGTTGAAAAGACAACTAGTTCAACATCAGTTGAAAAGACAACTAGTTCAACATCATTGGCACAAACAACAAACTCCTCATCAACATCAGCAACACAAACCACAAGCTCAACATCAGCAACACAAACCACAAGCTCAACATCAGCAACACAAACCACAAGCTCAAGATCAACTGAAAGTACCACAAGCTCAACATCAACTGAAAATACTACAAGCTCAACATCAGCTACACAAACCACAAGCTCAACATCAACTGAAAATACTACAAGCTCAACATCAGCTACAAAAACCACAAGCTCAACATCAACTGAAAACAATACAAGCTCAACATCAGCTACACAAACCACAAGCTCAACATCAACTGACAATACTACAAGCTCAACATCAGCTACACAAACCACAAGCTCAACATCAACTGAAAATACTACAAGCTCAACATCAACTGAAAGTACCACAAGATTAACTTCGGTAGCACAAACAACAAGTTCAATGTCACAAGATAACCAGAATATTTCAACTACACTCACCGCTGAAACTTCAGATAAAACACATGTTGGATCATTGTCATCTTCAGGTGATATCACTACTGCCATTGGTGAACAAACTCAAACTGATTCAACTTTATCCTCCAAGACCACATATGCTTCAACTTCTAGTACTTCTTGGAAAATAGGTATAATTGGGTCCACTGAACAAGCCAAGAATCCTTTACTTCAACTTCCTGGCTCTAACCAAACTGTTTCATCGAGTAGTACCATTAACAATAAGGTTTCCACCCTGAGTATTGTGAGCTCTGTTGAAACTAATTTTTTGTCATCTTTGAAAGAAGAAAATTTTACTTCTTCAAGAACCCCTGTTTTGTCTTCTAGTTCTTATGGTATTGAAGCAACCTCAATTACTAAAGGTTGGTTCCCAAATCAAGGATCAACCACTTCTGGAGTTGAAACAATTTCAAATTCTAGAACTTCGTTTCCAAATCAAGAAACAAGCACTGCTGGTATTGAAGAAACTTCAACTTCTAGAGGCTGGATTCCAAATCTAGGAAAAACTACTTCTGGAACTGAAACAATTTCAACTTCAAGAGGTTGGATTCCAGATTTAGGAACACTTACCGCTGGAATTGCAACAATTTCAACTTCTAGAGATTGGTTTCCAAATCAAGAAACAAGCACTGCTGGTATTGAAGAAACTTCAACTTTTAGAGGCTGGATTCCAAATCTAGGAAAAACTACTTCTGGAACTGAAACAATTTCAACTTCAAGAGGTTGGATTCCAGATTTAGGAACACTTACCGCTGGAATTGCAACAATTTCAACTTCTAGAGATTGGTTTCCAAATCAAGAAACAAACACTGATGGTATTGCAACAGTCTCAACTTCTAGAGGTTGGTTTCCAAATCAAGAAACAACCACTTCTGGAATTGAAACAGCTCAGAGTCTCTTGAACACTATTAGTCACGGCAACACATTAAGCTCGAATACTGCTGCTTATAATTCATATCTCACTGAATCAACTTCAGATGCTGCTCAATCCATAGAAAGCCAAGAATCAACTGTTAGCAGTGATGTTATTAACCCACAACAACATGCGACTGTATCTTCTGATTCAAATGCCAATCAGAACACCGGTTCATTTTCTAATGTCGGAATTTCTTCCGTCACACAAGCAATTACTACAAGCAATTCATACACAATTGCCAAATCTTTTGAAGCAATTACTAGTGATGAATCTATGGTTCAAGTTTCCACTAACGTTGTTTCTTCTGCTGAAGTGACCGCCAGTTACCACTCAGTGCAGGTAGCCAGTAGTTCAGATGCTGTAGTACAAGTATCTGCAACTAACATAGAAGCTTCAAGTACATCTAATACCTACACCTCGATTGTTGTTTTTACTCCAGTCTCTGGTTCTTTTGTTCCTTCGACAATTGATGCTTCTGAATATTTTTCTTCTGCTGAAAGTAAAACTCAAGATTTGACTGTTGCTTATTCTTCTGGTGATGATGGTATTACTACAATTTCGAAGAAAACTTCAAAGAGTATTTGGGCTCCAACTGTTCTTCAGACTGATACTCTTGCTGTATCACTGTCCGCCAATGCTGCGGTTGAAGTGTCTGCTTCTAGTAATACACAAGCTGATTCGATTGCTATTGATGGTACAAGTTCAGGAATATCCGTCTCTACTGCTGTTGGTACTAAGTCTGAAGGTCAAGCTTCATCAGTTGCTACATCAGCAATTAATACCGCTACTCAATTGCCAAATGCTATTGCACCGGCAACAACCGCTGTTGTTGAACAAAACTACACTATAATCACTATAGGCTTCAAATCTAGCTTAAACTACCCATTTGTTGTTCAACATTCTCTTGCATCTGCTCAGATTTTCCAATATTTGCCAGGAACTTTAACATACATTTTCGGTAAAGCTGATTCACAAGTTGTCGTTACCAAGTTAGTTCCATTCAAATCATCATCTTTGGATTACATTGTCACTGTTGCCGAGGTTTCATTCCCTAAGGACTGGGTTCAAACCTTGAATACTTCTCTTCAAACAGCATATTCTAGTTTTTATTTTAATTCTGATTCCACCGAAAACTCTTTAGCCCAATTAATTGATATTAGCATTCCATTGGTCGGTTTGGAAACAACTTCTGATATTGATTACAGCTCTCCAAAGACTTCATCCAGCAATAACTTTCAAACTGATAACGGGGTTGATGGATTGACTTCTACTTACACTGGTTCTTTTGATTCAGTTCAAGAAAACAAAGAGTCTAATCCAAAATTGCGTGTCTTCGGTACTTCTTCCGGTATTTCAGCTGCAGCATATGTGGCTGTTTTATGTGTTGGCTTCAAAATATATAAAAAGAGAAACAGTAGTAACTCATTTGCAGCTGAGAAGGATGGTGATATTATTTTGCCTATTTCTGAGCGTGGTGTGGTTGACTACGAAGAAAAAGAAGAAGCACCTTTCTTAGTAAATCCAGTGTATCAACAAGCACCGGATTACAAAAGAATGTCATATCAATCGGTCCATTCATTTGCAACAATGGGTGGATTGTCAGATGATGTGTTTACCATTAGAGAAGATCCAATGGACGATGTTGAAAGTATCATTCCAACAGCTACAAGTTTCGGTGACAACGACCATAGCTTTTACTGATTCTTAGTTAAAGTTAATATAACTGTATTATAATTATTATGTATTATTTTTTTTGTTTCTTATACCACATTTTAGATTTTTTTTATATTTTATGTTTTAGAGTTGATAAATATATTTTTCTCATGTTCTGATATTGAAGTTGTATTTTTTGAATATATGTTATTAGAATAATTAAAACCATGTAAAGCACGTGATGTGGTTTATGCTATTTACAATATTTTTTTCATTTTTTTTTTTTTTTGCTCTTCTATGTCCATCTTAAGATTTCAGATTTGCAGTAATGTCTTCAAATTCCATACTTTCAACTATTATGTTATTTGTACTTATTGTTAACAAGCAAAACAGGACAAAACAGTTATCTAATATAAGTATTGTGGTGAAAATACAATTTTTTTGGTTTTAATATATAGTCATAGAAAAAATGTCTACTACTGCTGAAAAGATAAAAGCTATCGAAGATGAAATGGCCAGAACCCAAAAAAACAAGGCCACAGAATTTCATTTGGGTCAGTTGAAGGCTAAGTTGGCTAAGTTAAGAAGAGAATTGTTAACTCCAACCGGAGGAGGTGGAGGAGCAGGTGTTGGATTTGATGTTGCCAAAACTGGTATTGCTACTGTTGGTTTCGTTGGCTTTCCTTCTGTGGGTAAATCCACCTTACTATCAAAATTGACTGGTACTCATTCTGAAGCTGCCGCATACGAATTTACGACCTTGACCACTGTTCCTGGTACAATCAAGTATAAAGGTGCCAAAATACAGATGTTGGATTTGCCTGGTATCATTGAAGGTGCCAAAGACGGTAGAGGTAGAGGTAAGCAAGTCATTGCTGTGACTCGTACATGCAACTTATTATTCATCGTGTTGGATGTCAATAAACCATTAAAGCACAAACAAACAATTGAATATGAGCTTGAAGGGTTTGGAATAAGAATCAATAAGACACCGCCAGATATCTTGTTGAAGAAGAAAGAAAAAGGTGGTATCAACATCACCAATACCGTTCCTTTAACAAGACTAACAAAAGACGAAATCAGAGCTGTTATGTCCGAATATAGGTTGAATTCTGCAGACATACAATTTAGATGTGATGCAACAGTGGACGATTTGATTGATGTTATTGAAGCTAGAAATAGAAAATATATTCCAGCTATCTACGTGTTGAATAAAATTGATTCTTTTTCCATTGAAGAGTTGGACTTAATGTATAAAATTCCTAATGCTATTCCAATTTCATCAGCAAAAGGCTGGAACCTAGATGACTTATTAGAAATGATGTGGGACAGATTGAATTTAGTGCGTGTTTATACCAAACCAAAAGGAAGACTTCCTGATTTCAATGACCCTGTTGTGCTTAGATCTGACAAATCTTCTATTGAAGATTTTTGTAATAGTATCCATAAAACCTTGGTCGAAGAATTTAAAACAGCTATGGTTTATGGTACTAGTGTTAAGCATCAACCACAGTATGTTGGTTTGTCTCATGTTTTACAGGATGAGGATGTAGTTACTATTTTGAAGAGATAAACTTACGTAGAAACCCTATTAAACGATTATTATGAAATTTTTATATTTATTGTTCTATTGAGATCAAATTGTAGAAAATTTTATTAATTTTATATTTGAATAAGCAGTTGAATAACAAAGCTGTTTCGAGTATATATACCTTAGTTTCCCGCTAAGTGCTACTGTATGTTCCAAGCTGCAATTATAAAACTTAGAACAAATGATAACTTGAAGCTGAAATTATCAAATATCAATTTTCTTAGATCAATTTTGCTTGAGCCCAAACGGACCAATCCATTCCAATTCAAGTAAAGGATGTTTCTGTTTCTCAAAAACTCAATTGTTAAAAAAGTAGCCATAGAGATAAATGCTAGCACATAGGATAGCTTTCCAACGACGATTCCAAGAAACAATCCACAAATGGATCCATAAGTTAAGTCATCATATGTTAATTTGTGTTTAGTCTCATCTGCATTTGATTTGACAGCATGAACAATTGAAGGTTCTTTATACAAAACATCATTTTTCAATTCGTTAGAAGAAACCATCCCAGCAGTGAATGCTGCCAAAGAAACACTTCCCAATACAAATTTAAAATTCAAATTTGAGTGAAAACCCATTTTTGGCCCTTTGAATTTAATCAAGTCAAAATTTTTCAAAAACAGACTTGGTTTGCTGCTGAACTGACGGCTGATATTGTGCTCAAATGGATTGCTTGCTGACCGTAATGCCAATTTATTGAGGAAACTCAAATTTTTGATTTGTGGCTTGAACATCTGAAATTAATGTGTTTGCTTTTTTTGTTGTTCTATATAACTTTAACTTTGAGTAGTTTATTGACTAAAAGTAACAACTAATTTGAATTCAGGAAAATAAATCTGATTCTGAGTTTAAATTTGTTATTTTTTTTTGATTTAATTTAGATCAGCAACTGAGTAGCTTTTTTACGATAGTAGATTTTTCAAAGCAATCATGTATGAATGAATGAATGAATATATATATATATGTATATATATATACATATTTATCTGTCAAACAAGTTCAAATTCATATTATGAACCACCCAGAACCACTAATATACGCACCCAATATTGCAAAATAATAACCACCTATCACCGGCAGGATCAATAGTGAGAAGAACTTACATGATTTCATGAATTTAACTTATGTATTAAAAACCTATAAACTGGTAGAACTTCAAGACAAGTAGATATCAAATTTATTTGGATAAATAGTCAGCGAATTCATCAAATGGAGATGGAGTCAAAGCAGTTTCAGCCCATAAGTTTGGAGTCAAGAAAGAGTAGGTGTTACCAATAGCAGCGAAAGCAGCCTTTAAGGTGTTTTCGGTAGTTCTGGTAGAACCGGAGGAAGAGGTGTAAGCATCTTGGATACCAGCCAATTCCAACAATCTCTTGACGGCAATAGAAGCAACTAAACCAGAACCTCTTGGGGCTGGAATCAATCTAACAGTGACGGAACCACACTTACCAGAGGTCTTAGAAGCAAAAGAGTGAGGTTCACCCAAGTTGGAACCCCAGTAACCTCTTCTGACTGGAATGATAGATAATTTGGCAATGATGATAGCAGCTTTAATGGCAGTAGCAACTTCCTTAGCAGTCTTAACACCTAAACCAACATGACCATTTTCATCACCAATGATGACGACAGCCTTCATTCTGGTTCTTTGACCGGCTCTGGTTTGCTTTTGGACGGATTTGATCTTCATCAATTGATCCTTCAAGTTTGGTAACAATTGGTCAATGATTTGGTACTCCTTAACTGGCAAAGAGTGTAAGTAGATTTGTTCAATAGTGGTGATCTTACCAGACTTTACTAATCTACCTAATTTGGTGACTGGAGTCCATCCTTTTTCTTCACCATCTCTTCTTCTTGGTCTTCTACCACCTCTTGGGCCACCTCTTCTTTGGTTTTGGTTTTGTTCAGCAGACATCTTCAATATATTTGATAAAACTAGTCGGAAATAATATCAGGGAAGCGCGGGTTGTTGCCTTCAATCGACTTGAATGTAATTTTGATATTTTCTTAAAATATTTCCGAATTCAAAGGATCTTCTACTTGAATGAAAACTCGAGATTCGTGGTAATATTAATCGGTAATTTTATCTAGTATTTCATTTTTTTTTTTTTTTCACTCATCCATTTTTTTATTTCATTATGTTTTTCTTTTCAGCTGGTTTTGAATGAAAGAAAAAAATAAGTGAAGTAAACCGTTGTAATTTAAAGGTGTTATAATATAAAGGTGTAATGATGAACAAAATATTCAATAAGAGGTTTTTGTATGTTTGCTCTTTGTGAAATTATTAAAGATTTATTAAAAGTTTTTTTTTGGGATTTGTGAATTTTTTGTGCAAAATTTTAAAAACGGACGCGCTTTAAGATATCAGCAAAATAATTCTTTTGTTCAAAAATACTAATATGGTTCACGTGACATCATGTGCTTTCGAGAAGGGCAAATACTCAAGTTTCGTGGTTTGATGGACCTGCAGTAGTCATTTTCCATGTGCGTACGAATATTGCTTTTCTTAACTAATGACAAAGTAGTAGAAGTAGTAGTGTTCTTTCTTGCTTGCTATTACATAAGAATCCAATAGTTGCTGAATATTCTGCAACCCAGCAGCAAATCTGCCAATAGTTAGTTAGATATAAGACTAATTAAGATTTATGGTAGCTCACGACGATGTGTATAGATTCAATGAACTCCAAGATACATAACTAAAAGCAGTTCATCTCTTTTGAGTTAGGACGCCTGTAGGAATTTTTTTACCAAATGTTTACTTATACAAATAGTATTACAGTATTGTTTTGGTTGTGAAGGATGATTGATGAGCGGACTATCTAAGTGTGATTGTGTGGAGAAAAGCATTAAGGCACATAAAAACTCAAGTATTTTTTTATGACTTTGTAACCGTACTAAACAGTTAAGTTCTGCAAGATTATTCTATATTATAGTGAGCAGCATATTACATTTTTTTTTTTGTTTAAATATTTTTTAAACATACATATTGATTGCTCTGCAGCAAGTTAAGTAAGTCAGGCGCAGATAAGGATTTGCTAATCAATAAGCTATATATAAAGCATACAGAACCACATTTCTTTGTAGAACTCAATTGATTCTAATTCTGATAAAACAGAATATCAACCACTGTGAAGATTAGATTCCAGATTTATTTTTGATTTGCAACCTAGTCATCAGATTAAATCGAAGTCCATAAATACTGAAAAATTGAAATTGAGTTTGACATAAGCATAGCAAACTCGAAGTGAGATTAATTGAAACCTCCAACAAGCCGATACTGAAAGCCTATTAATAAGAAGAATATATTATCGATCATGCCGTATGTATTTTATTTTTGAATGGAGATGTTTTATTTGAAACAATTGACTAACAATTTATAGTGACAAGAAACAGATGAAGAACCAAGCCACTGACTCTATTGACAAAACAAAAAATGACGTGGCTTCCGAATTGAACAAGATTGACAAGGGCGACATTCATGAGAAGGTGGACGAGGCAGAAAACACTATTGTCTCGTTTATCAATTTTGTGAGCAACAAGGTTTCGTGCGCAGGAAAGAGTGTAGCTTCTACATTGGGATACACGTATGCTTGTGTCGCTGAAGAGTTGAAGAATCCAGTTGTCGTTGTTCAAACGATTGTTTCAGGAGGCGCAATAGCTGGTGGTATCTACGCTTACAAGGAACGTTCCAGAGTCAAGAATATTCCAGAAGACGTATTGTATGTCTATTCTACTATTGTTGCGGGATTAGTGATTTTAGACGGATTTGCTTTCAAGAAGTTGTATCCGAAATACAAATGAATGCATAATGATTATTGAGAAGAAATTACAAAGTGTTTTAGTGTAATGCTGTTTGCTTGCTTTCTGAAGTATCTGGTTTATTATGATCAGAAGTTCCTGAGATAATGTAAAGTAGTCTTTAGGTCAACATAAATGAATGCTTTTTCGACCAATATAAATAAATGTCTTGAGGCGACTACATTCGTCTACTAAACAAATCATACTAGTAACTATATATAAAACAAGCATACGTAAATATATTGGAAAAATTGACAGAAAAATCGCGTAAGTTGTAAAATAAATGATGATATATTCTCACCGTATTTTTCATTTTTTGGCTTAGTGTATCAAATTTGTGACTAAAATTTTGGTGCAAATCCAAATTGTGGTGATGTTTGGGCAGCCAAGCGATGTTGGTCATTAGATTTGCGCATGGGTTATGACTACAGAATGTGTAGTTGTGGGGTACAATAGAAAAAGAAAAAAACTTTTTTTTTCTTTTTTTTTTTTTTTTTTTGTTTTTAGCCCAACAACTCTTAATAACTATTAACAAAAGGATCTCAGCTTTTATTGTTGAAACTTTCTATTATGTCTTTCTGTGTTTACTGTTTGCTCTAAGATAGTCGGCCAGTTTTGACAGTAAACGTTTTCAATTGTGGATGGTCATTAACTCAAATGTGTCATTCTCGTTTTTATTTTCTTAAGCGCTTGTGACATGTTGTTTTTTGCGCACTTAGCGATTTCAAAAAGTCCCGGGGATCACATGAAGAATTAAGTCATGACACAAGAAAAAAAAGCATGGGGTCGGTCATCAGTAATGTACGTAGATGAATCATCGTGCAAAAACATTTGTCACAGTAGGTTTTGCTGAATTAGTTCATTCGGTTACTAAGAAAATACGCTGATAATTATTAATTGTCAGTTTTTTCGATTACTACTGCTACTATTATTATTAGTATTATTATTATTAGTATTATTATTATTAATATTATTATTATCAACTTAATTATCACTATTAGTATCTTAACTGTTATTGTTATTAATGATATAATTGTTTTCCGGTTGAGTCATCTGAAATGTAGATTGAGCAGATGCTCGTATTTCTTAATTTTACCGGATATATCGTCATTCTCTGATATTAGAATTAAAAATGTTGTTAGTTTTGTCTGTAACTTTTTAAATGTGTGTTTTTTTGCTGTTTTTTTTCAACTCTTGGTAATAAAAGCATTGTTGACGTAACATTTTTTGTGCATTATTCTTCCGGGGGTTCCAAGAAAAAAAAAAAAAAAGAATTGTGAAAACTATAAAAGAAGTACCAGATCACCATCAATACAACATTTTGAAGAAATAAACATCCTCTTACAATTCTCTTCTCAAATCAACACTTTCTACTATAGATATTTACTATTTTTCATAATTTCACACTTGCAATTTTCTCACCTTAATAAAATATATTTCCCTCAAAATGGCACACTTTTTAGTATTGACATGTGAGAGATCTTCTCCATACATTATTTCTGGCTTGTCTCCTGTGTCAGATGAGTATCTCAAAGCAGATGAGTTGAAAAAACAACAGGCAGTAAAACAATAGGTTTATCTTTTTTCGGTATTTCCTCTAAAGTACTGTGAGTTCAGACAGAAGGTGTCTGTTTAATTCGACGTTGCATTTTTTTTTACAAATTATCATTCTATCAGCCACTTAGGGTTTTGGCGTCAGCAATATATCTTTTTATTTACTCTTTGACTTATATCACTACACATTTGCAATTTTGTTATTGGCATTAATAAATACTTTTTCATCACTCTTATAATCATATCGTCTGTGTAATACTTTTTCATTGGTGACTAGTTTTCAAGAATTGGCATACTGATTGGGTCATTTATTGGGTATATACATTATAATTTAGAAAAAAAAATATCTCAGCAGAAAAAAATTTAAATATAGAAAAAAAATAATATTGAAAGTTTAAAATATTGAGCGGTTGAACGGGGAACCTGTAAAGAATCATATTTTTAATTGATTCAGAGCTCTTATTTCTAGATCGCGTTATTAGGAAGCACATTTTTTTTTGCTTTTTAAGATACCTTTTGTTTAGGCAATAACACAACTTTGAAGAGCAATACCACCATCGAGGCACCAGAAAATGTTGTCTTTTTGTTCGTCTTTTTTCGAAGACTTTTTAGCAGCAAGGCCAGCACTGTTTTTGTTGTTGGAAGAAGAGGTAGAAAATTTCATTGTTAATTAGGATTGATAGATAGAAGGATATTTTTGTTTGTTTGTTTGTTAGTGATAGATTAATATGAAAATAAACAATACAATGTAGTTTTCAAAAAATAAAAATAAGGATTAATCTTCCGTATTTATTATCGTTAAATCTGAATATTTCTGTCACTTTTTACTTTGAAAATTTACTTATTGTTCTTAGTTATTTTGTATCTTCATAATTTTACCTGTTCATTTAACCTTAAAAACTTATTTTTTCAAGATTCTTTTTCAAAGGTCATAAATGCCACATAATAATAAAGGTAAAATAAAAAAGACTAAGTCGTTGAGTAAAGGGGTTTGTAAAATTACTTTTCTAAAGATTAACAACTTGTTACTGAAGGCTATTTATCATATATCCAGGGAAGCACAACTCTTTAAACTGTCTCATAAAAACCGTCATAAAAACATACAAAGGTCATATTTATTATCACTTTTAACTGAAAAAGTCACTTAAGAATAAAAGTTTTAATAATAGCAACAGACTTTATACCTTTTTTACATTTTTTTAAAAAAAATAGTTATTTATATTTAGAAACAAATAGTCTTGCCAGATCTTTTTTTTTTCATGCATGCCAGAAAAAGAAAGATTCAGAATTTATTCAAAACGCTAAATTAGGAAATAACAAAATCAACTCAAGAGAAAAATTCATGTTAATTTTGTCATGATATCTTCAATTGACCTTCATTTTACAAATACATTCGAATCAAAAATTATTTCAGTTATTTTTTAACTGTTGGTAGTAACTGAATTTTTTTTTTTTCAGGGACCTAAACGCCAAAGTTGGCTATATTTTTATCAAGAATGGTAATCATGTTACAAAAATAATCAATTGACTTTCTTGCAAATTTACTTATTGAGATCCCTTCTAATTTTTTGATTTGGCTTTTGCTGTTATTTTTTAAAGTTTTTCCACTACCTTAAATTACTTAAACACAAGTTAGCAGCAATTTTTATTTCTATGGTTTGCCATTTTGCAACTAAAACTTATTCCAAAATTACTTCAATCCTTTTCTTTTCATTTCGCCTCAAAAATAAAGTTTAACCAGCAATATCCCTTTTGAGATGAACAAAAATCAATCAAAAAAAAGAAAAGATAATCAAATATTAATAAAAAAACTCCTTTTTTGCCAATTACAAAGCTATTCTTTGAATCACAAGTTCGAGATTAAAAGTAACAACTACCTTTGTATTCAAATTTGAAATATTCAGTGAATTTTTAACTTAGTAGTGTGTTGCAAAAAAAGCTATAAATATAGGTAAGCAGTGCTTATTTTTATTTTTTGAAAACTACATTGTATTGTCTTTTTTCATATTAATCTATCACTAACAAACAAACAAACAAAAATATCCTTCTATCTATCAATCCTAATTAACAATGAAATTTTCTACCTCTTCTTCCAACAATAAAAACAGTGCTGGCCTTGCTGCTAAAAAGTCTTCGAAGAAAGATGAACAAAAAGACAACATTTTTTGGTGCCTCGATGGTGGTATTGCTCTTCAAAGTTGTATCATTGCTTAAAAGAAATGGTTACTGCGTTAATTAAACTGCCATACTGATTGATAATATTACAATAGTGTATAAAATTTATATACAAACATATTTTTACTTGGGATCATTATTCTTATTTATTTCATTATTTTACTTATTTTATTTTATTCTATTTTTGGGTTAATTTGTTATATATAACATTTTATTATACGTTTTTGGGTGTCGAATTTCTTTTTCGTAAGACTCTACATATTTCTGAATGATTTGTTTGAGATGTATATTTTCACTAGAATAAGAACTGTGAAAAAAAGAATTCAATCTCAACAAGTTTAATTAATTAAAATGTGCCAAAATTTGGTGGATGTCAATTTTTATGAAACTTGTTATAAGATGCTCAACATGTGTACATTCAAAAATAACAAAAAACTATCCAACAGTTGTACACACCAAAAAAAACAGTGATTTCAACTTTAAAATCAATATGGTTTCCATGTGTTTGGAAAATAATTTCAATAGGTTAATAAATTTTTTGTATTTTTACTAATGTAACCAAAATTAATCATCTTATTGAACGTAACTGTATATTGCTTTCTGCTTCCTAAGAATTTAGCTGTTTTGATCCCGATTACTCAGGTAATCTTCCATGTTTCATGAACTTGCTACACAACAATTACAGTCAAAATGTTGACACCATTTACAAATGTTTAAGAATATAAAACATCTTTATATTTGGATAAATTAAGGAAAAAAAAAATTTTTTTTTAGGATATCGAAAAACAAGAAAATCGGAAGCAAATTAAAAACATGAGAACATTAAAGGATTCATAAATCAAAATCAAAAGAATAGTTGAATAAAAAAAATAATTATCATTAAGTGGGTTGGATTTTTTTTTTTTTTTTTTTTTTTTTTTGTACTTTTTGTACTTTTTGTTTTATATCATTTATATTTTAAAATTGGAAAAGAAACAGTTGGTAGCTATATTGCCTTAACTAGATCTCTTTAATAACCATTTTCTCCAAAATAATAATACCATTTCCCAAGACATAATCAAAGCAGCAACACCAACGGAAACATTCAAAGTGAACATTGGAGTCAAACCTCTATATTCCAAAGCATTGACTATTTGATCTGTACTTTCCATGAAGATTAAACCACCGGCAATCAAAGCGCTAGTAGTTAATAATTCTGTGAATGGCTTAACAGCAAGAACACCGATGGTACTACTTGCAGAGACGGACTTGCTAAGTAAACACATCACATAACTAAAAAGACGGACAATTGCACCATATGAAAACATGTATCCCCATTGTGTGTGAATAGTGGTGGAAACTGGAGAGGCTTGAGCATGTTGAGACATCAAAATACCAGTCCAGAAAATGGTGAAAGCTGGGAATGGGTTTGGAGAATAACCAGGATGAGCATATTCAATACTGTTTCTAATTTGAATAGGAAGAGATTGTGTTGCTTTCTTGAATCTCCAGTCGCTTAAACCAACTTCTGTCAATAAACCACATAAACCACCACCAATATACATAAATGCAATGGAAGCGTGTTGCAAATCTTTAGCAACCCATGCACCACCAGGGTTGGCTAAATGTTCCAAGAAAATATTAGTAGAGCCGTAGAAGAAAATCAAGAAACTTTCAATAAATTCCATAGTAATTAAGCCCTTCATTGGAGCAAACTTGATAAACCAGTAACCGCTTTTGTTTTTGTCTTCTTTAGTGAAATAAACAGCATTCCAAGAGAAACCATGAGTTGACCAACAATCACTGTATCTGGCCAATGAAGTGAGACCCAAGATAAAGAAAACACCACCCTTGATAAAATGAGCCAATAAATTGAAAACCTTATTACCTTGACCCATCATGTTACCGACAGCAATACCAGTAACGGAATAAATCATCAAGTAAAAGAAAAGTGGATAGTTCAAAATATTGAAAATAACGGAAGATAAAGTTCCAAATTTGGAAATAGCGAATTGAACAGATGAGTTATGAATAATTTTTCCAAGATATGAATCTCTAATTTTAGAGAATTTTGAAGCAATTTTTTGATTTTTATAATTATTCAAAGAGCTGTCGAGCAAATTTTCTTCATCGGAGTAATTAGCAGATTGACGTTCAGCAGTTTCTGAGGAGTCACGGATTTCAAAATCGTCAATATCGTTATTTGATTCTTCGGTGACTGCATCAAGAGATGGAGTGTTGGAAGTAGAATGAACAGTATAGTTTGCGTGATCAAAATCGTACAAAGTTGATGAAGGAGACAATGTGGAGGAACCTCTTTGATGAGAAAAGATGTTTTTCATCTTAATACTGTTTTGACTATTATTGCCATTATCAGAATCACAGCAATCGTCCGAGTAATCATCAGAAATGCTAGCATATGAGTTTTCTTTCGAAAGCCACTTAGCAGCATAGGTGAAGAAAGCCGAGACGTAATGAATTAACATAGCAAAGAACAAGATGTAGGCCATTCTAACATATGCGTTTTTAGGATACATGTTATCAGAGACGGAGCCGCCAAAAATTGCCAACGAAAACAAGGAGAGAAGGGCAACAACGAGATTGAGGGTTAAGGCGGGAATGTACCAGTTAGATTTTACATTATTCAAGATCAATGTTATAGGGTAAGTGATGACGGTGAGGGTATATGTCGACAAAACGTGGGTGACCAAAGCATGTTTGTTGGAATCTTCGAGAGTGAAGAATGTGGTAGTGTTATATGCTTCCCAGAAGGCTCTTTCCTCAGGATACAAGTTTGTCTCGAGAATAGGCTTTCCATGGTGCATTTTTCTGTGAGGAACAGGCTCCAATTCTGAGGAATTTGGAGTTTGCTGCTGGCTCATATCGGCCATAGAGCTGTCGTCCATGTGCATATCCATGGAGGCAAACGCTGTTGCTGCTGCAAGAAGGGGCAAAATAAGTCTCATTGTGTGAAATAGAAGGCGAAATATGAAAGGAAAAAACGATTTCTAGTTTGAAAAAATGGCAGGAGTGAAATAGACAGAGAAAGGAAGTTATGCGGGTGTGGCTTGAGGACAGAGAAGACCAATTGAGCCAAAAAAAAGAGGTCAGACACACAAGAAGGCAAGATAACAATTGAAAAAAAAGAGAAGAACGGTGTGTGGGGATATCCAAATATTTGCCAGAATGTTGAGGGACAGAAAAAGGAAAAACTCAAGGATGTGATTGGCAAAATCTAAAATCAAAAAAAATTGGAAAAAGATAAATTGAAGGTTGACAGAAGATAAAAACAATGCAATGCTAAAAATGTCGGGAAATTGTGGCAGTATTTATACTTTCTGCTGATGGCACAGGCAAAACTACTCAGATTGATATATATATATCTAGATATGGTAGCCAATATGTACCAGCAGTAACCAAGAGCTTTTATTAATTAAGTAAACGCAAATTTGAGTACAATGTTTAATTAACTTTATTTTTCTGAGTTCGAATTCAGTATATCAAGTATAATTGCATAAATTCGGGGGTGTGAATCTTGGCCAATCAGAACTGGTTGCGTGAGGTTTTTTTTATTTTTTTTTTTTATTTTTTTTATTTTTTTTGTTTATTTTTTTTTTGTTTATTTTTTCTTATTTTACTTTTTTTTATACTGCAGCCAATGTATACACCTAATATACATACTTACATAAGAGCGTTAATTATCTTTTGTTTTCTCTGTTAGCCAATGAACTGCTCATGGCAACGTAAATTGGCAAACCAGCAGTTTATTTGCTGAACATTGAACACAGGCCAACAGCATAAGCAAAAATATTATCAATAATCGTAATTACACACCAATTCAAATGTTTTGTGATTAGAACACAGGAATGAGGCGTGATTGGTGTTTGCGGTTGTTTGCTTGACCCCTAATGTTCGATATATCGAGAAGAGTTGCTACCGAGGAGCAACGTGAGAGAGCGAGAAAACGCATCTGGGCTGCTCTTACTAATAAAAAATAATGCGACTGGCGTGGATAGTTGATTAATAATTCAGAACATGTAGCCATGCCAATGCATTATGGTTGGCTAGTTACAGACATTTGTGCATTGAGTTAATTTTACCGTTTTTTTTTGATTTTACTGTTGTATTGTACTATTACTTTTATTAGTTTTTTTTTTTTTATTGATTTCACTTTTAACTATTTCATTTTACTCTACTTTAATATAAAGTGTTCTCGTTCATTTTTATTACATCATTTATTTGACTAATTGTGTTTTGACATTAACTAGTTTACCTCAACTATTTTCATTTTGCTCTCTCATCATCTTCCTATTTATCCTTGTGCTTTTTGTCGCTTCAGCATTTAACCGTTTTTACTTTTTACTTTTTTTTTTTGAGTTGCGCAGAACTTCTGTTTTACTTTTTTTTTTGTTTATTTTTTTTTTTTCTTTTAATTTTATTCTTAATTTCTTTTTTTTTTTTATTTTTTTCTAAAATATCCACCCATAATTTCGGATATGTCGGCCAATTAATAATTGGTTGCGCAAAAAAAAAACAAAAACAAAAAAACATTACTGTAACCCTGAACAAAATAAATTTAAAAATGCATCCTTAAAACCCCGAGATTTTCGGTGGTTGTGCCATGAAACCAGCCGGCAAAGACTGAGCAATTTAAAATTTAGCTGCATCAAATAATCGATGATCCCGAAAAACGTCTCGGATATAACTGGAAACCGTAAACTTCTCTAGTACTGCTTGCATCAACTTTTTTTAATTTTATTTGGCCTGCTTTTTTTTATTGGCTTAACCCAATAGAATATACTCTATTACTCGATTTGGTGGTTTGCCAACCAGTAAGCAGAAAATTCGATGACATATCCGTCAGTTGATTGCAGACTGTCTCGCTTGCCCAACTCGTAGCGGGAGAAGATATCCCAACGAGCAACAGGAGAAATCAGTCCCAGAGCAGCGTGAAAGGCTGACTGCTAAGCACCAGAACGAGAAACTAGCCAATACTGGCTGATGCTTTTGTTTCGTAATTGTTCCGTCCCACCCACCTTGGCTGTCTTTAGATCCCGAAATCTGCGGTCTCTCAGTAAATGCCAGCCATTTATATTCTGACTCTCAATTACCCATTTTGGCTCTGCAACTCAAAAAGCCTGTCGTCAGCTAGTACAGTATCAACCGCATTTGCATCTCACAGCCTCTCGTTTGTTCTGCTAAGTACCCCTATTTCTTCTTCTGCAATGGATGCCTGTCACCACATATTGTACCCACATCTGTGTTAAATACCCCCTATTTCTTATCTGCACATTTTGCTAGCGTAAACATATCTACTGGTTCCTTGCTTAATTTTTTTTTCCTGTTTTTGTCCCATGTTTTGTTTATCTTCGGAAGCCAGCCTTTCGAATTAATATTCGGTTACAATTTTTCCTCTTCCCTTCAAAACTTATTAGCTTATAGTTCCATTAGCATGACAATGGATACATTTTCATTTTTTGCATTAATTCTTCAGATCGCTTGATTCCATAAGTTCAGCTCACTATTTTTTAGCACTCAATTCAGTTATCCATCAAGCTTTTTAAAATCTATGAATTCGTCATACCAAACTCTGTCAATTCATCGCACTCAAGTCTGCCGATTCATCGCACTCAATTCTACCAATTCAGCCACTGAACTCTGCCAATTCAACCATTAAACTCTATCAATTTAAATTCTACAAGTTTTTTTTGTTTGACTTATCAATAAATATGCTCATACTACAGTTTCTTAAAAGTAAATGGTTAGAAGAAAAGACTCTTATTAGTGTTTATATCGGGTGTCTATGTATGTAAATGGGTTTACGCATGTTAAGCTTGTTCTTAATTACTAGCTAGTGCTTCAAGTGGATGACCGATAGAGTTAATAACTGCAAAAAAAAGAACTTTTTTCCGATTCACAAAGCTGTCACAGTACTAAAGTTAAATAAGTGACACTTTTGTTACTTTCATTTATTATGATTAAATTGCTATGCTTTCTTTTTTTTTAAGAAATAATGAAAAAACCAAACAAACGTAAATTAAAACACCAGTGAATCTGAAAAGTTTTAAAACCACACATTATCAGCAAACAGCCTTAGAATCTATACATAAAAAAACCCAATTAATAAAAGTGCGCATAATATTGGTTTGCAACCTTGTTATTCTAGAATAGTAAAAAAAGAAACCTTTCTTGACTAACTATTCGTTTGATCTTCAAATCATGAATGAATGAGTAGCTCAATAGTAACACCTATTAAACTGAGCTTTTTAATGTTAATTATTAGAACATTTTTTTCATTAATAAAAGAGAAAGAGTTTTTTTCCATATTTTGCAAAAGGCAATAGCTATTCGATATCCTTGATCTCGTGTTTTCCCGAAATAATTACCAGTTTGTCAGTGTCTATCTATCCGATTGTGATAGTTTGCTTAAAATGCCTAGTCGATCAAGCCGTGGCAAAAAGAAAGGCTCAAGAGCTACAAATAATAATAATTCTCATTCTTCGAAAAAGAATTTCAAGAAAAAACATCATAAAAAGACTTTTCATAATCAAAAATTTACTAATGGCAGTCTAGACAATGAATTGTTCGATTTTGATGGTCCCATTCCACCAGCTTTGCTACCCACGTCATTGACAGACTCCTTGAGCACAAAGAGAAAAATTAATTCATCAAGATCCACAAAACGTGCATCGACAAAACTGATAAACTACAGAAAGATGTCTGTTTTTGAAAAATTAAGATTATTTCCCGTGGCTTTTGTAAAGGCCTTAGAAGTCTACGACCCTTCTGCTCTGCTTAATGCAAGAATAGCGAACCAAAAGTCATCTGCGATTACCATTTGCAATTCAAATAAAAACAATACAACAGATGATAATTATGGCATCAAAATACCCGTGGAGTGTTCAGAAAACCAATCGCCATTAAGTGAAAGCATCGAGTCTTGTGTACCTGTGCATACAGTTCGCGAAGAAAATAACAGTTCCAACAATGTCATCTCTAATATTGAAATCAGCAATGAAGAAGAAATTGGAAAAAGGCAAACTAACTTGGAAACAAAACTTGAAAACTTGAAAATACTAGATCTGCCTTCAGCGAATCAAAGAATTTGTGATTTCAACAACAGTTCCTCTTGCTCGACTCACAATGATGTATCAAAAAGTAAAAAAGAAAAACCTTTATTGAACACAGAAGATGTCGATTTTGATGAATCTGATTTTGAATATGATTATGAAGAGGATCATGAATATTCATATCCTTATGATCCAAGAGCCAGCATTGTAGATAACGATGAACTTCAAGATTTATTGGTTGACCTTATATCCGATGACGATGATAGTGAAGTTGATGATAACGATGATGAAAAAGAAGATCATGAGGACGAAAATGATAGCGATTTAGCCAATGAGGCCATTTATCAAGAAGAATATGTTTCTAAGACATTTAATGTTGAAACTATTACCGACTCACTTGGAAATATCATTTATAAAGGGGAATTTTACGACGCGGAGAGTAACGATGATGATGACAGTTGGAGGCATACTTCAGATTATTCAGAAAAAGAGAATAACCAGGAAGGCTATTTTGAGGATGAAATCAATGAGACAAAGCCTTCAACGCAAGCTGAGGAAAAGAACCTGAGCGATAATGATACGCTGTGCGAGTCTGTGAAATCTAATGATGAGCAATATGGTGATATGAATGAAGATATTTCTGCACAGGATCTCTGTAATATTGGAAAATTCACTGGAGTAAAATTTGGTGGAATTAATTCACATATTGTGGATGATTATATGGATGATGTTGACCCATACATTACTCAATCAATAAGATATAAAGGTAAAGGAAAAAAGAAACGACCAGTTTTGGAGGATAGAATAGATGATATTAATTTGATTAATGACTTGACTGAACAGTTTCATAAAAGAAGACTCTCCAAAAATGATAAAAAGCAACTTAAAAAACAAAATAAAAGAAATGGCGCGCTTCTTTCTAATTTGAAAGATTTGACTCATAAGTATCCATTTGCCATGGATGTGAATGATATTAATTCAGAAATAATTGATTTTCTTGAAGACCTGAAGAGGGTTGCCTTAACATTTCCATCTCTTGGAAACTTGGGCAATCTGGAGGTTATGCGTCATTGTAGCTTTTACAATACAAAATCCAGAGTCATGGGAACTAACAATAAAAAATATGTTGTTGCCATAAAGACCAAAAAGACACACAGAATAGGCCAGGTATTTACTAGACTTCCGAAGGTAACAGCGTCATCCCAAACTACGGTCAGAGTTTTTGAGAGAACAGATGTAAAGTTGGGCAAAGGAAATAAAGCAGTAACAGCTTGTTACAGGCATGCTGAAGGGGCAAAAGTGGGTGAAAATGCACCAGCAATTGACGAAAATAATATCGGAAAACTATTGTTGATGAAGTTGGGCTGGTCGAACGGTGAAGGGTTAGGTGCTGCTCACAACAAAGGAATCTCTGAACCGTTAGTTGCAACGTTTAAGCGATCAAAGCAAGGTTTGCGAATTATTGATTCTTAAATTTTGTTCTTATCTATTTTTTAATAATAGTTTTAATTATTCTTTTTCCAATGTATTGTCTTGGTGCTTTTATTAGAATCTATATTTCATATGACATTGAAAAGAAAACGAAAATAAAATCGAAAATACCGACATGTTCTGGAAAAGATTGAGCTAGGCTTTTCAGCAATTTGTTATTTTAAAGAAATTCATTACGTGCTAATTTCATTGAGTCCAAGTATTAGTTATATTGTTACAGTAGTAATTGTCAGAATGTCAGTTCCATGATTTCCTAAAATGTTAATAGATCCTCGTCCATCAAATTAAACTCAAAAAACTTCATTGAATACAAAAGGCTAAAAATAAAATTGTTGTCAAAAATTTCTGTTTTTATCTCTTTTACAGTGGTGTTGAAAAAACGTTTTCTTTTCAATATGGCAGATGGTCTTGTTATACTAATAAAGATATTAAAATTGCCTATCAGAAATTATAATTTCTCGCGCGCAAGATGACAATCTCACTAGCAAAAAGAGTGCATTCCTGCTACCAAACAAAAGGTGCGCCTTGCATACTACTTACTTTTATGGTGAAAAAGAATTTCAACATTGCATATTCTATATTTATAGGGATAATTTAAAAATCAAATAAAATCTGATTGCGTTGGCATGGCACAACACGATTATCCATCAAGAACACATGTTTTGCTGATAACAGATAAAGACGTGTACTATTCTAACAAAAAGAAAATGAGCACAATTGCCATATATAAAGGTTTTCGAATCCATTTTTTTTAAAACTTGGCAAAATGTATCTTGTATTTTATTATTAATTATTACTCTGAATAGTAGACAAAGTAGACAAACAATCCAACAATATAACACTAACTCATTCTTTTTTGTTATTAAATCATTATCTTATATAAATATGCAATTTTTTACTCTTTCTATTGCTGTTCTAGCAACTTTCGCTCAGGCTGCTCCAAGTCAAGTTAAGAGAGACACCGGTATTACTGAGTCTAGCTTAGGCTTGAATCCAGCTGGATGGTTCGAAAAGTACGGTTATCCAGGTCCAATTCCTCAAGATAATTTGCTTGTTAAGGAAGCATACATTTCTGCTCCAAACTATTTCACTAGAAACCCATATTGGTCTGTTGAACACATCAGCAAAGATTCCATCAAGGTTGAATCTGGTGTTGCTAGAGACCACTCTGTCTTCAAGGAAGATACATCCGTCCCACAAATTTTTAGATCCACGCTTGCCGATTATAAAAGATCAGGATACGACAGAGGTCATCAGGCCCCAGCTGGTGATGTTCAATTTGCCCAATCTGCTTTGGATCAAACTTTCTTCTTGTCTAACATGTGCCCTCAACAAGGTGTTGGTTTTAACAGAAACTACTGGGCTTGGACTGAAGAATTTGGTAGAACAATGACTCAACATTATGACTCTGTTAGAATTTTGACCGGCCCTCTTTACATCCCTACTGAGCAAAATGGTTCCTACGAAATGCAATACAAGGTCATTGGTGAAAACGGTAATGTTCATGTTCCAACTCATTTTTTTAAAGTTATTGTTGGGGAGAACAATGGATCCAACTCAGGTGATGCTGCTGCATTTGTTTTGCCAAACATTGAAATTTCTGATTCAACTCCATTGACACAATTCCAAGTTTCCTATGAACAATTAAGTAAATACGCTGGTATGAACATCTTGTATCAAGTTAGTGAAGGTGTTACCCTTAACAATTTATGTGATAAAGTCACTTGTCAAACAGTCAAGTACTCTCACGATCGTTACAACTCTTAAGAGTAAAGTCAAAGTTATCTAATCATTTTTCACTGAGCTCCCTTTATTTTATGTTTTTTTTTTATTTGTTTTGCTTGCATCGTTATGCTTTTCAAATCACATTCATTTGCATTAATCATTAACGCTTTTCTAATTTTGTTAATTTTATTCAGTTCTAAGCTTATTATCTTCTTCTATTTGACGCATATTTTCATATTTCAAACATAAACGTTGCACTATATTTTCATATTTAAAATCCTGTAGAAGAAAAACAAGTTAATGCATGCTGAATAATTTCATTCGTGAGCGCATCTCACTTGCAGCACGACTCTCTCAATTTTGTTTTCTCTACACTTTTTTATAGTAAAAAAAAATAAATGAGAAACCAGCATCAGAAAAGATCCAATGATGATCTTCTATCTTCTTTTCATAGAACATTATCTTTTGACTATATTGAATATATTAATCGAAATAACTAATTGAATTCATTTTTTTAATACATGTTTTGTGAGATTTTAGAATAATTTATCTGATAAACAAAAATGGCGGGTGGATTATCATCAAGAGTTCTTAATATGAAGTTTATGCGTAATGCATTGACAAAAGAACAAAAATCCAAAGTATCATCTCTGCAAAACAGTACGTCGACGAATAATAGTAATTCAGAAATAAAGGATCGATCGGATTCGCCATTAAAGGACACTTATAGTTCAATACAGGAAAGAAAATACAGATGGTCAATCGATGGAGTCAAATCTCTGGATGTTTTGAAGAGAAAGAATAAACAGATTACTAAATTTCAAACTGTGGGCTATTCTGGAATGAAAGAATTTTTTGATGACTCTGAGGATGAAAGTGATTCAGATGACGGAAAGCTTGTGGGGAGAATAGTACTTGGTGAAGAGTCAAAAGTGAAAGAGGGCAATTCTGAACTTGATGAGCTTGACGTGGATAAGAAAGAAATAAGTAAGCTTGATGACGAAGATGACGAAGATGAAGATGAGGGATTAATTAAAAGCACAAAGTTAGCTAGAAGACCAGCAAAACAGAAAAATGAAACCAAAAAAGAAGAGGAGAAGCAACTTCAGGACTCTAATGTCAACGATACCGAGCAGGCGATCAGTGAACTTTTCGGGAAAGCTGAAGATTTTCAAAGCAAGTCGAATGTTATTCCTTCCGTTGCCGATTTCTTGAAGGGAGGCGACGGTAATGCAAAAGACAGTAATAAGAGACCAAGCTCCGATGCAAAGCCAGAGAACAAGAGGAACAAGAATAGCAATAATAAGAGCAAGAAAAAGAAGCGAAAAATGTGAGATAGCCATTATTTTTCGTAGTAGAATAAGCCAGTAGAAATATAATTTAGTGCAATCTACGGTAATAAGATCATATCAGATAGTTTTATTTTGATGTAGTGTTGTATTTAGTCAGCCAAGGACGTGAATTGTCGGCTTTTCTTACGAAATGAATAGCAACGCTAGTTTTTAACTGCGGATGTTGCCTTATTCATCAATTTAAGTTCAATGAAATGATGGCTGGCATCATGAAATTCGTGGTATGTATCCTTGGTGGAATCCACAGCCAAAGTATATTCAAAAAGTGTATATTATATAAATGCGCAGATGTGTGTGTATTCTTTGACCATACTATTGTAGTAGTGCAGTTGGTTTTTCGTAGCTTCCTGATCAATCTTAGCGAGAAACACTAAGAATGCTGCATCTTTATTTGGAGACCTGTGTAATCGAGTTTTCAATTTTGACCAATCCGCTCTCGAGCTTCTCACCAGCTGCCAACCAATTGATTCCGTACAACCAATTAACACCCTTGACAATTTCACCATTCCATATATCTGCGAAGATCTCCTTTAGTTGGGATCTGTCGTTGTAATGTATCGAGCTGTCACCTTTTCTGTATTCAGGTTGTGCCAAATTTCGGTTTTCTATTTGAGATTTGTAGCTTTGCAATGCACCGCTGAGTTCAGTCTTGTTCTTTTGGAATTCTAAGGAAGTGAAATATGCTAATGAAGCAGAGCATAAGGCTCCTGCTAAAAAACCATGTATTCTGCCACCCATTCTATTCTGTTTTATATAGTTTTTCTTTGTATTTAAATATAGATTTCTTAAAATTTTATTAATATATTATATTTTCTGTTCTGTTTACTCTCTGTATTCAGCTTCTACTCTTGCTGAATACTTATTCTAAATAGCTAGATTTTAGCTAATTCAATATTGAGAGTAGAAATGCTATATTCAAAAAAAAAAAAAAAAATTATATACATACAAGACCAACTTAGAATTCTAGCATTTTAATTTGTTACTGTGTTATGTGCATTGGCAAACCAAAATAATCGGTGCTGAATAACCATTTTTTTTTTTTTTTACATGTCTTTATTTTTTTTTTTTGAAAAATTATTTTATGCCCACTCTAAAAGAAAAATTTTTTTTCTAAGTTAGAATAAAATTTTTTTACTTGGTGCTTCAACTAGTATGATAAATTTCAACATTGACTAAGACAAACTTACAGTGCAATACTGACAAACCTGAACTTCAAATACTATATCAATATTTTTTGTTATTTGAAGAGATTCTCAAAATTATCGAAATATTATAAGAAACATAGTACTGAAGAATGGTTGCCCACAGAAAGTTAAGCAGGTATGTTTTATTTTTTTGAAGTTTGTGATAACAGGTTTACGAGAAAGATGTATATCGGCAAGACAAGGGTTTATACCAACAGCCGTATTTAATATGTGTAGAAAACGTAAATGTATGAACTTGTGATTACTAACATACAAATACAGAACCGCATCTCACAGAAGAGCGCTTTTCAGAAACTTGGTGAGCGAATTATTGGAAAAGGAGTCCATAACAACGACATGGGCAAAGGCCAAGGAAACTCAATCCTACGCAGAGAAGGTGATACAGTTTACTAAATATAATGATCAAAAGAATGCAAAAATATTGGCCCAGGCCAAATTATTCAAAACCGCGGTAACCATACCAAAGTTGTTCAATGAGTTGGGACCAAGATACAAAGACAGAGAAGGTGGATACACAAGAGTGTTGAAATTGGAAGTGAGACAAGGAGACAGCTCTCCACAAGCAATTATCGAGCTTGTGGACGGAAAAAGAGAAATAAAATTCTGGCTAGTGGCCAGAATAGTGGCCAGACTCGAGTTGCAAGGTTTGCCTATCGACTCAACCACTCAGAATAACGTTGATAAGTTAATAAAATTTAAGCCCAACGGAGAAGAAGAATTCAGAAAGTGTGTTGAAGAATCCAAAGAGTTATTCTATTCAGATGAAGAAAATCTCAAATTATTGCCTAGAACCTCAGAGTTTGACAAAAAATTAAAAAAATTGAACATCGTCATGACACCTCGTCCAGGAAAGGCCCAAAGCGAAGAAAAATAGATCAATTTCCAGTTTATACAACTCTTCAGAGTAGAAAAAAGGTGTATAACATAAAATATTTTCAACATCTCAGTTTTGAATTACAAATGGCATTCTCCGTTCTATAAAGAAACGGCATTCTAGTCCTACAGTATAACGCGCAATTCAGTCTTAGATAACCATGAAAGCATATTTGTTGATCTTGCTCTCATTGCCAAAAAGCATAGCACATGTATTTGTATATAATTTTCTGTTGTAAATAAATAATCTTTCAAACCATTTATGATTCTTACAAGAAATTATAACAGTAGAAGAAAAAATAAACAAGTACTTTATCATGTTGCCTGACTTATTCTATCATTGAAACAACTAACAAAGTTAACAAATAGAAGATGAATTTTGCTGAAAAAATTATTCATTCGAGGTCGTCTAAGTCAATATCGTCATTTTCCCATCCATCTATTGGATTTGTAAGGTTCTTATTACTTTTCCAGACTTGAATAACATTATTATCACTTACACTAGCAATCACCCATTTAAGATATTGATCCGGATGCCAGCTAATATCAGAAACCAAACTAGTATGGCCTGCATGCATCATAAAGACTTCAGGAGCACCATCTTCAGCATCATCCTGATTTTGTTCTTCTCCAATTTTAGAAATATCCCAAACAATTACTCTGCGATCTTCTGAACCAGAGGCCAAAAAACCATCAATATGTGGAGCCCATTCAAGTGAAGTGATTGCTGCTGAATGTCCCATCATAGAGTGTAATCTTTTGTTTAGGTTTCTCAAGTCAAATAAACCAATTGTTGAATCTGCACATCCGGTAGCTAACAAATTTTTTGAAAATGGAGAAAATGCCAAGGAATTGATTGAATCAGCGTGTATATTAGCTTCTATCATTGCGGGTTTGGACAAGTCTCGCACATCATATATGATCAACGATTTGTCGTCAGAAACAGAGCCAAATAGATTTTCGTCAAATTTATTCCATTTGACATCATTGACAATTTCCTTGTGAAATGATAAAACATTCAACGGTTTGACATCACCATTCTGTTGGTTATTGTGTTTTAATACTGAGCTTAAATCCCACAAAGCTACAGTTTTATCATCTGACCCAGTAATGAGAGATCCTTCTGTTGAAGGGTTCCAATCTAAACCAAACCCATTTTCTTTATGCGATTTTAATGTTGCAATAGGTAGTCTATTAGGTTTTCCATTCAAACTACTTGATTTTGAGTATAAATATGCGTCACCACTTCCAGATATAGATGCAATGATATCTGGGTTTTGTGGCATATATCTGGCTCTATTTACTTCAGATTTCATATGGTCGAATTTTTTGGAAATCTTAAACTTTGTAATATTTTTGTTTTTTGGAGAATTCTCATATTTTGAGGAAATATAAGCAGGCAAACCAGTGGCGCTGGCAATTTTCACATTTTCAACTGACTCGCTGCTAGTGTTGGTACCTAGTAATAGGTCACTAGTCAAAGTCTGAGTTTCTTGGTCATACTCCACTTGAGGGAACCACTGAACAGATAACGAAGGCCATCTCAAATTTGTCTCATAAACAAATTCGTACATATATTGACAATTCTTTTTCCAAAGATCATATTCTTGATCAATGGATAACTCTTGCTCCTGCTCGGTTGCTGGTTCTTGGTTCTCCACGCGATGCTGGTCCATTATGCTTCGAGTTTCCAGTATAGATTCATCATCGAAACGGACTGTCATTTTCTTTCAGAACGTATATTGTGCCCCAGATTTAGCAAATTAAAATTTAGGTAGATGTGTACATAAATGTTTTCAGCAAAGGCAAGTACAGCTGATTTCAAATATGAATGATTCTATCAGAAAGAGCTTAATTGTATTGAATATAGTACTAATTTAAAGCTAGTTTTTATTTTCTTTGGAAATAAATACTAATGATAAAATACGCGTCATACTGCAATACTGAGCAGAAAAGAAAACGCGTCTTGGAAAATAAATTTTTATTTTGGTGTATGGATGTTATCGTTTAACGGTGTGAAAGTCAAAGGACAGAAACAAATTTTTTTGTCAATTATAAGATATAATAAGAATAGATTTCTTGATTAATATAAGATGTATTCGTTCATAAGCATACGTAAACAACCCTAGGAACCTATCATAAAGATTCGTTTAAAATTAACGAGTTGTAAAGAAATACGAGCCATAACAGAGTTGTTTACAAATTGGTATTTCGAATAAGTGCATCTCGGTTCTATTGAGTATAAGTTGTGAGCAATGCCTGAAATACATAAGAAAACTGCTCCTGGAAAGCCAACATCACAGCCAATACAGCAAATGCCAAACCCTGTGATTAGCTTGAAGCCGACTGATTTTACATTTCCACATAGCCTTGATGCAATGTTTCCTGAAATAGAGTCGCTAAGAAAGTTGGAGGAAGCTGAAAAGAAGTTGGATGCCTATGCTACCAGAAAGTGGTTGGATTTGCAAGAACTCATTCCAGAAACCAAAAAAGAGAGTTTGGTTTTACGAGTCTTTATTTATAATACTTGCACAAACCAGTTATGGCAGAAAGAAGAAATGAAGCAAAAGGGCGAAACCATTGATGAGAGCGCTCTGCCTGCGTGGACATTAGTCATAGAAGGAAGATTGTTAAATGATGCGGAGCCAATAGAGTCTGAGAACAGAAAGAAGTTTAACCAATATTTTACAGGAATTAGTGTTGATCTAGACCAAAATTCAAAGTTTGAGGCGGTTGAACCTAACGGCCCAAATCCAGCCATTATCGAATGGCATGAGCGTACAAGTAAATCCAAGTTTGACGGTATTAATATTGCTAGACATGGTTCTGAGAACGTGAAATGTAAGATTACCCTTCAGCCAAATGAATTGCCTAACAAATTCCAATTAGAATATCCATTAGCTCAATTGTTAGGAAGCAATGAACTAACTGAAAAAGATGCTGTGTATGGCGTATGGCAGTATATTTTGATCAACAAATTATTGGATCCAAAAGATAAGAGATTGATTCATTGCGATGAATATCTTCAAGCCGCCTTAGGTGTCCAGAAATTTTACTTCCCAGAGTTAATTGTTTTGGTAAAGAAATTATTGAAGCCTGTTCCTCCTATAGTAATTGATTACGAGATTGATACTTTGAAGTCTTCTACCTTAGGAGAAGTAGTGGTAGATATAAGCATTGAAAATATTCAACCGTTATTAGATCCACAGCTGATTGAATCACTCAACAATAAAAAAGATTTATTTTTTAAAAACGATACTATAATGAAGGATTTAGATGCTAAAATTGTCTTGGATATACAAAGTTTGAATGCCTCAAAAAATAAGTATGAATTTTATAAATCGTTTGCAGAAGATCCAATTACTTTCCTTGAAAATTGGCAAGAGTCTCATGCTAAGGCTTTAAAAATTTTGGCAGGTGATGAAAGCTATACTGAAGAGGCGGCTAGAAGATCAGAGTTTTATACTGATGAGTTATTGCAAGAAAATATTGATTTTCTTCTTAATGGCAAAAGAACTGTATAAACCACTACGTACGAAAATAGATATCTTGATTAATTTAGCTATATTTTTTTGTAAATCTTTAGCAAATTCGGTGGGGGGTTTTTCCTAATACACATCTTTAACATTAATCACTGATTTACATTTTGTAAAATATTTTTGAACGAAGATATTAAGCATCAAGAATATAAAGCATTATTGTTTATTTCTGAAATTGTAATATAAAGTATTTAAAATATGTATATATGTACACGCAAATGATAACATCAGGAGGTCTAATGATTATGAAAAAATGAAAAATATGACCGCTTGTTTATCATAATTACAAAGGTCTTTCTGGTAAGTTTTCTCTAGAGATTGTGGTGGAATCAATAAAAACTGATTTCGTCACTGGGCTGCTGCCTTTAACAGATACAACTGTTTCGTACAAAGCCGCATAATCAAGTTCCTCGACCTTAATTTTTGAATCTTTATCAATATGGTAGAAACTAATTTCTTCAGGTTTGAAAGCTTTGTCTGTGTATGATTCTAATATAGAGGCAAATTCTTCTTTTGTTATTGGTTTTGATAAAGCACCGCTGTTATTAGTTGAGCGCTCGAAGGTGAGAGTGGAAGGTAATTCTCTGAAAGCTTCTGACTTAAAGTACGACTCGTCCTCCGCAGGCTTCGATTGACTGAACACTTCTGAAGCATCTTCCTTGACATCAAATAGAAATCCCTTGAACAAGTCAGTCTTATCAACAGACTTATGCACGTTTTCAGGCTCTTTCTTGGTAATTTCTGTGATAACTTTCTTAGTGATACTTTCTGTAGTTAAAACTGGTGCTTCCTTTTCCACAACAGGGATTCTTGGTTGTTGGCCTGGTAATATGTATGCTGCACCATTATTAGGATGGAGGTAATTGATCATCTTACTTGGTAATACCTTGACAATCTCTCCCTTTTTTCCCAAACCTTCAAAATCTTTGAGTAATTGAACCTCAATCTTCTTTTTGGTTTTCAATACCTGCGATGAGACAGAAAAAAGTCTTCTTTGTGCGCCTGCTCTTATCATTATTCTTGTTTCTAAAAATATGTATTCAATCAAAACTAAAAATCTGGCTAATGAGGATATAGATTTCTATAAAACAATTGGTAAACTTTTGAATGTAAATGGATAATTACCATACAAGGATCTCGAAATGTTAATTCTGTTCTTTCTATAATATTGAAATCGGGTCTTTGAAAAATTTTAGAAACTTTTCACTCTTTTGAAATCATGCAGAATCTAATAGTAAGAATATAAAATATACTAACCGCCAACGCAAACAAAACTACGAAAAAAAAAAATTAGACAGTTCTCATGTTTTCTTAGAATGCCAATATTTAAGGACATTTCTACATACATAATTTAATTTACTTCATTTCACACAAGTAAGCTAAACTAGCATTGATTCGATTCAGCAAAAGTAAATAATAGCTACCATTAAAAACAAATAGCTAGTAAAGAATAAGAAATGTATTTATAAACTTCCATGATATGGATAAAAGTCTCAATTTTTTTTGTTGGTGTTAATTTAAATCCATTGTTTCTCTGAGTGATGAGGATTTGACTTTGATTCATGCATATATCCTGTAAATATTGATCTTGACAACCAACTCTAACATTATAAAAGAATTTCTTTATTACTTTTCTTGTTCTTATTTAGAACTAGAAAGTAATTACGCAGTAAAAAAAAACTCAAGACGTAAAACTTTTTATTCACCAAACTCTCAAAATATGATAAAACTTAAACGCTGGAATTGTTTAAAAAAAATTGGTTTAAAGTAGACATTGGGTAAAGGCAAGAAACTTAGATAAATAAATATCTTCGAATAGCTTTTACTCTTACAAGAATACAGCTTATTCAAAGGAAAAATAGAAATAACAAAGGCTTTTTACTTGAATTGTTGTTAGTGACAAATGGAGTTTGACAAAAGTTCAACTTCTGAATCTGGGAGCACAGACTACACAGACTCCCCAGAATATCAGACGACTTATGGTAAGACTAAAAAGCGAAACCTATGATGGGTTGATCTTACAAAACCCAAAGATGAGCAGCAATAGATTACTAACCACAGTTTTTAATAGCGCCAAAAAAAAATCGGTTTAACAATGTTTTTACTGGCTCGGCAATGACAGAGAGAACAACGCAATTATTTAGTGGTTGGCAAACTCCTAGAATAGCCTCTGGTCGCTGGGGAGATAACGTCACAAGAAAAAACGGCACAACTGTTGGCAATAACGGTTTTGCTGAAAAAGGTATTTATGATACATTCGATCAACATTACGATCATTATCTCAGCTGGAACTCAACAAACCAAAAATTGATCTCTACAGAAGAAATCCAAAGAGTATTCATGGATCTTTCTACCATTTTTGGATTTCAAACGGACAACACCAAAAATATGTTTGACTATCTTCTAAGGTTATTAGATTCCAGATCTTCCCGTATGCAAGCCACCATTGCATTAAGAACATTACATGCCGACTATGTTGGCGGTGAAAATTCGAATTTTAGGAAATGGTATTTTGCAGCAAAATTGGATATTGACGACACCGTCGGATTCTCTGAAAATAGCGACTTAAAAAATTATAGCAGAGAAGAGACTGAAAGAGCTTGGAAACACAAAATGCATAATCAAGACCCCAAGGATTGTATTATTCAGTTGGCTTTATATTTACTATGCTGGGGCGAAGCAAGCAATATAAGATTCATGCCAGAATGCTTATGTTTCATATTCAAATGCTGTAATGATTATTACTATTCTCTAGATCATTCAGCTGGATACAAGCCACCTCCTATTCCATTCTTAGATCATGTCATAAAACCATTGTATAACTTTTATAGGGACCAAAACTATGAATTCATAAATGGCAATTATGTTAGAAAAAGTCGTGATCATTACAACACTATTGGTTACGATGATATCAATCAATTATTTTGGTATGACAAGGGATTATCAAGGCTAATCTTGAAAACAGATAAATCAAGGTTAATGGAAATGAACAATAGCTTAAGATACTTATACTTGAATGATGTTAATTGGGATAAGTGTTTCTATAAGACGTATAAAGAAAAAAGAACATGGAATCATTTGATTGTAAACTTTAATAGAATTTGGATTATTCACTGCTGCACTTTTTGGTACTACATTTCATATAACTCCTCAACTCTTTATACCAAAAAATATCAAATACTTCTTGATAATCAGCCAACTTTACAAGCAACATTAACCGCTATGTCATTTTCCGGTACTATCGCAACATTGATCAATATTTTTGCAACCTTTCTGGAACTCACATTTGTTCCCAGAAAATGGCCTGGTGCTGAAAGTGTTTCAAAAAGACTCTTCATGCTATTTGTAATTTTGATAATCAATTTTGTTCCATCCTTTTACATTTTTCTTTTATTGCCTTTGGATAAACAATCATTAATAGGGTTATTTGTGTCGGTTTTTCAAATTATCATCTCATTGATTAGTGTGGGATATTTTTCGGTGGTTCCTTTAGGAAGTTTATTCGGATCATACCTAATCAAATCAGATAAGTATGCTCCAAGTAAAATTTTTACTGCGTCTGTTCATAAATTGCAGGATCAAGCGTTTGTATCTTCGATTGGTCTTTGGTCAGCTGTATTTTTGGCTAAATCAATTGAGTCATACTTTTTTTTAATATTATCTTTCAAAGATACTATTAGAGAACTAAGTGTTATGAAGATCAAAAACTGCAATTCTGATATTTTTTTTGGTAATTTTCTTTGTGAAAATCAGCCCAAAATTGTACTCGCCATTATGTATTTTACGGAATTGATATTATTCTTCCTTGATACATATTTGTGGTATATAATTTGGAATACCGTGTTTTCTGTTTGTCGCTCATTTTATATGGGTGTTTCGATTTGGACACCATGGCGTAACATATTTTCAAGGCTTCCTAAAAGAATATACAGTAAAATTGTATACTCGCAAAATAACGGGTTGGATCCAAAAAATGCAGTGTCTCAAATATGGAATTCTATTATAATATCAATGTATAGCGAACATTTGATCTCATTTGATCATTTTCAGAAATTGATATACCAGCATATTACTGAAACCAATGAAGATTATATCGACGTGTTAAAAGAACCAGCATTCTTTATTTCACAAGAAGACAGCACCGCTAAATCCACATTATTTGAAAACCAAACAGAAGCACAGAGAAGAATCACCTTTTTCGCTCAATCTTTGTCCACGCCAATGCATGAAGTATGTTCTATCGACCAGATGCCTTCGTTTTCGGTTTTGATTCCACATTATTCAGAAAAAATTACTTTGAGCCTTAAAGAAATTATTAAAGAAGAAGATGAGTATGCACACGTAACTTTGTTGGAATATTTAAAACAATTACATCCTTTGGAATGGAGATGCTTTGTTGAGGACTCAAAAATGTTGGCAGAAGAAATTGATACTGGTTCAGAATCACCAGAAACTGCAAGCAGTGAAAAAGAAAAATTCAAATATTTACCTTACTTTCACGTAGGATTTAAATCAGCAACGCCAGAACATATTTTGAGAACACGAATTTGGGCATCATTAAGATCGCAAACATTGTATAGAACAATTTCAGGATTCATGAATTATTCAAGAGCAATAAAATTATTATATGATATTGAAAATCCGGTATTTAATGATACGGACAAAGATGAAGAGAAAGAAAGGTTTGAAGAAATTGGAATGATGGCCCTCAGAAAATTCAGATTAGTTGTATCGATGCAGAGAATGTGTGAATTTACTCAGGATGAAGAGGAAAACAAAGATTTTCTTCTTCGAGCATATCCAGAATTGCAAATTTCTTATCTTGAAAAACAAAAATCAATTGAGGATGGAAGTACAGTATATTATTCCTCATTGATTGACGGAACCTGCGAACTTGATTCCTCTGGTAAACAAATACCAAAATATAGAATTGAATTACCAGGTAATCCAATAATGGGTGATGGAAAATCTGATAATCAAAACAATTCTTTGATTTTTTGCAGAGGAGAATACATTCAATTGGTTGATGCAAATCAGGATAATTATTTAGAAGAATGTTTAAAAATTAGAAACATTTTGGCGGAATTTGAAGAGACTACCTATAATTTGGAATTTAATAATGATACAAGGGATTATGAAATCATACATAAAAACCCAGTAGCAATTATTGGAACTCGAGAATATATCTTTTCAGAAAATATTGGTGTTTTGGGTGATGTAGCTGCAGGTAAAGAGCAAACATTCGGCACATTATTTGCAAGAACACTAGCCCAAATCGGCGGTAAGTTGCATTATGGTCATCCTGATTTTTTGAACGGTATATTTATGACAACAAGAGGCGGCGTTTCAAAAGCTCAAAAAGGTTTGCATTTGAATGAAGACATTTATGCAGGAATGAATGCTATTTTGAGAGGAGGCAGAATAAAACATTGTGAGTACATGCAATGTGGTAAAGGTAGAGATCTTGGCTTTGGTTCCATTCTAAATTTTACTACTAAGATTGGTGCTGGAATGGGTGAGCAAATGCTATCTAGAGAGTACTTTTACTTGGGAACACAATTACCATTAGACAGATTCTTATCATTTTACTATGGTCACCCTGGATTTCATTTGAATAATGTATTTATCATAATGTCGATTAAGCTGTTAATTTTAGTAGCCGTTCAGCTCTCTTCATTATCACAAAACAGCGTTATTTGCAAGTTCGACAAGAATGTTCCATTTACAGACCCACGAAAGCCTACAGGTTGTTATAATCTTGCACCTATAGTTGGATGGTTGAACAGATGTATCCTTTCAATTTTTATTGTGTTTGGAATTTCTTTTGTGCCATTATGCGTTCAAGAACTTATGGAGCGAGGCATTTGGAAAGCTATAACTCGTCTTTCAAAGCACTTTCTTTCCCTATCTCCTTTATTTGAAATTTTTGTTTGTAAAATATATGCGCAGTCGTTGATAAATGACATCGCAGTAGGTGGTGCCAAATACATCGCAACAGGAAGAGGTTTTGCGACAATCAGAGTCCATTTCTCTGACCTTTATGCTAGGTTTGCTACTGAAAGTATTTCTTTTGGTACATTTTCAGCTTTGCTGGTGATTTTCTGCATTGGCACAGTTTCATCTATTTCTTCCGCTTGGTTTTTCATGACTATTATAGGTTTGAGTTTATCACCATTTATTTATAATCCGAATCAATTCTCATTCAAAGATTTTTTCATGGATTACAGCTGTTATCTTAAATGGATTTCATCGGGAAATAGCAAAGGAAGAAATAGCAGCTGGATTAAATTTACAAAGGAATTAAGAGCTCACCTAACTGGATCTAAAAAAAAAGCTCGAGCAACTACTGGCGACAAACTTTCATCAAGTTTTAGAAAGCCATCAACTATTAATGTATTTCTTGATGAAATTCTTGGGAATTTTCTTTATGGAACGTGCTTATTATTCGCATTTTTATTCATAAACGTTCACAAGAAATCAAACGGCAAAATGATTTTACCTAGTTATGCCTTGGTGAGAGTCACCATCATAACTTTAGGTCCTATCTTTCTTAATGCAATCATTTTGCTTGTATTCTTTTTTATTTCCCTAACCCTCGGTCCGCTAATATCGTTTGTGTTTCCAAAATTTCCTGCAGTCATTGCATTTATTGCTCATGGTTTTTCTTTTTTAAACCATGTTTTCTTTTTCCAGTTATTATGGTTTTTACAAAAATGGAATTTTACAGAAACAATTTTGGGTTATGCTATTTGCGTACAATTCCAGAATTTGATATTTAATTTGGTGACAGTCTTATTTATTTCAAGAGAACTTCCAGATGAAATTTCCAACAAGGCTTGGTGGTCAGGGAAATGGATAGTATCTGGATTAGGTAGATACACGATTACTCAACCTTTAAGAGAGTACTTTTGCAAAATCATTGAATTAAGCATGTTTGCCAAGGACTTCACTATTGGCCATGTTTTATTGTTTATTCAGTATCCAATTGTGCTAATACCCGGGATAAACAAATGGCATTCTTTAATGTTATTTTGGCTTAAACCAAGTAAGCAAATTAGGCCGCAGGTTTTGACTACTAAGAGAAAACAAAAGCAAAATATTATTATAACCAGCTATTTTTTTATTTTTAATTTCATGTTGCTCTTCTTTATGGCACTCTTCTTTTTGCCAATTATAATCCAAAAATTTGCAAATATTGAATTGTTATCATTAGTTCCTCAAAATTTAGAAATATTATTCACTTAATTTGTTATTATTCTTTTTCTTAATTTCTTTCCTTCGTTATTGATTTTAAAAATTTAACACATTTAAGAAATAAATAATATTATTCCTGAAAATCTGTAATATATCTGTTTGAAATAAAAACTATTATAAGAAAGATCGAGTTCTAAAAAACTAATCCTTCGCAAACTTACCTTTGACTAATGCTTCCCTTGATGTTGAATTAATATGCTTAAATCTATCTGGACCAATATGTGTACCCCCAAACCATCTTACATCTACAAGAAGACAGTTCCAAACATCCATAATTGTCATTAAATGCAACATTCGAGAGCCTGCTGCGGTTTCTCCATCATCATCAGAATCTTGAATTATAGTGTTGTCATCATTTTTTATCCTCCAGGCACACATAGAATGATTTGACTTCGCAATTTTTCTATTTAATCTTAAGGCTGCTAATTTTTCAAAAAGTTCATCTTCGCTATGAACTTCACATGCAAATGCAATAAAAGTTGATCCCCTATCTGAAATCGGGGTAGATTGGGACCAAAAAGAAGGTATTTCAGAATTGCTTTTGTTATTCTGTTCATTAATAAAATTCTCTAAAAACTTTTTCTGCTCAAGATGCTGTTCCTTTATTTGATGTAAAAATTCGTTAAGTTTCAATTTAACATCTTCAATATATTCAAAAACAAACACTTGGCCTGCTACATAAATGTTATCCAATGCTTCTCGAAGAATCTCAGATATTTCTTCTTTATATTGTTTCCAAATATGATCTTTAACATCTATCAGAAGCAATCTTGGTGCCTGCGAGCTAAGAGAAGGATAGTCGCTATCAAATGAAAGTCTCACTGATACAGGAAAATTTTGGGGTGCATCATAGTCATTATCAATCCCTAAGTCTTCTTCAATCAGAGAGGTGGATGAAATAATGTTAGGAAAATGTAGGTCGTAAATCAAAACATTTTGAACTGTAATACTACCAGGGTAAATGGCTTCCAAGGCCTCTATTTCGTCTAAAAATTCCTGGCTTGCCATTGTTAAATAGTTCAAGTATACAATTGCAAAAAAAAACAAAAAAAAAGAAAATGTAATAAAAAGCATTTCTGTATAAATTTTTGGATGATGCATTCTGATTTTTTTTTTTTTTTTTTTTTGATTTTTCTGTTATGGAATATTCAAGATTAATGAAATAAGCAAACACAACAGTCAATAACGTGCCATGAATATCTGATAGAATCTCATCTTAGAATAATAATTAGCAACCAAATAGATATTTTTGAAGGCTTCCGATCTTGTTTTAAAGGTTTTATTAATAACAATGGCAGAGATTTTGAAAGAAAAAGGGAACGATGCCTTCAAGAATGGAGAGTTTCGAAAAGCTGCAAAACTTTATCGAGATGCAATTAAATTAGATCCACAAAATGCTGTTTTATATTCTAATAGAGCTATGGCATTCATTAAACTAGAAGATTGGGATAGAGTTTTGGAGGATACTGAGGATGGAATTCAAATATGTGTGAAAACGAGTCAATATTCCCATGAACTTGATGAGAAAAGAATTAATGATAATAATAAAGCTTTGGTGAAACTAATGTATAGAAGAGCAACCGCTTTTATGGTGTTGAAGCAATTTGATAATGCTGAGGAAATGTATGTCAAAAGTTTGAAAATAGAACCATGGAATGCATCTGTGAAAAAAGAGTACGAGAAATTGATAAAAATAAAGAAAGAAGAGGGAACTAAGAGCGTAAACGTAAGCAAAGAAAAGCAGAGGAGTAGTTTTAAGAAAGTCGAGATAGTGGATAAATTACCTGATGAATTTTACAGATTAATTCACGGAAACTCAAGAAATGCAAGTGATCTAGATGCCAGAAAGATATCCGAGTATAATGAGAATAAGAATTTGAGCATAATTGAAAAAGAAAGTGAGATTTTACAGTTCCCTAAAAAACCTACTCATTATTTTCTAGTTGTTTTAATGAAGACAATAATTACTGATGAAAACAAACTTGAAATATATGATTATGTTTTGAATAAAATTAGCTGTGAGGAATACAAGGAAATTTTTCTGATAGCAGGCATAGACAGTCAGTTTCTTGAATTCTTCTTGAAAGCAAGCATTCATTTCTTAGATCAGGTGAGTAGTGATTATGGTGGAAAAATTATTAGTTTAATGGAAATATTTCCAAACTTAGGTAGATTTCAATTGGGATTGATGCTATGTGATTCAGCCTTGATTGTGAAATTATTTGAATTGTTACAGTCTCTGGGATATAATATCGAAGATATCAAACTTATATGGCACTAATGCACAAAAGTCTAGCTCTCCGGTGCTGTTTGTCTACTAAAATTCACACTAGTTTATTGTCTATTAGTATTTATTAGAAAGAAACATTAGATATATACCATATTATGAAACTCGAAATATTTTTATTTCCTTTCTTTTCTCAGTTTAACTTTTAGTAACTCCCTGTTTAATCATTGCTCTTTCTAAACTTTCCCAAAAAGTTTCTGAAATTTCTTTATCATTAAATCTTCTATTTCTATCAATTCTAATACTCTCAACATTCCAGTTATAAATATTTTTATTCACCACATCACCATCATAAGAAATATTGTAGCCCTGAAACTTTTTAAATAAGACATCTGGATTCTCAATTATGTAGTTTTTGAATTGCCAAGCTTGGCCTGTTGTAAAAATTGCAACTACTCTATTCCAGTAGTCTGATTTTGTAAAAAAATCTGTCGAGTTGACAATTAAAAACTTTCTCTCGCCCAAGGTAGGTAAATTTTTCTTGATCATGACCACCTTTTCATCGTCAGCATTGTTTGTTCCTGCAAGACTAGATGGATCAATAAACTCACCATTTTGAAGAAATTGTTTAACGTTCTGCATTTGAATCAAAGCTGAAGAAGAAGGAGATAGTATGATGATGAACGAGTCGTTCTTGTTTTTATTGCTATTTTTGCTAGTGCTTGAATTATTAGAGTTTTTGCTAACTCTGGATGCTGAATGTCTGGAAGCAGTGGAGTTAGATGAACCTTTTGATGATAATTTATTCACAATCTCCAATTGGGCATCTTTAATCAAATATTTAAAATTCATTAGACGATCGCCTTGAAACAAGTTTTGATGGAGCAAAGGAACTTCGTTTTCATTGTAAAATGCCTTTATAGAATCTGAGGGTAATGCTTGTTGTTCACTTGAACTTGGAATCGCGCTTTTATCTTTAGTAGCTGAAGATAAAGTATCTGAGATGGCGGACACTTTCTTTTCCTTGTCGTCGGCAGAAGCATCAGGGATTTTACCTTGCAAATAGTCTATTAAGTAGGTCTTGTCCACAAAATTGATGATCGGGATTTTTTTCAACTGCGAAGAGGAAATGTATTCTGCGGTTGATAAAGATCTGTTTAACCAAGCATTGTAAACAGCACGCAAGGTGTATTCTTTACCACTTTTCAAAGGTACGGAAATTGAGTCTAAATCATATTCTTCTGAATCTATGCTGAGTGTTTGGCAACTTGATATATCTGAGTCAGACACAGGCAGAGGTGAAAGTGCTATTGGACTGGATTTCAAAACAGAGTTTCGAAGAGATGACAATACTGGCTGGCTCATTTTGAAATTATTGTGGATCTCGGGGTTATTTGAATACGAATTGATGGCTACCAAGCAAACTAGTATATTCTCGTTGATTTTGTCTGCTATTATGTGTTATGAGATGTATATGTGAGGCAGTTTTAGTGATAATATGATGAAATTTTTTTCTCTTTTCACCTTTTGTTAATTAACTATGTGTTGCAGAGAAAAAACAACGACAGCAAAAAAAAAATCATAATAGAAAAAATCAATACTATTAGCATATGATTGTTACAGTATTATACAGTTAGTTTCATATTCATGCAGATAGTTGTTTGGGCTATATAATGTATAGGTTTGTGCTTGTTTTAATGTTTGATTGTTTGGGTTTTAGTTAATGGTGTTATTTTTTATGTATGTTCTGGCTAAGCAGTGTAATGGTTCTAGGGTTTTATGGTTTATATTTGTTGCGTTTTATATACGTCACGGGAAGATGTACAATTTATGTCCGGTTGTCGTTAGCTGTCAGGATGCATCCCCGGGATATTTCAAATTTTCGCAACAACTAAAATTAGTAGTGGCGTGAAGAATCTCGGAACAATTTCAACCAATAATATTTACTTGCTGTGTTTTTTTTTTGATCTATGGTTTTTTCTTGTTATTTTTTTTTCTTACTTTGTGGAGTACGAAGACAGAAAAAAAAAAAAGAAAAGAACAAGAAGAAGAAAAAAAAACAGTTTTTGCCTAGTTCCAAATTTTAGTTTAATAGGCAAAATAAACGGAGAAGAAACTTGGCTGGCGTTTTACACCCCGCTTTATTATTTTTTGTTTTTTTTTTGTGTGCGCATTAAGTGAATAGTGGAGTTAACCATATTTTCTGTATTTAGTTTAATATAGTACTGATGGACAAAACCTCCCTTTGTGTTTACTGATTCTACAGCATTGTAAAAAGATATCCTTGAAACGGCAGAGAACAGCAGCTCCCAAACATCTGCCATTTTGTCTTCTGAATAATTTGAGCCAGAAAATAAGAACTATTCAGAAAAATCACAAAACAGAGAAACTAGACTAATAATAGCCGCAGAGAAGCTGCAAAGAGTAAAAGAACAGCGAAAAGCAAAAGAATAGCAGAAAGCAAAAGAAGCGCAGAAAAATCGCGAGAAACACGGATCAACAGAACTTCCAGCAGCCCAAAAATACCTGTTTGCCGTTTTTTGCTGTTTTGATAATCCAAAAAATCAATATTGGACAGCTTCGGCAATAATTTTTTTTAAGCAAGCCTTGCTACTCCAGGTTTCAGATCCTATTTACCTGTAAGCAGCCAGAATCGTCTAAGCCTGTTGTTCTTCTATCTTCCCCCCTTCTTATACCAGTTTTATCTACCTTGCTACACAATCTATCCCTAGTTCACTAATTTATAATTTCCCTTTCTTTTTTCGACTTGAAAATGGACATTAACAATAGTGCTGGAGCGGTCTCGGATTCAGAAGCTAGCATCAACAGTCTGCAACTCTCCCAAACAAACAGCAAAAGCTCCAAATCAAAGCGAAAGCCAGCAAGACCAAACACAGATGCACCTAGACCCCACAAATGTCCCTACTGCGATAAAGCTTTTCACAGATTGGAGCATCAGACAAGACATATCAGAACACATACAGGCGAAAAGCCACACGTTTGCACCTTTGAAGGTTGTACAAAACGGTTCAGTCGGTCTGATGAACTCACAAGACACACAAAGATACATACAAATCCAAATTCTAGAAGATCAAAGAAATTGCAGAGAGATGCAGAAAAAGCCGCTGCCGCTGCCGCTGTTACTGACAACTCGACAACTCTCTTAAAACATTCAACTAATCATGCGGCTCTTCAAGGTGCTTCATCTGCTCTTACCTTCACCAATAATAATGATACAGATACAATTGCTGTGCGACACGAAAATAGTGATATTAATAATAGACTTTCTGACACCGAAGCCTCTCACAATTTACCTGAGGCATCCACGAACCACTTAGGTCAGTTCAGCCTTCTAGCCAATGCTGCAGCTATACAGTTGGAAAAAGAGCAACAGTATCAAAACGGTGTGAAAAAGTCTACTAGTTTGGTAAGTTTGCTTTCTCAAGACTCTACCATGATACTGAACGTCTCTTTAAAACAGTATTGTGACACATCGTCTTCGTTTTCCTCTGCTAAGACATCTTTCAATAATCCTTTGTCTAGAACAGCATCTGCCACTCATAGTGATGAAGATGGTGGCCTTGTTATGAAATCTGTACCTTCTAAATTATCTAACAACAACATCTCCAGATTGATAAATAATATAAGCAATAACAGCAGTACACATAACGGCAACGGAAACCCTGTCACATCCACAACAAATACTGGTAGACCTGCACTCATTAAACATAGATCCACCTCAAGCGTACTTTTAGCATCAAACAATTTTGGTAACCAGTCAACTACAAATAATCCAAATAATAATATTTCTTATGGAAGTAGCATTTTCCTATCAAGTTTTACCAGACCAGGTTCTCCTTCTTTTGTTGGTCAATCGAATAATCCAGCGAATAGCAACAATAAGCCTCTTTCCTCAAATAATACCAGATCAAACTCACCTACTCTCAGGTCACCCACACTCCCTTCTTTTGCCACTTTTACTCAATCTATTCCTGCTTCTCCTACCTTAGAACCCTTGAATTCAAATAGCAATGCGGTTGTTACTCCATTACATTCTCCTCCCCATCCGCAAAATATACATAATCTCCATCCAAACAACCATAATGGTAATCTGTTTTTTCTGCTGCTGCATCAACGTAGCTCCATGATTAATCTTCGTGGTGTATCTGCCCATGCACTGCACACACACTCTAATTTTAATAATAATAACAGCAATAGTAATAGCAATCATAATAATAATTCCAGTTTTATTGGGAGTAACAGCAGACTTCCTTCTTCTTCTTCCTTGGCCCTGCTTAGTTCAATCAATAAAAGTTCAAGTGGCATTTTTTTTGGATCCGGCAAAGATCATGATGATATTTTACTGCAACATCGTATAAGTTCGAGTAATTCGAATAGTAATGGATTGACTCAGTCTTCATCGATTAATGGTTTGCTTTCTTTAAAGCATGGTCACACAATGGACGATACTAATAATAATAGATCTAATTTAGCGAATGATGATAAAAAGAAAACTGTTTTTTATTTTTCTAATCATGATGAGCAAGCGCTGGTGCAACAACCACTTCCCAGTTTGAAATCCTTAAAATTACCAAATATTGAATGGCTGAAAGACTTGGATAATAACTAAACCTTTAATATTATTTATCAAATTATATGTACATAGATTTGAGAATCTATGATATTTTTAATCAATTTCGTCATACACCGCTAATTCTAAAACACCCGAATTTGTAAGAACTACGCATATTAAGTACAAATAATAATTGTAATCTACGGAATCACCATTTGTATAAATAGATATTAAAAAAAGTAAACAATTTCAAACAAATATACAAAATAGGAAAGAACAATTTCTAAAAAAAAAAGATATGCAAATCAGTTATTCTCAGTGAGCATGTGGGTCTTCCTTAGGAGGCTCAGGATCAATTGTGATCATGGTATCAATTCTTAAAATTGCAATACAAGCTTCCAAAGCGGCCTTCAAAGACTTGACTTTAGACATTGTAGGTTCGATAACACCCATTTTTAATTCGTCAACAATTTTTCCGTTAATCAAATCTAACCCATAATTTCTGTAATTCTTACGTTTCAAATCATCAGGAAGAGAACTCTGAGATTTAGCATGATATGATCTTAATCTAGCAACTAAATCCAGAGAGTCTTTAGCAGCATTGACAGCTAAAGTTTTTGGTATAATTAATAAGGCATTTGCAAATTCTGCAATAGCTAATTGCTCTCTAGAGCCAACGGTAGTAGCGAAATTTTCTAAATAGATGTTTAATGCTGTTTCGACAGCACCACCACCTGGAACAACGGAACCGCTTTCTAAAGTTCTTTTAACAACAGACAAAGAGTCGTGCAAGGATCTTTCCATTTCATCTAATGAATACTCATTAGGCCCTCTCAAAATAATAGAAGAGGAAGAATGCTTACCAGTACCTTTAACCAAAATACATTCATCATCACTAATTTTAACTTGCTCAACACATTCTGCTTGCCCCAAGTATGAAGATTCGAATGTTTCCTCACCTTCCAAGTTAGACATGTCAGTGATAAAAGTTGCACCTGTAGCTCTTGCAATTCTTTTCAAATCTTCTCTTTTACATCTTCTTACAGCCATGGCTTTAGCTTCAACAAACTCCTTTAAGGACAAATCATCGATACCCTTAGTAGTCAATATCACGTTAGCTCCTGCATTAAGAATCATTCTTATTCTTTCAATGATAATGGCATATTCTCTTTTACGAATTTCCTCCAATTGATCAGGATCTTCAATATTGATCTGAACGCCTAAAGCCATTTTAATTTTTTGTAAATTCAAATCCAAAATAGCAATTTTAGCATTATTAATTTTTTTAGGCATAGCTTGGGAAGCAACTGTACAATTTAAGGCGTAACCATTTACTAGTATAGATTCTGTAGATGACTTTCCGTGAGCTTTCAAAATATTAATTGCTTTAACCGGATATTTCACTTGACCTTGATTGTTTGTGGTTTTCACAGACAAAATTGAGTCAACTACCATTTTGCTGAAAAATTCTGAATCAGAGCCAATAATCTTAGAAGACATTGAAGTTTTGGCAATGTTAATCAACGATTCTCTATTAAGCAGGTCTACCGATTGACTTAAAACTTCATTGATATGTTTAATAGCTTCTCTTAAAGCTACTCTGTACCCATTAATGATAGTAGTTGGGTGAATTTTATTATGTACCAATTCATTAGCACGCTTTAACAATTCAGAAGCAAAAATAACAACTGAAGTTGTTCCATCACCTACCTCTTTGTCTTGTTGCTGAGCCAATTCTACCAAAATTTTTCCTGCTGGATGTTGAACATCTAAAAGAGATAATATGGTAGCACCGTCGTTGGTAACTGTAACATCACCAATATCATCAACAAGCATTTTATCAAGTCCTACAGGACCAAGTGATGACTTGACAACATTAGCTACTGAAAGTGCTGCTAAAACGTTTTGGTTTCTCACATCATCACCACTAATCTTTTGACCTCCAAGAACTATAATTCGCTGTTAGTATGTGCGTCTGATAAAAAAACAATGAAACCATTAGTTTTTTATAAAATTCTTGTAATGTACTTACACAAGGTATCCGAGCGAGCAGACTGAAAAAGTTGGGACATCGTTAAAGAATATTTTCTAAACTTCTTTGTCAATAGTTTTTCCAGTGATTGCTTCTACTAGTTACTAGATCACTTGCCGGCTAAATTGCTTTGATGTTCAGTAATGAATAAATTTCACAATATCACTAAAAGTGTTACTCGTTCAAGATCCAATTATAGCACTATTTTGTGAGCAGAATTAAAAAAAAGTAATTCTCTTAACTACTGATCCAGTTACACTTAATAATAAAGTAATAATGTAGAAATAATAGCAAAAACGTGAACTAGAATCTCTTTATAATGCTTGCAATGTTGACGATTGTTTTGAACTTAACCTAATTTATCGGCCATAATAGAACGAATGTTCTCATTGATTTTGAACTGCTACTAAATATTTTCAATTGAAAAAAAAAATTCTCGATACTTTTATTTCGAATTAATAAAGGTTACCCGGTCTGTTATAATATTTATATAATAATATCAACTCACTGATAATAAATATATTATCCGTCTGATCAAATATCCGGGACGGCATCATGCATAACGTTGGAAATATTTCAACATGTATCAAATCCAAAAAAAGAAATAAGAAAGTTTAATATACAAACGAGTTATATAATAAAAAGATGCTTTCCGAAAAATATTTGTTTTTTCTATTCTTATCTGTTTTTGTTGTTTTGCTTACTCATATTAGTTCTTATTACCAAGTTATTGTTTTATTTTTAAAAAGTTCTTTCTTTTTTTTATATACTATATAGAAATATTGACACACTTCAATTAATTGAAAAATCATAAAGCACAAAAGGCTCATAATCAGCGTCTACAATTGAAGAATACTGATGCAAAGCAGAGTTATCAGTAATAACATTGCCACGCTTATCCTTAGCAAATGCATTACCGGCAAGATAACCAAATTGCTCAATCAATTCATGTTTGGCAGAATTAACTAATTTTTCATCACTGGCATTGTTAAATCTGAGAAAAAAAGATTGAAAGCTTGCAGGCAAGCCATAACGTAATACACTTTCTACAAAAACTCTTAAAGTTTTGATATGTAGCCAAGCAGACATAATATCTGAGAAACTTGCTTTTGTGAGTCTGATAAGTTGATTACGTAACTGAGCTTCTTGTCTAGAAGCAAAGGCATAATCTTTTCTCATCTGATCGACCAACTTTTCTGAGTAATTAAATTCACGAGGAATGAATTTCAATTCACGGCATTTAATGAGGAATTCAGGGATGAATTTTTTGAAAAGGGTAACATTGACCAAATAATATTCACTGTCTGATTGAAGGACCTTGGACAGTCTAGGAACCACAAATTGTGTGATATGTTCATAAGTGTTCCACCAGATGTCGATAGAACTCTTAGGAACCACAACCAAGACAGTTTGTAAATGGTCAGAATCAAGAACAAAATCTTGAGGGCCCACGATGTCATGTAAAGAAACGACGGTTAAATCACCATTCTTTTTACGGTTTGCTGCCAGCAAATTTGACTTAGCAGCATTATAGGAATTATTCAACGTTTTTAAATCAGCGTCAAGGTCAAAAGCGTCGGCGGAAATGGTATCGATAAGCTGGGAAATTGTGTGTGTGATCTGGTACTTGTTGGAGTCCCAGTGAAAAGATTCTACAAATTGAACAGGGGATTGATCACCATTGAGCTTTTTGTTGGAAAGAATTAGTGATTGGTTGTTGTCGTAGAGGTTTGCGAAGATATCTTTGATCTTTGAAAGGAAACCGGTAATGGTAGTGTCGAGTTTTTCGAGCTGTTCAGATTGTTGAATCAAGGAGTCTAAAGTACCAATTTTGAAGTCAGGAATTGTGAATGGAGTAACCACAGATCTGCCGTTGACAAGCTCCTTCTCTAAATAAGATGACAAAGATTTAGTGGAGTTTGAAGGGGAAACATTACCAGGAAGGGACAACGCCAAAAAGTTTGCGGTATTTGCTGTTGACATTTCGAATTATGCTGAACGAATACTCAAGAACTGGTTTGCCGGATTTTAAAAAGAAATGTGGGGATTATCCAAATGAAATGTGCCGTGATTCTTTGTCAAGCGACTTAAGTTGCCAAAATAAAATGAGATATAAGCGTAATATGCCAGTTTTTTGCTTGAAGAAACCTGCTTAATCTTTTGGCAACAATGCTATATTATCAATTGAATGTAAAAAAAGAGAATTTCAAACGCAAAAACAAAAAGTTCTAAATTCAAAGAGATACTTTCTGATGTGTATATGTGATTGTGGTGTGTCACAAATTTACCCTATGATATTGGTGTATTCTGCAATACAGAGCTTAATACTTTTAATTTTGTGAGTAGAAGTTGACAAGTAGAAACAAAGGGCCAGAAAAAAGAAAAGTAAAAAATTTTATTCTTTTGATTGTAAGATAGTAAGAGAGAAAAAATTGGAGCCCAATAACAATCCCGGGGCACAAAACATGCATATGTTGTGGTTATAGGTGTTGTGTTTTATACTAATGTTTTAATTTTTCAAGGAAACGGTTTTATGATGTTGCAAAAAACATGGCTAAGGGTTTTAGGTTTATTGTTTTAATGTTGTTGTGATTTTTGCTGTTCTGGTGTTCATCTGAATGCGAGAGTATTTTACCACCGTAAGATCGCCTTATTCCGGAGATCAAATTTGGTGTTGAAAAAGTATCACCTAGACGTTTTTGTTGATATACATTTTAAATGCGAGAATCGAAAGAAAAAAAGTCAAGTATACTTAGCAGGTCGCTAAACATCTAACGGTTTCTCTGTATGTAATAGAAAATCACAAGAGCTTAAGCAGAGACTTACTGAAGATTTATGAGCTATATCATGGAAAAATCGTCGGAAGAATCACAGACAGTCTGATACAACGGAATTTTGTTAGGAGTGACAGATCTTGCGTAGCCATCAAAATTAGCAGGTTACTTTTCTCTTTTTTTTCCGATAAATGTATGCTGGTAGAATGGAGTTCGGAAAAATATATGGTTGGCCGTTGGCAGCGCCATGCGCAGTGACGAGGCTATGCAGCACATGTGAAATGTGTATTTAATCTTCTATCATGCTCTCTACGTTCAAAGAAAAGACACAAGACCCAATGATGTTACCGATTGGTGGCGTGTTATATAGAAAGCCAAAACAGTATTATCTATTTCAAATGCATTAGGCTACAACATGTCTTCGCCTAATCAATGGGTTTCTGTTATTCTCCGCCAAGGTTACTATCGTCTCGTTGTTATCTGTACTTAGCGCATTATTCAGGACATACGTGCTATGTAAAATGAGTATTTGGCATGTTGTTGTATAGTATGCTCTTAATTTAAATTGATTGATCAAATTGAATTAGGTTGGCTGTTTTAATTAATATGTGCAGTTTACTCTAATTAGTAAGATTGAAATATACTAAATTAAATGCTTTAATTAATTATTACAGATTACTTTGTTTCCAACAGTTTGCTTTAATTTACTTTGATATTATTATAAATAGTTTAAATAATGTTTTAATTAGTTTTGATATTGTCTTGATATTTTTTTAATTAGCTTCAATATTGTTTTAATATTTTTCTAATTAGCGTCAATATTGTTTCAATTGGCTCGAATATTGCATTAATTGATCAATTAAATGGTTTAAAATATCACCTCAACTGACTACAACATGAGCTTGATTTATTGAAAAATTATTTCAATTAAATCAATGAGGAGATTCCAAAAAGAATGACCACGCATGTCTGCTACCCTAAAAGGAGATAATTAATAAGCACCGAAAAATGTTAGACATAAAAAAAAAGACGCAACGCACAAAATAACAGGGTGGTGAACAAATGAGGGTGAATAACTCATATCGAAAAAAAAAAGGTAAAAAAATGACCAAGAAGTCGGACAAAAATATCTATTGTCATAACAACATGCATTAATTTACTAGCATTTCATATACGAGTGGGTGAGTAAACAGAAAAAAAAAAAAAAAACAAGAGAGGATAAAGAGTTACGCTGAATATGATGTGGAGGTGAGTAAAATGACTATATCACAAAAATACCCACCCACCAACCGCTAACCGCAGGCGGTTTTCTAAAAGCAGGAAGTCAAGAAACTGTAAATTGCTTACTAGTAATCATAGACCACTTGCAACAGTTTCTATTCCTCACCAATTTTATAATACAAAATTATCGTAAATGTCAATTGTTTCAATTTGAGGCCGTGGAATAACTGCAAAGAGATTCAAATTAAAAAAAAAAAAAAAAGAACAAAAAAAAGCACAGTTCAAGCAGGTAATTCCCGGGGGCCTTGTAGAATCGAAAATATAGATTGAACAGTAAGTAATATGATTATGTTATAGAACAAGAGAAAAAAAAAAAAAAAAAAAAAAAAAAAAAATAAGCACCGACTCTAGACAACAGACTGCAGCATAAAAGAAAAAAGGACAAAGTGGTGTGGACAGCAACAAATGTGTGACTTAGTCACACCAGATTATGATCGTTCATATCATCCCATTTTTTTTCATGTCTTTTCTTGTTGCTGAATTATTATAAATACAGCGAAAATTCCCACCCTACCCAAAAGCAATTGTTCTACGTTAGGACTTTTCTTCCCATTCTCTTTTCTCTCCTCAGTATTAGTATTGTATTTACTTATCTACATTATATCATTCACAAACTTCATAGCTTAGCTAACAGTCTGTGTTTAAATAATAAGAATATCCTCAATTGCATTTTTCTCTTCTAAATTTACTAGAAAATAAACCCACACACACGCACCTTCAAAATGGTCACCATTGGTATTAACGGTTTCGGTAGAATTGGTCGTCTTGTCCTCAGAGTCGCCTTGTCCAGAAAGGACATCAAGGTTGTTGCCGTCAACGATCCTTTCATTTCCCCAGAATACGCTGCCTACATGTTCAAATATGACTCTACACACAGAACCTACAAGGGTGAAGTCACCTCTAAGGGCGACAAACTCATTATTGACGGTAGAGAAATCACTGTCTACGGCGAAAAGGACCCTGTCAACATTCCATGGGGTGCTGACGGTGTTGACATTGTTGTTGACTCCACCGGTGTCTTCAAGGACTTGAAGGGTGCCCAAAAACACATTGATGCTGGTGCCAAGAAGGTCATCATCACCGCTCCATCTCCAGACGCTCCAATGTTTGTCATGGGTGTCAACGACGAAAAATACAACGGTGAAACTATCATCTCTAACGCTTCCTGTACCACTAACTGTTTGGCTCCATTAGCCAAGGTTATCAACGACAACTTTGGTATTGAAGAAGGTTTGATGACCACTGTTCACTCCATTACTGCTACCCAAAAGACCGTTGACGGTCCATCCCACAAGGACTGGAGAGGTGGTAGAACTGCCTCCGGTAACCTTATTCCATCTTCTACTGGTGCTGCTAAGGCTGTCGGTAAGGTTATTCCAGAATTAAACGGTAAGTTGACTGGTATGTCCATCCGTGTCCCAACTACTGATGTCTCTGTTGTTGATTTAACTGTCAAATTAGTTAAGCCAACTTCTTATGAAGAAATCTGTAAGGTTATCAAGAGTGCTTCCGAAGGTAAGTTGAAGGGTGTCCTCGGTTACACTGAAGACGCTGTTGTTTCCACTGATTTCTTGAGTGATCCAAGATCTTCCATTTTCGATGCTAAGGCTGGTATTATGTTGTCTCCAAAGTTTGTCAAGTTGATTTCTTGGTACGATAACGAATACGGTTACTCCACCAGAGTTGTTGACTTACTTGAACACGTCGCTGCTAAATAACTGATTTTGTTTTATAGCAAAATTTAATGATACTTTTCTAAATATTTATATACATCGCTTTGAAATTTAAAAACTTTTGTAAGTACAATTGAAAAAAAATTCATCTTCTATGTAAAACACTCTGCCTTCTATTAACAGGTCGAACTATCTCTCTGATCCTAGTTCTCGCCAAGTATTGGTTCTCCTATTTTAAATACTTTTTTTTACTCTGTTCAGTATTTGCTAGTAATTCATATAGGAAACTCGCCGAATATTGGACAAATAATAATTCAATAATACCAATTAGTTTTGCTATGAGTTTCTGTGATTCACTATTTAATTAGCTTTGCTGTGAGTTTCTGCGATTCACTATTTAATTAGCTTTACATACATCATGAATTATTTGAAATTCTTTTTCACTCTGTTCATAAAGTTCTCAATTAACTCTTTTTGTGCAATCAGAAGAATATAATGATTGTTTTTCTTTCTTGATATAATAATATAGAGTCCTCTTATATTTTAATTCGGCTACATTTCATTTAGTTTTTCCGTCCTGTACACGGCTGAAAGTTGACATTGAAAGATTCTAAAACAATGTGCGATATTGCAGTCATTTAGCGCTTTATGCTTTTTCTTTTCTTGTACCAACTTAAAAAACAAAATATCCTGAAGACAATATATGCAAATAAAAAAAAAAGAATCTACAAAAAACATATGAAAAAAACAAAAAAATTTAGAGGAATAATTGGTATTCATTTTCTTCCTTCCTTCTCTCAAAGTCTGTACCTCTCTTTCGCGATGTTTGCTCAAAACTACTTAGACATTCACTTTGATATTACACCTATCATTTTCAAGATCCTTTTCCAACTGATAATAAATACCATTTAAGACAACAAAACTTAAATTTTGCAATCTTGAGCTACTAGCCAACCAATCTACATAATCTTTTCTAAAAAAGTGATCAACACATTGGCACAATGCCATAAAACAACTCTGATCAAATCCACAAAAATGCAAACTCGCGTTACTATTGTTTCCAGTAATGTATTTATCAAAATTTTCCCAATTATAAAAATCATCATCCTTATCATTTTTGAAATCCCGACAAAGTATAGGTAAGTAGTCATTATGAAAATCCCAACTGATCAAATTTTTTTTCTCATATTTATATATATTTCTAGCAGAAATTTCAAAATCCTGCAATCTGTTGAATCTTTCTTCTTTCAACACTTCATCCTCATCAATATTTTTTTCTTCTAGCTTCTTATTGGCTAATACTTTGTTGTTTCTTTTAAAGTTGCAGTCGCTGAAGGGAATCTTTCTACTCAAATTATCGTTCAAAAATGCAAACAATTGAGTCGATAAAATATCCTTGAATCTAAAATCTCCATTTTGATCAAAAATTTGATGCGTCATTAAATAATCGTCAAATATGGACAAATATTTATTGCAAACATCACAATCATCGCATTTACTGTTCCATAAAATATTAGAAGTCATCTGCTCATAATACCCTATATTTGATAATATATTGGGTAGTATTAAACTTTGCAAGTTCTTAAGCTTTGGCAATACTGTCTCCCATAACTTTCTTCTTCTGAGATAATTACCTTCAACACCATCATCTATAATCCCGTCAATTGGTGGATCATACTGAACCAATAAATCAGTTAAGTTTTTTTCTTTACCGTTGTCAACTAAGCCATTCAAAAATTGGAAAATCATAATATCCCAATCTTCAAAGATTTGATGTTTTTGAACAGTATTATACTGACCAATATCAGAGTATTTATGTAAATTTTTCTTGTATAATTTCTCAAACAATGAAATCTTGTTTATACTATGCAAATTATCGGATTCACATAAATTCGCCAAAAATTGAGGTAAGCATGAGCAATCTTTGAGATCACAATTCAAAATCATTGATAACTCTTTAATCTCAGAAAAGTCAATAAGTTTTTCAAACACATTTATGGAAAATTCTCTTTCAATAGTATTATAATTGCTTATTCCATGATAATGATTGAATTTCATGATTTTTAAGCTGCTAAATATGAACTTTCTACCATCATCATTATCTAGCAATTCAATCATATGATCTTGGAAAAACTTAAATAATCGTAGAGAAGAATCTTCATCATCCATAACAGAGAATTCTTCTAAATTTTTCAAGACTTGATAAATATTGCTATAGATTGATTTTGATATATTATCATGTTGGTTGTCTATTTTGTATTTCTCCACTAAGTTATCGTGAACAAGGTTTACACTAACATTTTTTAATTTTTCAAACTTTGTCAATTTGGCTATATCTAATACATCATCCACGATAAAATTCTCTAAATTTGGTATTTTACAATGGCTAGACAATAATTCTTGATTGATAACTCTTCTAACGGGTTCATTGAATATCTTGATATTTTTCAAATGTGCACTATGTTCTTTAATGACATCCAATACAAAAGTGATGAGCAATGAGTATCCATAGCTCACTTCATTATTTTCTATGTATTCAATTTCATTGAAAATATCTTCCTCAATGATAACTTCATCGAAAAAATATTCAGAAATAGTCTTCGAATTATCTTCTTGAAAACTATTGTATTGCAATTCAAGACTTTTTATTAACAGATCGTCGTTTTTTCTACCTTTGATATTATATATGTCTGAAGCACCGCAGCAGACAACCTCATCTATCCTGCTTTTAAGTTGATTTTTTAGTAAAACAGGAAATGTATCGCAGCTATGGAGTTTCTTGATGTGTAATAATTTTGTATTTGTTTTCATTCCATCTGTGCAGTTCGATATACTAGAATCTTCCACACTTTTGTTTTCCTGGGTGTAATTGTCCAAATATTCGATTTGCGTTCCCTTTATCACGTTGGGTTTGACTTTCACTTCATCATTGTCCCCTGGTCCAAAAAAATAATCGAATAGAAACATACTCAAATTCTAGGTCTTCTTTTTTTCTGTATAGAAAATAATAATCTGATTAGAAATATTTTCTTCTTATAAAATCTTGTTGTTTTCAAATTGATTATTCGTATTTTTAAGCTATTATTATAATTATTTTTCTTAAAGAAATGGTTATCGAATATTGACTGATGCTGTTTTCAAATCATCCTTCAATTTTTGTTGAGTCTTTGCTTTCTCCACCCCCCCCCCAAAGAAAAAATGTAACTGTATATTGTGCGTATATGCAAGCACATTTTGTGAGATGATTATTCAGTCTCACCTGTAGATACTTTATATGGTATATACATAGATTGCTGGAACAAGTACAAAAGAATAAATAAATAGCTTTTATCGAAACTCAAATTCAAATATGAAATATATAAAAGACGCTGTCATCACGGTTAGAAGTCAAGGATAAATAGTTGAGTATGATATTTTTGTTTGTTTTTTAGTGAATTAACTCGTGTATTGGAACTGTGCCAGAAGTTCAAATGAAAACAGGATAGCATTTAAAATAAAAAAATCGTAAACAATATTTTGAAATTAGGATAAGTAAGTGTGCTGTATCACTTGTAAGCTATCCAAAACTACTGCCCAAATCATAAGTATTCAAACAACATATCATAAACATAACTATTCAAAAAGATAATTAATAAGGCTACATACATATACGTATATAGAAAAAAGCTTCACTTCGTTACTATTATTTACATGCACTTTCAAAAATACTCAACAATCTATTCATACCATCCACTTGAGACATTGCACTCGTCTCATGGCAGTAACCAGCAGCTACTGTGAAAACATGTTTAATTTGGTTCAGCTTACTGATGTTTCCCAAATAATCAAATATCAACTCCGTTATAGGATTTGAATCACTTGTATACAATAACAAATCAATGTTTTCCATAGCTTTCAACATTTTGTGCTCTCCTTCATGAAACAACAATTTGGTACTAATAGTGCTTGCTTCATCGTCGAAAATATCTTCATTCCAGTCTTCGCCATTCTCTACAAGCTGAATAATTGTTCCAATTGTTTCGATAGCAATATCAGCTTGTTGGATTACCACCACACTAGATACTACGGAAGCATGAATATTCTCATCCCTAAATATCTCATTAATATGGGTTACACATTCACCAATAGCAGTAGCTGCACGAGCCTTATCCTCTACATGCTCTGTATGAAATCTCAATGAACTTTCTTCTACTTCAATGTAAGATCCAGGCAATCTCTCTTCAATAGACTCTAAAACTTTCAACGCTGTCTTTTTCCATTTCAATTCTCTTTTTGTAATGAAGGAAACCCATTCGCTATTAACATCCGGAAATTTTACAAAAGAACCGTTTTCACTCAAAAGTCCCACGTTGGATACTCGTTCATACATTCTTTCTAAAGTCAATCTCGTGTTATAGCTTGTAACAAAAACTAAATTTGTTGGATTACTTGTCAATTCTGTCAACAACGATGTGATTCTGCTTTGAACAACATTTGTGCTTGCATTTCTATTACCACCTAAAGTTGAATCAAAATCAAAAAAGAACAATCTCTTTTTTGTGCTATTTTGCGCTTCGAGATCTTTGAATGTTTTTACAAATCTACTATCATCCAATTTTATCGAGACTGTTTGTCTTCTTTCTTTCTGTTTCTCGAATGCAGCGTCTATTTGCTGTAAACAATCGCAAACCCAGGCATAACAATTCTTAAAAAGTAAAATGGCATATAATTTATTCCATCTTTCCAGTTTTTCTTCATCAGACATTGTCAATGCTTTATGTATTTGTTTGGCTATCAAGTTTAAGTCCCAAGGGTTTATCAATAATGCTCCATCTTGCAAAATCGATGCAGAACCAGTAAATTCAGATAATATCAATGGCGCTTTCTTCTCTTCCGCTGCTACAAGAAATTCATGACAAGTCAAATTCATACCTTCTCTCATAGTAGATACTATGAATGTATCTGCCCTAGCCATTAGTGCTAAATATTGCTGGAAGTCAATGTCTTGATTCAAAAATACGACTGGTTGACAAATTGTAAAATCTGTTGACAAACTATTGATTCTTTCAACGATTAACATAAGTTCTGCTTCTAATGAAGAATTTTTATTGTTTGACTTCAAACAAATTTGAATGAATACTGTGTTCTCGATCATTTCAGGATTTTGTGTTAATAATATCTCATAAGCCAATAACTTTTGTTTGATACCTCTCAAAGTATCTAACTTATCTCGATTAACTATCATTCTTTTACCTTCCCACTTTTCTTCAATCATCTTCTTCCAATCATCAACCGATGGTTCATTATGAATTGTCTCAGCTAATCTCTTAGCATCAATACCAATGGCTGATGAGTAAACATCTGTGTATTTACCATCATATAAAATACCGTAATCGTTCACAATATCTGCTAACAATATTCTGTTGCAAGTCTGTAAAAAATGTCTACAATACTCTGATATCTGAAAACCAATAGCGTTAGCACCCACCATACCTAATAACAAATTTTTTCTTTGAGCTAAACATCTGAAAACTTCCAGAGATGGAAATGCTGTATGTAAGAAAAATCCTATTTTAGCTTCGGGGCCCAATCTATCCCTTAGAAGCTGAGGTAATAGCAACAAATGATAATCATGTACCCATATGACATCTCCGGGTTTGTATTTTTCTGCAATCTCATCAGCGAATATTTCATTCAACAGTTTGTAATACTCCCAGGAATGATCTTCAAACGCTTTAGACTTCGGATCATCCGGTACTTGATAATGCAATGTCGGCCATAGAATCTGCTTACAAAAATTTTTATAATGACCTTGGAAAGTAAAATCATCAGTAAATACTGCTACAGATTTATGATCTTTTAGCATCTTAGCTTTGATAGCATTCTTTACTTTATCAGGCAATTCATCGGTTGGAATACCAATTGTTCCAACCCAGGCGACATCATCCTTTATTTGGTTATTCTGAATGCTATAGTCTATGGCGTTTCGTAAACTACCATTTCCTTTGAGAAATTTTACTATTTCCCACGACGCAGTCTCAAAAATATTATCATGATTCAAAATATCTCTTTCAATATTGGGATTGGAAAACCCAGAATAGGGAATCATTCCTGTTGATGATGAAGTCAATGAACTAGTTACCGAATTTGTAGCGCCATTACCTTTCAAATTTAATATACCGTTTGGTGTTGGTTGAGCAGTAATACCTGGTAGAACCAATGCAGGTCTTGCTCTGGACTTCGGTTGTATTATAGAGACTGAGGCATTTTTTTTGACAATAAAGTTCAGATTTGAAGGCTGAACGATGTCCAAATCAGATTTTAACAAATTTCCAGTAGATGGAGATTTTTTCAGGTTATTATAAAAAAAGTTCTCTGCACTAGGGTTACCTTGATTCAAAGAATAAAGATTGGTAAAGGATTGCCTGATAGAAGGGCTTTCCGGATTCAAAGGGGAAGCAAGAATCAGCAAGTTTCTCATAGATTTTGAGCGGACATCTACTGATTGGTTCTGAATTTTAATTGCTAGGTCATCTACTGAAGCATCTGTTGCAGTCGAAACTCCAGATTCATCATTCATCACAGGAATATCTGGAACACACTCACGTGTTCCCCTATTGGGCTCTCCGATATTAAAATGAACAGTATGTGGAAGAAATAAAGATACAACAAAAACAGTCATTTTTATGTAATTTAACGCTTATATTTCATGGCTTTTCAAATTTTCTTTTAGTTATTTTAGTAAGTATTCAAATGATTAAAAGGAGTTTTTAATAGAAATATGCAAACAGAGCAATCTATTAATCTGCTGTTTTACTTTTTTTTTTTTTTCTGTTCCACTTAGAAAGCTCATGGACTGTGCATGCTAAAGCTCCGGACAGTGCGCGAATGATGACATGACTTTAAGACTAAAGCAATATTGGATCATTATCCAGATGATGACATTAAACTGCGTATCAATATAACAATTGATAAATTTAATGGGATTTAGTTTTATAATTTCCCCTAATATACTTTTTTATTGGCTTTGGAAATATAATCTATGGTTCATTTATATGATGCGCATTGCCACTTATCAGCTTCATCTTTCAAAGCATTTGATAGTGATACATTGAGTTCACTGATAGTAGCAAAGATTGGTGGAGGTATAAAAGACAATGAAGAGCTGTCAATTGTATATCAATTTGCATTAATGTCTACTAGTCAATTTGATATTCCAAATGTATTATCCTTGAGTGAGAATTGTGGTTCTAAAAAAGCATCATCGTCAACGTCAACTAATACAAAATTAAAAATAATCCCATGTTTGGGAATTCATCCATGGTATTCGCATATGTTTTTCACTGGTAAATTGACTCCCAATAAAAAACTGCATTATAATATGGTTTTGGAGTCAGTTTCTAAAAAGTTTTCTGATGTAACAGATGATCTATTGAGAAACTTACCTGATCCTGTGAATCTTGATGAGTTCTGCCAAGAGGTTGATCAAGAGATCGAAAAAAAATTGCAATTGTTTTCTTCTTCAGATATTTGTCCAATTTTTATAGGTGAAATTGGATTGGACAAATTATCTAGAATTCCATGGGCAGGATTTTTAGGAAATGAAATAAACGTTGATTCGCAAAATTCAAAAGAGGTTGAAGTGGAAACTATCTTTCCGGAACTATCTCCTTTCAAAGTATCAATGAATCACCAGTTAAAAGTTTTGGAAAAACAATTTGATATTGCTACGAAATGTAATCTTCCTGTATCTATTCACTGTGTTAAGGCACATGGAGTTCTCTATAACTTTGTAGTGAATTATATAAAAGAATCACAAGGTATTCCAGCTATTTGCTTACATTCTTATACGGGTTCAAAAGATCAAGCTTATTTATGGGTTAATTTGAGGAAAAAACTCCCAAATAATATTCGTGGAAGATCACCGAAAGTTTACTTCTCTTTCTCTAATATACTTAACAACAATGCATCAAACACTAAAAAAGCTGAGGAAGCTGATGAGCTTATCAAGCTTCTACCTAATGATACACTTTTGATTGAAACTGATTTATCGGTAGATAAATTTTACAAAAAAGACGAAAATTTGCATTATTCTAATCTTCTAGATATTACGCTGAAGATCTGCAAATGCAAAAATTGGGATATAACCCAAGGAGCTATAGTTTTGAAAAAAAACTGGAGTGAATTTCTTAAAGTGCGTTGTTTGGAAAGCGATAACTTTGCAGAATAACTTTGTTCCAAAATTTCATAAATTGATTTGTTATATTAATACATCCGTAGAAAAAATGTTCTAAACTTTATAAAAATGAAAAGATATTTAAATATAATAACTGTTAGAAAGTAAAAGCCTGAAAGCCAATTTAACCCAAATAATTACATCTACTGTTTTTTTTAGGTTTATCCAAAAGATTTTCTTCTTTTTGCAACTAAATCTTTAGATGCTATTCTTGAAGGATTAATGCTATTGAAGTTGGAAGTGAACTTTGACTTACTGTACTTAACATTCAAAACTGTAGGGAATTTACTTGTCATCTCTGGTTTCTCACTAAACTGTCCTTTCATCCAGTAAGTCGAATTATCTGAAACGAACAGACCATTTAGTTTCGTTGAGCTATTAGCTTTATTGAAAAGATTGTAATCATTCAAAGAAGTGTAACTCACTGACTTCTGATTTAATCTATCAAACTCTTTGGACAATCCATTACCTTCCTTTCCTCCAAACAAACTTCCAAGCAAAGTGTGCTTTAAATCCAGTAGTGCTTTTTCTCTTTCTTTATTTTCATTCAGCGGACTTGCATTTTCGGTCCCACTATTTCTAGTCATGATATCTGCTTCATCAGTTTTGTGAATGGGTAAATTTTCTTCTCTATCCACATCATCTTCTTCTATATCCACATCATCTTCTTCGTCTGATCCAAAAAGATCAAACTTGTTCTTTTTTTTATTGGCACAGCCTTCGAATTTTTCACTTATGGGGGACACGTCGGGTATTTTTAAGAACATTTTCTGCGAATTGGAGTTTACTCTTTTTGTGTTAAGAATAGGAGAATAATATAAGTCCTCAATGGTTATTCTTTTCTCAGGGTCAATAACAAAACATCTTGAGATAATCCCCTGTCTAACATTATTGGATACATGACTCCAATAATTTTCAGGTTCGAATGAAAAATCAGCAGTCTTGATTGCCTCCTTCGTTTCATCATCAGTTTCACAGTCAAATGGCATATATCCGCAATACATAAAATAAATGACAACACCAAGCGCCCAAATATCGATTTGATAATCATATGTTTTAGTAATGCTATTTTTAAGTATTTCCGGAGCCATATAACTCAATGTTCCTATTAAAGAAGTTGAACCTTGTTGGTAATACTCATTCAAGCTTCTATGAAACCGAGAAAGGCCAAAATCACCTATTATTATATCAAAATCATCAAAGCTGTTGAAATATTTGAAAAATATATTTTCTGCTTTGATATCACAATGTACAACATTGATTTTTTCTTTCAAAAAACACAAAGCGCTTGTGACTTTATTTATAAGTGAAATTCCGTCAGCTTCCGAAGTTATAGCTCCACGATTAATAATCATATCAAACAAATCACCACTTATCGCTAAATCTGTGACAAAATAGAAATGATTCTCGGTTTCAAAATAATCATAAAGTTTCAACAATCTTTTGCTCACTTCATTTGGGTACTCAACATTGTATCTTGCAATTTTAGAAAGGATTGCAAACTCACTTTGAATGCATTTAGATCTCGAAATTGTGTTATAATAACTTTTCTGCATACATTTCACAGCAAAATACTTATTGCTTTCCAAATTCTTACCCTCATAAACTCGAGAAAACGAGCCATCACCCAATGACTTCTCATTTAACAAATACTTGCATTTAAATTTTTTTTTATCTGGTCTTTCCTCGATCTGAAAATTAATCTGCGGCCAGACCTTAGGCTTTACTACCGGTGAATACATGTTTGTATAATCTGATTCAAGTCTATTAAGTTTGAAAGTAAACAAAATTAGCAAAATATCTAATAGTTAAACTCATGAAGAGTGCTCGTTGGTGAATACACTATTAGGAACGTAATGATAAGTGAATTTTTACATTTTGTTAATTTAAGGCCTTGTGATTGCTTTTTTTTTATCTTGCATTATTTCAAACAAAAATTTGCTGGTGTGATGTAAAAAAAAAAAAAAAAAAAAAAGTTCCGTGACAAAATAAACCGGGGAAACCATTTCCCCGAATTTTTTAATAGCTTCATGCGTAACATGCATATTATGGCATGTAGATAATCCGTAGATATTACCGTATTCAACGGTGTAAATCATAATAGTGACCAAAATTGGAATTTAGTGATCACTAACTCATTTCACGCAATAATCTGGGGTAAATTCATGAAACTATGTTAGATTGGAAAATCTAAAAAAAAAAATTCGAAAATTTCTATGTATTGTGCATCACATTGAGTAATAAGTGAGTTGAAACTTAACAGAATTTTTTTGGAAAAATTCATGTGTATTACCTAAGGTTAGCAAATTTTAAATACTGAAATAACAATAAAAATAAAAAAATAATAATAATACTAATAGTAAAAATAAAATAATAGAAAAACAAAGCAAAACTATACTAGAATATATTGAATCAGAATTTGAATCAAAGTTTGAATCAAAGTTTGAATCAACTAAATGATTCATTGGCTATTCCAAACCGAAGAACCTACATTCTAATTTTTGCTTTCATCATTGAAAGACTTTACTCTTTCTTTGTTTGTTTTTGCTGTCAAAACCAACAGTTGAAGCGCCTTGAGAGTCATATCAGATTTCTTTTGTTTCGCTGCTTGATCATCTGAACTAGCAACAAATGAAAAATCATCATCGAAATAGTTTTGTGATTCAAGTCCTTGCCCTTCAGCAGCTATTTCATTCAACTTTTTGATTCTATTTTTCAATCTGATAACCTCTATAGCTTGAATAAATTTATTTCTAGCATTAAATCCTTCCCTAATACCTGGCAACAAGTCAACATCGTTGTTATTGTCTTGAATCCACTTATCCTGTAATAACTCATCAGCCGTTTCACGTTTGCTTGGATCAACTCTTAGCATTTTCAAGATAAAATATTTGGCATCGGAACTAACATTGGACCAATATTTGTTATGGAAAACTACACCATTATCGTTTTTCACCTCATTTAGGAAGTCATTAATATTTTCAGATCTAAATGGAGAATATCCACATAAAATGGTGTAGGTTATCACACCAGTGGACCAGATATCGCAAGGTTTACCGTGAGCCAAACTCAGTAAAACCTCTGGGGCTGCGTACCCAAATGAGCCAGCAGCAACAGTAATCAATTCATCTTTTGATCTCAATTTCTTAGCTATACCAAAATCAGCTAATACAATACGTCCTGTCGGATCTTCATCCTCTGGCTTCAACATCAATACATTCTCTGGCTTTATGTCACGATGAACGATATCGTTGGCGTGTAAATACGTCAATGCTTTTAATATTTGTTTGATGCAAACTGCTGCATCCTTTTCTGTAAATCTTCCCTTTTGAATAATTCTATCGAATAACTCACCGCCAGTTGCCAACTGTGTGGCAATAAAAAATTTATCTTTGCTTTCGAACCAGTCCTTAAATTCTACAATATTTGGATGCTTAAGGTTCTGCAATAGCCTCAATTCGTCATACACCATTTCGAAGTTTCCCTTCAATGTCTTCTTCAAAATAATTTTCATGGCAACCTTCTCATTGGTTGGAATGTATCTGGCTTCCCTTACAACACCAAACGTGCCTGCTCCTAATGTCTTTCCGAGGGTGTAGTTCGATTTTCTGGCATATGAGGCAGGTTGACCGCTTATCTTGGATAAAAACTTTGATATTTGGTTACCTTGAACCTCCGCAGGCTGAGCAAGTTGCGGTGCTGACATTGTTATTTGACTTTGATGCTTTCCTTTTTTTTCTATCTTTTTCTAAAGTCACAAACGCTTAAAAGTTCTCCCTTTGAATTACAACTATAAATCTATCAATAATTGGTTGGTTTTAGCTGTAAGTCCTCATAACAACGAAAACTGTTTTTCGTTCATATGGACTAATTCTTAACAATCGAGAAAGCAAATATTCAAAGGAGTACTTGCCCGGAAAACAAATGCGCTGTTTACACAGCCATCCAATACAGTTGGCACAAAAAAAAAAGTTCCAAGGAAAAGTATATATCTGGTATTTATCGGCAAATCCTTATGGTTTTGTGCCTTGGAAAGACTTTTATTATATAGATAGCAATTTTGACGTGAAATGATCAAATGATGTTACCTATGTTCGCATTTTAATATTAATATCAATTTGGTAATAGATTTTACAACAGATAGTAACTTCTTTTCTATTGTTTTTTGTTTCTCATAGTTTTATATGTACTATAAAGTATACAAGCTCTAAATCATTCAAATTCTAACATACACCTCACCTACACGTGTGAGGAAATTTTTGATGGAGACTCTCAATTCCATTGGAATCTGTTTGTCTAAAATGCATAAGACTAAGTCATACATGATTGGACAATACTTTACAAAATTGTCTTCATCCAATTCATAGTATCCATGCAAAATTTCAGACACAACTGGTCTCCACGTATTGATGTTTCTCTGTTTACTAGATTCGTCCAAAGCGATATAATTTTGAATAATCTTAACACAAAGTGGAATAAGGTTAGATAATAGCGTTTCTTTTTCTTCTCGTGACGCTTTTTCACTGTCGGTTAACAACTTAAAGTTCACGTTAATATAAACTCCAGAAGATGATGATTCCTGTTTTAATAAATTTGGTAGTCTCTCAATAACTCCAGAATTCCATAATCTTACTCTTAAGTTGTAATCTTCATTGAACTCAAGCGCAAATTTATAAGATTGCTCTAACAAATCAACCAACTTGAATAATTCGGTTGTTGGAATTGAATTGTAAAAGTTTTGATCCTCAAAAAGTTCAGACAAAGTTTCAATCATTAACAATTGTAGCACACATTTGACAACAATAATACCTTTTTCTCTAATTTTTCTTCTATGCTCTTCTGTATAATTAGGAATGGTAGAAGCTGATGTAGTTCTTTGGTGACGAATAACCGTATCAGTTGAAGTATCACCATCAAATTCGTCATTCTCCTCGTCAGCCTGTTCTTCTTTATTGTAATCTTTTGTACCGTCTTCACTAAACAAACCAAAATTCTCGTTGCCTAATATACCATCTTGCAGTTTGTATTGCTTCTCTATTTGCACATGATTATTTTCTTGAAACCTTAGAGGGTCCGCTAAAAACAACTCTACTGCTGTAGTGTTTTCAAACAAATCTTTAATGGTCTTGGTGACTTTTTTCCAATCTTCGTCATTGAATTTGGAACAATTTTGTATAAGCAAAGTTTGCAAACAGTTTCTACCAATTCTTGATATAGTGTCATTTTCTTGCAAAATGCAAGAACAAAGAAGAGACAAATATCCTTCTAACATAGGCATTAAACAGCTGAAACGAGTGAAAAGAGCAATCATGTTTTTCAACGCTTGAATCAATGTCGTAGAAAGCCACACAGATAGATCATCTTGAGAATTCAATTGAGACCAATGCTGTTTCAAAACATCAAAAATAGGGAATAATAGATCCTCCGATATTTCTTTCCAAGTAGTAACATCAAATTTATCCCCATATTCTACCAAAGAATCAAATAAATGATCTAATGAAATTGATCTGCTCTCTAAATCAGAATTTTTTAAAATGATTTGATTAAATCCGACAAGTACAGGTAAAAATCTTAACTTTTCGGCAGAGTTGCTGCTATCAATATCTTCATTTACCTCCGGCACATTTCCTTTGTAGCCTTGAATCTTCTTTATCAACGCTCTCATATCAGCGATTGCATGGAGACTAATTCTTTGATTACTTTCATTACACGCTAAGGATGTATAAGCATGAACCAAACTATCAAAAGCATTTTGAGTGTAAATGATATCAAAGTAATTCAAGTTGAAGTTCGTAGTCATTCTATACGCCTTATTTAAAACTTGTTCGTCAACTTTGGTTCCATTGTTTGTGCCTAGGGCGCCATTGCTGATGCAGTCAAAAATTGATGTCCACCCAGATTTGATTTTATCCGATTTAGCCAAAACCATATTATTTATGCATTCTAAAACCATCAATTTAGCATCTACTGATTCATTGTAGGCTAAAATATAAGCAAAGGGTTTCAAAAAATCTTTCTGGAACTTGAAATATGCTAATTCCTCTATTTCGAAAAATCTCATGGATAATTGTCTTAAGGAATCAAGAGAAAAAATAACAATCGTCAGATTAGAATCACAACCAATTTTATTGAAAGCGCTCCCCATAATTTCCCACAATCTTGACCACTCTACCCTAATTCTGTCCATGTTATAGTAACATATATCAACCATCTTTTGTACTGAAAAAATTCTTGGATTTGAGCTGTTACCAGACGATTGCACTTCTTCTAAAGCGACCTCTGTTAAAGCTTTCACGAAAAATGTAATAGCCTCAATGCTCAACTTTTCTGTACTTGCAAAAATTTTGTCTATCTTAACTGTTAATGCTGTAGATGATATCAACTCAGCAATATCTGCCTGTAATTTTTGATTAGCATGATGAATTTGAGCAATTTCAGAAGGAGTTGTTTGTTTTCTACCAAAAAATGTTGCTGAAAGTGGAGATCTGATGGTATCTTGTGATTTTCTTTGTTTGTCGGAATTGTTTTGCACTTTTGCGTTGAATATATCAGGAATATTAGAAGCATCAATACCTTGAGCAATTAACTGTAATCTATCTAATTGAGAAATACAAATCAAAATATCTGTCCATGAATTGTCAAGATAATTTCCATCGCTTACACAAACATCCAATAAAGTGTTGATAGCATCAAAATTCTTTCTTTGAATTTCTTCAATGTTGTTTAAATTCATAAATTGAATCAAAGCATTAACAAAAGAAGTTCTTGCATCATCCAAACTGAATATGCAAGCAATTTTGATGGACAACTTTATACCCTCCAAACATAATTTAGTAATTGTAGGGTTATCAAATTCTTTAAAACTTGGTGTTAAAGCAGCCAAGAAAGACATCCATAAGTTGTCAAATATAGACTTCACATGTTCAACATGGTTGGCAGCAAAAAATTTAGTTTTCTTGGATTGATTACTGGATTTAATTACTTTTTCAGTTTTAGATGAAATTTCTTTAGCAGCTTGAATATAATACTCTTTGTCTGTATCAACTCTTGTCGAAAACAACCCTGTTGAAATTGAAGCGTTCTTGTTGCCTGTAATCAATGCACTGTGTTGTTCAGATTCTAAAATAATTTCATTGCTGGATATGTCATTATAGATATCAACTAATAACTGCCTTGGCAAATCTTTTCCGTCATCAATACCCGAATTATTTTTAATGAAATCTTCAACTGACATTCTGGATTTAACTTGATCATTGTGCTGATCAGTATTCAACATAATAATTGAATAAGAAAGAACGTATAGAGTATCAGCTTGAGCAAAAACACTATTTGTATGACTTTTGAAATAAGTTTCGGCAAATTTCAACATGAATCTATCTATCTTTTGAGATTCTCCTGGTAATCTAAAAGATTGCAAAAATAATCTCATTGCATCAACAAATTTCATTCCGCTAAAGTCGAATTGATCAACAAACTCATGCATAATATTAATATTATAATCATCACCTTCCCCTAAATACTCACCAAGAACCTCCTTGTCCAACAAGTTATTATGGGATATAAAAAAAGATGCAATATCTGCAGGTTTGTCAGATTTAACGAAGCCTGAATCTATCAACTTTTTCAAACCTTTCTTAGGCTTGTAGTTAAATAATTTGGTATATTCCAATAACAAAGTTTTCCTTTTTTTGATAGATTCAAATTCAGTGGGGTCATCATCATCATTATTATTAATTACTGAATTATTAAGTGTTGAACTCGAATTATTATTGGTTATACTTCCTAAATTATCCTTGGAATTTGAAGTAATCGAATATGTAGGGGAAAGAGGCTCCCTAATTGAGGCCGAAATAGTTCTTCTATGGCCACCATTAATCGCCTTAGTTTCTTCATTCAAACCCTTATTTGACCAGCCATATAAACTTCTCAAAATGCTTACAATACAATTTAAAGCAGTTGGATCATATTCATCAATTTCACCATTGACCCCTATCAGAGAATTTTGAGAGTCATTCTTCTTATTCATGCTGTAGTTCCTTAAATTAACGTTTTCTGTCTTTATCAAATAGTTAATCAAAAGTTCAATGATATTTGCTCTATTAGCGGAACAGTCAAAATTCAAATAAAACTCAATCAATAAACGCGGATCATTAGACAATTTGGAAACAATGGATAAAAAGTATTTTTTCTGAAATGACGTGGATACAGGCATTTCCACAATCGGAAAAAAAATCTCAGAAAATAACACTGGTATCTCGTTTATGAAATCTGCTCTAAGGTTTGTTATCATGATGTAAAAGATATCCAAACAGGCTGAGTAAATATCGTTTAATTGATAAACAGCATTTTTTGCCAATGAGAGCAAAAGGTAATTGCGGACAGAATCAACAAAGGGGATACTTTCACCATTAAGATTGGAGACAATTGTTATTGATTTATTCAAAAAACAACTGATATGATTATTTAATATGGAATATAAAATTTTCAAGGATAATAATTTTGATCGAACAGCAGTAGATCTAGCATCTATATAGGTTTCATCTAAAGGCTTAGTTGACAATTTTGACATTGCTCTAAAAATTAAAAAGCAATCCTTAACTAAAATGACATTCAAATCTTCAGGAGTTAAATTATCTGAAGAGATATTTAATTTGTTGTTTTCAATGTCACTGAATTTTTTTTCATCAGCTTCATTCAAGTTTTCAAGATTATCTAAATCAATGACAGACATATTATTGTTTAACGTTGGAGGCAAGTTGGAAATGCTATTAACCCTACTCATGTTGTTACCGATTACAGGAGCTAGATTAGCACTGTTGTCTTCAACTTTTTGAAAATAGTAATCAATTATCTGTGTTAAAGTTGCTTCTGCAATCAATTTAATGTTCTCACTAACAGTCAAAATAAAAATATTGTAAATCAATCTAACACCATCTAATAGTTTAGACGTATGAACCTCAACACTATCATTAAGAATTATATTCACTATTGTTTTCACAATTTGAAGTTCGATATGATCATCTGTCTCATCTTTGAAAATTTTAGAAAAAGTGTCAATACACATGTCCGAAAATTTTCTGTAATTTTCAAAATTAATTCTGTTGAATTCTGAAGTAGAATTTTCGAAAGAAAAAACCTTTGAAATTGCATCTATTAGAATAACCTTTAGTTGAAGATTATTATCGGCCGCATTCAACAACTCAATTAGCTTGACACAAGGAATATCGCCCCCATTAAGAATATTCTTGCATTCATTGACGATGCTTTTTTGGTTAGCGTTAATTTTGTAATTTGAACTAATATCGTCGAACAATTTCTTCAATACATTTATTGTGGCAGGAGACAAACTCTTGCTAACTGTGATTTCAATGTTATTGGTAGCAGAAGCTGCATTACCAGGAGAAGGATCCAAACTCTTTGGGGAACCATTAGCTAATTCGTCTTGGGCTTTAACATTCAACTGTTCCTTGTTCTCCGCTTTGATTTCCACTTCATGATGTGTTGCATCTGTGTTTGTCAGTTCTGCGGCTTCTGGCTTCTCTTGCTCGTTATTTAAGGCAATGTCGTACATTACGTTACTCTTTTCTGGAAGGATTTGCTTTTCAATATTACCATTTTCAACGGTTGATTCCTCTGAAAGTTTAACTTCAGAATCTACGTGAAAATCTGATTCTTTTGAAACATTATCTTCTTTAACCTCCATTGTCTCGGGATCAGTTTGTGCAGATGCCTCTCCTCCTGAAGTCTTTATCGTTTTTTCTGCTTGTTCTTCAGGTTCTTCAGTTAATTCTTTCTCCTTTTCCACTTGTTCTTCGGGTTCTTCAGTTAATTCCCTCTCCTTTTCCACATTTTGCTTAGTTTCTGCGAATACCTTTTCATTTTTATCCGATTCTTCAGCTCCCGATTCACAGTCTTTCACTGGCTCGGAAATTTTATCAGAATTGACTTCATCAATCAGGCTGCGAGTTTCCTTTAGTTTTTTATCTTCTCCAGGTAAAACAGGTACAGGTGTTGTGTTGCTAACATTGTTTATTACTGATAAAGGTTCTCCATCACTTCTAGGAGACTTTGGATCTGAGGTTTCCATGTTAATTGGATCTTCTATCGTGTAATTATCGGAAATAAAAGTTAAAAATATCCGGCATCCAGGTATTTCTATCTATATTATATACAAGATAAAAAATTCGAATAAAACTTCTAGGTCTTTGCTGTATATTACTTTCAAAAAGTCTTATTTTCCAATTGTTATTTCTGTGGACTTGTAGTGTTTTCTTTATTATTGATTATTGTACTCTTTATTAGTACTTTAATCCTTAGTTTATTTTTCTAAATTTTTTTTATTTTTTTTGGGGGTTTCTTTAGTATGTATGAAGTTTTTTTTTGTCGCGCTAAAAATTATTAGAAAATAGAAGTTTTAATAATGCAAATCTAAGACTAAAACGAACAAGCCAACACTACGGAGAAAAAAAAATTCAAATTTTGCATTGGACCTTAAAGTATCGGTGCTTCAAATCATGGAAATAAACGAAATTTCAACGGATATACAATTACAATAGATCGATGACGTATATCGGGTTGACACGTCCATGCAATAACATTCTAGTTTCAAATATTTCAATGCTTGGCCAACTAAGTATTGAAACTATTCGATTTTTGAAAGTAACCATTCTTTTTGTTCATAAAATGAACAATAATTGTATATTTTGTCAAGTTGGCGCAGACTTGGCCGATTAGTAAACTTTGTTCTGGACAAACTTTAAAAGTTCGCCCAACTTGGCAATTTGGAGTTTTACAGTTTCACAACTTTTATTTTATTGTTTTGGGAAAAGAAATAACTTTGAAAAAAATTTGGCAATCTTTATTCTTTTTGTATATTATTTTACAAGATGGATTGCCGATGAGTATATACGTTCATTTTGAGTTATTCTTTTTTTCAGTTTTAAAAGTAGCAAATTACAAATAATGGATTGTTCATGTTGGGACATTCTTTTTGAAAAGCAGGCAATTGTTTAAGCAACTAATAATAATTATTTCATTGATTGAAAAACCTACTGACAAATTTGGATAAATATATAATTTACTTGTAAGGATACAAATAAAAGAACATTACAGCATTAAAGAAAAAAAATAGAAAGAAGCATTACGGCTTTTATTAAATATTTGTAAGTGGAAAAAAGTATAGAATTCTTGGAAATTGATTTTATCTTCTTTTTTTTTCAACTACTATGAATATCAAAAAATACGCGTTTTCATTGATTTTGGTAGATAATAACAGAGATAACTAGGCGGTAAGATTGATAAATATTATCTTGTGATAATCAAAAACTTGATTATCGAAAATAGTGATTGTTATCTTAACGGCATTGCTTTATGTTTATTTACTATTACCGCATGATATGAATATTTGAGATTTTATTTTTTACAGAAATACATAGGATTCCCCTTCAAAATTTGTTTTTTATGTTTTTCATGGATTCTGTTCAAAACTGTCGAGCCAAAGTGTCTTGCTGACTTTGCTGAGATCTTTGCTCGTTATCAGAATCACTATTGATAGAAATTCCATTCTATATATCTTCCTTCTTCCTCCTTATCCTGTTATTTCAGAATGATGAAATGTACCAGATTATATACTAATCGATGTTCCTTGATATAGTTATTCTCAGAATATATTTCTGAGCTATCATATTTTTATTGATAATTGGGGTATGATACTAATTCAGTATTACGATGTACCACTGGCTCAACAATAAGTTCTACACTAGACAAGATAAAAATTTGAGATTGGACTCTAGTTTAAGGCTGTGAATATTCCTGGGAAATGTGTAATCAATACTTGATATTTTCGTGAAAATGCCCGAAAACTCAATTTTGTTTCAAGAAAACCGAAAAAGCAAAAAAATATTCTTATTCGTGCAAAATCTATTATTTCAAAATAAGCAATTTCTTGATTTTGTCAGCACTAAATTCGTGCATTCTGCCTATGAGTTGAATTTCAGTATTTTCAGAGAGGAATTTCTTTTTGTACGTTTTATTTCTAATTGTTTTACAATTACAATCGAGAATCCATTGTATCATCCAACATAATTCATACATGTTAATCTTGCACAATTAGCTAAGTCAAAAGTCTACTAGAATAGCTGAATTAATAACCTCACTGCATAAAAGGTCCAATTTCAATCAGAAAAACTTAATTTGAAAAAAAAACTTCTCATCTGCTTGTATGATATGTTTACGTTACAAATTATAACAGCACAACTGAATTGGCTTTTTAAATAGCTGTTGTCAAGTATTTCGGTATGCCATTTGCATCCGGAATTAAAGAAATAGTAACACCAAGAGTTTCAAATCGCTTTGTATATGCGAGGATGTTATTCTGGAAAATATTGATTTTCAACTGTTCTTCATGTTCATTTGGAAGATATTCGTGAAAATTTCTCAAAAATAGACATTATTCTAAAAGAATAAATATTCTCTTGCAATTATTAATTTTCTAATAAAAATGAATTTTATTTTCGCAATAATTGACGTTTTTGCTTGCATTGATATTTTTTTCAAAATGAACAGATTGTCAAGAACATGTCAAATATATGACACTGTGCAAACTTCTAGAATCTTGGTTGTCAGCAGTGAAGCGGACGTTGTGATTGGCTGGATTTTTTCTGCGAGATGCAAGGTTCGCGGAACTACTGGATCCGGAAAAAACAGCTAACGTGAGCTGCCTGTCTGCGCCTGGTGAAAAATATACCTTGATGTAAAAATTGGCACCTCAAATTTCAGATTGACAGCCCAGTGGGTCCGCCTATGCTTTTTATGCTTTTTATCGTTCCATGTTCTTATATGCTCCAGATTGCATCTTGCTTATCGGCGTATTGGATTACTTTTGCGACTGTTATGATTTGCTGTTGAAAGAGCCCCAGAACTTTGCTTAATGCTTTTTAGGATCTGTTCGATGCCCGAACCCACCGATGCATCCAACTACTGGCACTGGCTTGTGGCCCTGATTGGAATTTCGTCGTTAATTGGATTCTTCTTTTAAATTTGAACTCGTATGCAATTTGAAGCTCGTATGTAATTTGAAGCTCGTATATAATTTGAATATCGTCTTTAATTTAGAATCGTCTATACTTTGAATATCGTCATTGACTTGAATTTTGCCTATTTTTCGAATTTCCTCATTATTTTGATATTTGTCTTCAGTTTTCTCCTGGTTCTTGGTTTGATTCTGGCTCGAGCAAAAGCCCAAGGCAAAGTGTAAGCCGCGATCCCAGAAACACAAACCTACTGATAAGTAGTTGGTAAGTGATTGATCAGATTCCCCTTGATAACTTTCTGTATGATAACGCTCATCGCGTGTGCATGTGAATCACCTTTGGGGTTTGATAGCCTCGGATAACGATAGTCCTCAGGTTTTGAGCACCCATTCTTGGATTATTTAGAAGCCTGATTTGTTATTAAACTTTATTTTTTCTTCCCCAGTTCTTCTGGATAAGCGGAATCCTTGAATCAGCTAATTTTTGTAGGGACGGACGGGATCTATTATTGGCTAGACGCACGCGGAAAACCTATTTTTTGGCTCTTTTTTTTTTTTAAAAAACCTGCTGTTGGTTTCTGCTAAGTCGCTCTTCCCCCCAACAATAACTATGCTGCTTTTCAGCCTGAATCTCTAGCTATACGCCGAGTTCGGACACTGCTTATTTTTTCCCGGTGTTCCATTGGCTGAACGGTTTCTCCAAATTTGGAGAAAATGCTGCGAACGAATTTTTTTTTTATTTTTTTTTATTTTTTTTGTCTATTTTCTTTGTTGATTGTTGTTACTTTCGCTCTCCCCTTGGCAACCAATTTGTTTAGTTTGATATTTTTTTTTTGGGTTGAGCTCCACAGAAGTATTTATATATAATTTAATGCATTTCTCGCTATCTTCGTAAATCATTTCCTCTCCTCTCTTTTCCATTCTTTTTGCTTCTTTCTTCTTTTTGCTGTTTCTATTTCCCCAAGCTTATTTCATTTCATTGACAAATAAATATGTTTGCTGCAAGAACTCAAAGATTGGCTCAAACCACCACTCGTGGTTTCGCCTCTGTTTCCAACAAATTCACCCCAGATTCCAAAGTTTTGCAAAACTTGGTTGAAGACTTCTCCTACTTGAACTACAAGAAGAACTTAGAAAATGTTCAAATTGTCAAGGAGAGATTGAACAGACCATTGACCTACGCTGAAAAGTTGTTGTACGGTCACTTGAACGATCCACACGGACAAGACATCGAAAGAGGTGTCTCTTACTTGAAATTGAGACCAGACAGAGTCGCCTGTCAAGATGCTACCGCTCAAATGGCCATTTTGCAATTCATGTCTGCTGGTTTACCACAAGTCGCTACCCCAGTCACTGTTCACTGTGACCATTTGATTCAAGCTCAAATTGGTGGTAAGGAAGATTTGGCCAGAGCCGTTGACATTAACAAGGAAGTTTACGACTTCTTGGCCTCTGCTTGTGCCAAGTACAACATCGGTTTCTGGAAGCCAGGTTCCGGTATCATTCATCAAATTGTCTTGGAAAACTATGCTTTCCCAGGTGCTTTGATTATTGGTACTGATTCCCACACTCCAAACGCTGGTGGTTTAGGTCAATTGGCTATTGGTGTCGGTGGTGCTGATGCCGTCGATGTCATGTCTGGCTTACCATGGGAATTGAAGGCTCCAAAGATCTTAGGTGTCAAGTTGACCGGTAAGATGAGCGGATGGGCTTCTCCAAAGGATATCATTCTTAAGTTGGCTGGTATTACTACTGTCAAGGGTGGTACCGGTAAGATTGTTGAATATTTCGGTCCAGGTGTCGAAACTTTCTCCTGTACTGGTATGGGTACTATCTGTAATATGGGTGCTGAAATCGGTGCTACTACCTCCGTTTTCCCATACAACAAGTCTATGGTTGAATACTTGAACGCAACCAGAAGACACAACGTTGCTGAATTTGCTAACGTTTACAAGGACAACTACTTAAAGGCCGATGAAGGTTGTGAATACGATGAAGTCATTGAAATTGACTTGAACACTTTGGAACCATACGTTAACGGTCCATTCACCCCAGATTTAGCTACTCCAGTTTCCAAGATGAAGGAAGTTGCTGCCAAGAACGAATGGCCATTCGAAGTTAAGGTTGGTTTGATCGGTTCTTGTACCAACTCCTCTTACGAAGATATGACTAGAGCTGCCTCCATCATCAAGGATGCTGCTGCTCACGGTTTGAAGGCTAAGTCCATTTTCACTGTTACCCCAGGTTCTGAACAAGTCAGAGCTACTATTCAAAGAGATGGTCAAATTGACACCTTCAAAGAATTCGGTGGTATTGTTTTAGCTAACGCTTGTGGTCCATGTATTGGTCAATGGGACAGAAGAGACATCAAGAAGGGTGACAAGAACACTATTGTTTCTTCCTTCAACAGAAACTTCACCGCCAGAAATGACGGTAACCCATCTACCCACGCTTTCGTTGCTTCTCCAGAAATGGTTACTGCTTACGCCATTGCCGGTGACTTGAGATTCAACCCAATGACCGATAAATTAAAGGACAAGGACGGTAATGAATTCATGTTGAAACCACCAACTGGTGTTGGTTTACCTGTCAAGGGTTACGATGCTGGTGTTAACACTTACCAAGCTCCACCAAAGGACAGACACCTTGTTGATGTTAAGGTTTCCCCAACTTCTGACCGTTTGCAATTATTGACTCCATTCAAGAAATGGAACGGTAAGGATGCTATTGAATTACCAATCTTGATTAAGGCCAAGGGTAAGACCACTACCGACCATATTTCTATGGCTGGTCCATGGTTGAAATACAGAGGTCACTTGCAAAACATTTCTAACAACTATATGATTGGTGCTATCAATTCTGAAAACGACAAGGCTAACTGTATTAAGAATCAAATCACTGGTGAATTTGGTGCAGTTCCAGAAGTTGCCAAATACTACAGAGACCACGGTATCAAATGGGTTGTTGTTGGTGCTGAAAACATGGGTGAAGGTTCTTCCAGAGAACATGCTGCCTTAGAACCAAGATACTTGGGTGGTTTTGCTATCATTACTAAGTCTTTTGCCAGAATTCACGAAACTAACTTGAAGAAACAAGGTTTGTTACCATTGAACTTTGTTCACCCAGAAGATTACGACAAGATTTCTCCAGAAGACAAGATCTCTATCTTAGGATTGAATGAATTTGCCCCAGGTAAGCACTTAACTTACGAAGTTACCAAACCAGATGGAACTAAATGGAGATCTGAATTGTCCCACACTTTCAACCAAGAACAAATTGACTGGTTCAAGGCTGGTTCTGCTTTGAACAGAATGGCTGAATTGAGAGGTCACAAATAAGTTATATAAAAAACAAATAGTTTTTTAATCTTCTTTTACATAATAATTTTATTTTTCCCTGAGTTGATTGAATTCTCGTTTTCTCTTTGGAGAAACTAAATTCAAAATACTACTCTGCTTAAATATCAAATAAACTACAGAATAATATCTATTATTATCAATTATTAAAAATAGCTTTTGTAATATCCAAAGTGTATACAAGTATAAAAATCTATTTACATTTTCAGCTGGCCCTTCACTTTGTTTTAGCAATACCAATCTGATTTGCATTTGAAATAAATTTCCCCGACTTTTGAAATCTTTGAAATTTATCTTCTTCCGCACATACCTTTTCTATTGTATTCCAAGGTATGGATAAGGTATTAACAAAACGCTCATTGATAATTTCAAAGTCTGTATCAGTATCATCATCTGAATTTAATTTTATTATTATTTCCTTTGTATTTGATAATAGAAGGGTTCCATCATTGTCGATAGCTATCAACATTCCTAAAAACTGTCTTCTAAATTTGATTGCTGGAACCTCATTATATTTATTGCTGGAAAAATATTCTCTAGGTTTAACAAATTCAGGCTTTAAAGTTACTTTGAACATTAATCCTAGCAACAATGAGAGCTCAGCCTCAGCTTGTTCCTGTTTTTGTTTTTGTGCTTTCGTTGGTACTCTTCTGCTATTTCGTATCAACACTGGATCATCAGATTTATTAGTTCCTATAATTTTATCTGTCATACTCATGCGATTTATCTTTTAACAAGGACAGCAATTGGAGTTAATGTATATACGTACTACCATATACAGTTACAGAGAGAATATATTGTAGTCAATCAAGAAGAAAGTAAATGTATATATTCCAATTCAAAGGGCAAAGCAAAGTGGGAAGATTTCTTTTTTTTTATTGTGCAAGTAAGCTGGAAAAAAAAAATAGAGGTGCAAGTGACACACTATCCGCGCCTGACTATGAAATGTCAATTCTTTGATTATTTATCACAAAGGCTTTGACATTGTTAATTATTTTCATGAATTATAACTAAAACTTCATAACTCAGTTTAGCATGAGATTAGAAAATGTACAGTATCCATGAAAAGCTGTTAAGTTGGCTTGACTAAGAGATGATAACGTCCATTAACAAGTAATTATATATAAAAGAATAAGGACATTAAAGTTGAATATACAATGAAAATATCAGTGACTTGTCATTTAACATTATCACATATTTTCATGTTGTTATTTTCTGATTCTAAATTTTTGAGGAAAAAAGTGTAATGCTGAGAGATAAATGCGTAAGAAAAACATGATGAACAACAACACAATGGATTAATCATCATCATCATAATCATCATCATATTCATCGGAAGTGTCGGAGTCTTCATCCGATGATAACATTACATCGGCGTCATCATCATCAACACTAATAGCGGCTTGTTTAATATCTACTTTAGTTTCGTCATTTTCGTCTTCTACTCCTGCAGGGAGTGCATATTTCTTGACGTATTCTTTGATTTTCTGTTCGTATAACTCAAAGCTTTCATTATATAATTGAGAAGCATCACCATTTAATGGATCGGCAGCGTTAGGATATGTGAGAAGCTGAGGCAAAAAAACGTCGAATATATTAAGCATGTCAAACATTGGAGACCAGGTTTGATTGATTACGTCGAGACACACGGAGCCACTGGCCTCGTCTATATTTGGATGGTAAATTTTGTTACGAAACCCAATTGAAGGAGATTTATATGGGTAATCGTTGGGCAATTCTACATGAATAGTCCATTTCCCGTTCTCATATGGTGTGTCTTTTGGGCCAGGAAAAATGACATTGAATTCTTGAAGGTTATCATGGACCAAGGAGACATCGTAATCACTCATTAGGCTAAAGAAACAAAATATGATTTGTTAGTAAAACTTCTGTCGGAAACCACTAGAATTGCAGAAAAATAATACACGTTTTGTTTATCAACATGATGAATGGAGTAATGGAGAACTACTTACAGCTTCATGACGTCTGTCTTGATACGTTTGCGGTTACTGGAGCTTATACTAAAAAAAGCGTTAGTAATCATAAAAAAAACCTGGCAGCATTTTGGCTCGAAGAAAGACATACCTCATTATGGAAGAAGAAAATAAGATAAAAAAACACCAAGACCAACCAGAAAATGGCAGTGATCAGAGTTCAAAGAGTGGCGGAGCAAGACAAACGGATAGGCTGAATAGGGCTGCAAACGTATCGCTGGGTTTTAAAACACTGAATTAAAAACAAAAAAATTTCAAATACAGGCACAAAACTCGAATATAAACAATACTTTGGCAGATAGTAGTTGGACTGGTTAATGGAAAGGGTTCTCAAAGGTTGATTGAGTTTATAACGATAAAGGTCAAGTATTAGCATTAGTGGCAATGTTACCATATAAGTAGTCATGATCCTGTGGGTTTTTTATTGTGCATTAATCATTGATACAGATACGGGCTCATACGTCCCTACCACAGCAAAAAGTGGATGAAGGTACGCAAGATGCCATCATCAATTTTATTTTTGTGGTGGGATCGCCTGCCATTACGCACGGAGTGGTTATAATAACTGCCTGAAGCCCACCCCATGACTCACTGAGTCTCCGGCAGGCAGGGCTACTCCGGGTTTGCTGTCGGCTTCCAAATGCTGCCGGTTGTTGCCTGTGATCCCTGTATGCATTATTTTGCTCTCATCGTACATTTGTGCCAGGTTTGATGCCAGACCACAGCGGCTGCCGGAGAGTTCAGAAATAATTAAGGTACCGATGGGGATTTTATCTACTTTTCTGCAAAGAAGAATTACTGACAAGTGATCAGACAGAGTATTACAACAACTAACACTTGGGCCCGACAGCAAAATGCGAACTCACACAGCGGCTAAATTTGGACTCAAACCTCTGAAGAGTTTTCATTTTGTGTGTGGGGTACAATCAAGCAAGTAAGTTAGATGCTGTGGAGAAAGACGTATTTATTGATGTTTAGAGTATATGGACTCACCTCAAACCTACAGCAGAAAAAAGCTAAAATTCTCCTTCTGCTGGAAGCAAGCAAGTAAAGAAGGTTTTGAGAAACAATCTGCCTGCTTTTGATCGCCAATGAAAATAAACGAAATGAGTGCTACACACATAAAGCATATCACGTGAAAATCACGTGCAAGTTGTATCATTTGCACCTCAGTTGTTTATCACTAGCAAGATATAGGGCCAACTGTCACCAAAAATCATTATCGGGAGCCCAGGCTGGTGTTACAGGGGACTCAAGTCATATGTACAAGACCACATATAGTGCCGATGAAAGGCGGACTCTGGGTTCCCAACAGTACCGTCCAGAAGGACAGTGATGAAACCTACCGCAGTTTGAATTATTCTGTTTCTATTATGCTTCCATTTTGTTTCCACTCTATTTTTTTTAATTCTGTTCAATCTAGTCAATCTGTTTATTCTGTTTATTCTGTTACTATCTTGTGTTTTTAGCGCTGTATCTCTTTCTAATTTGTGAGAACGACAGGCGGCGATTGCTTCCTAATTCTGGATTCAGCCTTGCATTTACTCCGGGCGCCAATCATGTTTCTGGTGGGGGTGACCTGTTATTTGGTTGATTCTTCAAGTAAGCGCTCATGACAGTCCGCCCGCATGCAGCGCCCAAAATAAGCGGAGAAAAGAATAAAAATTTTGTCTGTGTGGTGCCGGTAAGAAAAAGTAAAAGTAGCTTAAAAATCGAGAAAGTAGCACCAAGTGGAAAAATATTTTAGGAGTACGAAAACACAGGTACACATGCTAGAAAAATATCCGCAGACCTTACTGCTGCCATACACTGAAATACTTGTAGTAAAGTATTCAGCTAAACGAATAACCTGTTCTAAGGCCTTGACAGCCCCCATCTGGAATATTTTTGACTCCCAGATATCGAGAATCTTCTTGTTTGTTACTAAAATAACAAAGCCACCAAGAAACTCACACTTTCTCGGAGCGTAGCGGGTCTAAGTTAGCTGGTATTGCGCTGAGTCCAGATTCATTTACCAGTTTATCCTTGAGTGGAAGTCGCTCTTCCCCACGGTATATTTGCTGCAATCATACGCAATTTCACAAGCTTTTCCATCTTTCAATCGGATACCTGTTTGTTTACACACATAAACAAACCGTATCGGGTTGCTTTATCTCTACATCGAGCCGTTGTCCGCCACACTACTCCCAAAGATCTATTACCGCGTCTCATCGTTCTCCGAAAGGATCAGATACTTCTTTGTCTTTTCCGTCCAAACCAGACGCCATTCCCTTAATTTCCGACCTTCGATCAGTACTATAGGTAAAACATACCGGGACTGCCAACAAAAGTAGGTAGCTTCACTTAGATAGAATTAGCTTTGCTTGAGAAAATAGAAAAACAAAATTTATGACGAAGAAATCAAAATCCACATTGGTTCTGGAGTTGTTGGCTAAAAAAGTGTCTTCCAACGACAAGAAGAGCAGGCTGCGGTCCTGCTTGTTGTGCCAGAGAAGAAAGCAGAAATGTGACCATCGTCTTCCCAGCTGTACAACTTGTATCAAGGCTGGCGTTCAGTGCATTCAGCCTGAAAAATACTCTTCTGACGCTCCAGTAAAAGACGAGTACACCGTCGTTTTGGAAAGAAGAATTCAGTTTTTGGAAAGTTTGATAGATGTCAACCCCAATGGAAAGGTGCTTCTCTCAAACAAAAGCAACAGCACAACCAAGAAATACAAAAAATTAACACCGTATATAGAAGCTCACACTCTAGATGACAAACTTCTATCTAAGGATGAAGAATACATATCTCATCTAGTCTCAAACGTGGAAAACTCAAAAACTATTTCTAATGATTCATCAAACGATGCTTTAAACCCCGATAAATCTTTGAACTCCCAACAGCAGCAGTCGTTCACCTCTAAACCTGATCCATTTGATCCAAGCATGGACGTGCTTTCTTCTTTAGAGATACCCACTTTTTCTTTAATAAATGATCCTATGAGGCAAATCCCAGAGACTAGCGACGCCTCCAGAAAGCAACAACTGCATATTGAAGATTCTACAGCAGCCGCAGCTGCATCCAATGAATTTAATTCTCTGGATTTCAACAGCAATAAAATCCCCGTATTCCTCCCCCTAGGAAACAAATCTATGGGTATGAACTCTTCTTCTCTATTGACAGAATCTGTTGACATATCAAATACTATTCTCGGGAAATACGATCTAAAAGACATAATTAAGCATCAACCAGAATTTGATATAGATAAAAGTGTTTCCAAAACGTTGATAAATACTCATTTCATTCGCTTTCACATAAAGTTTCCATTCCTTGATGAGCAAGAAATCTTAGAATTTTATCATATTTACACGTCTGGAAAGATATCTATAAACAGCATTGGAAATAACAATTTCAAAAATATTAAAAAAGCACCAGCTTATATGAATGATCCAAACCATTTTTATTTTTGTTGTTGCAGAATGTGGTTAATTTATTCTTTGAATTTATTTGTCTTGAAATCCTGTGGTGATTATGAAAGATTGGATCCTTTAAGACTTTTTTCTACTGCATTACGTTTCTTATCGAAATGTGAAATTACAGATCCATTTAGAAAGTTAGAAATTCTTCTTTTAACTATTCTTTGTTTGATCAGATGTGACTCTGACTCTCTAACTTTGTATTGTATTATCAAAGATGCAATGGATATATCTGTATCGCAACTTCAACTTCATAAGTACGCAACCTATCAATCCACTAAAATTATAGACGGTGTTGAGCATTACAGAAGCGAAATGTTGCAAAAGTTCTGGTGTGTCTATCTTTTGGATAGACTAATTGCTTTATCCATAGGTAAACCTCTATCATTTCCAGAGCACAAAATCGATTCAAATATTCCACTTTTTGATAGCTCGATTTTAGCACCTTCCGTTGATTCTAACAATAGTAATGATAATGATTTTACTGCTTTTATTAATCAATCTTTGAAACTCAAAAGGATTGAATCGAAAGCCATTGAAGCTTTAAATATTACTGTAGGAGCATCCACTAATGAGCCTGCAAATAGAACTGAGATTCCTCTTTTGGAGTTTTATTTTGACAAACTTCAATCATGGCGTTTGGAATCTGCTAGGTTAATAAAAAAGGAAGTCGAGCGTGCAACTTTAGGTTTATATTATTTCCGTACTATTAGAGTTTTAATTCAACCATACTTGGAGCTTTTAGAACCAGAGGATAGATTGTTTAGAGAATGCCAGGCAGCTGCAGGTCAAATTTGCCAGTTATTCAAAGTGTTTCATCAGAAAACAGTATACGGTCACTCTACTTTAGCCATTAATAATGTATTTGTAGCAGGAGTCACTTTAATATATTGTCTATGGTTGACTAGAAATACAGAAGATTCGAGAAGAAAGCTTTTAGGAGATAATGCAAAGCATACAAGGCCAACTATGACACCACAATTGTTTGCATCTCTAGATGATTTGAGAGCCTGCAGTATATGTTTGTTTGTTATGGCTGAAAGATCTAAAAGATATGCCACTGTATTCAGAGACACATTCGATAAATTGATGAAAGCTACTATAGGTAATTTAATGGAAAGATGCGGTCCTGATTCAACAGAAATTCTCTATACTACCAATAACATATATCAAAATAGAAAAACAAATAATACTAATGAATTAGGCAAAGGAAGTAACCTGCCTGAAATTATTTCGTCTTTAAAGAACAAGGTTCCAAATGACAAAAGATATCAGATTGGATCACCTAATAATACTTCCAGTATTATTGGTAACGATAGAAATATTGGTAGTAGTAGCATAGATAAAAGCTCTATTTTAAACAAGAATGCTATCGAAAAGTATGGAAAACAAGGATTATCAGAATTAGAAAAAGACAGAGTTATGCCACCTGCAGTGGTGAGAAAACCGATATTTCACTTTGATATTGAACCTAAGTTATGGTCTGAATCTCAAGTTTCGACAACATCTTTTCTTAGAAAACAGAAAGACTGGGAAAAGGATTCAAGAAAAAAACAAGGAGATTTGGAAAAAAATGCTGTTCCTCGTGGTTTAAAGTATTTACTTTCACCTTCTTCCAGTTACGAATCTGAATCTAACACTAGCTTGAATAACAGTTATTCATCATCTTCAAATAAAGATAATGGTAACCAATCCATTGGTCAAGCTAACGGATCGCTTAAGCAAGAAAATATCGACTCTCTCAATACATTGAGTAATATTACTCAAAATAATATCAATTGCAATAATATGGATGATAATAGTAATGAATTCATGCCCAAGCTGAATGTAAAACTTCCCCAGACTTATCCATATGGGAACTACACGTCCAATAATAATATGCCTCAACAGAATTATCAAAATGGAAATAATTATCGAAATTTTAACATGCATTCTAATCTTATGAATTCGAGTAGTCCTTTTGGTGATTTGTCTGTTCCATGTTATGGAAGTGTTCCAATATCATTCACTGACAGAGCTACTGATATGATTAATAATATCAATGTATGGACAGAAAAATCAGGTCCGATAACAGCAAATTATGCATTGAACGATTTTGCATTTCTGATGGCATTAGATTCAGGCAATACGTCTCATCAAAGCTATGATGGACATGTGAATACTAATCCAAACGCTGTTTCTGAAGTCAATTCTGCCCAAACCCAAATGGCAACAACTGATACTTCCAATAATCAGTGGGCCAATGGAAACCAGCAACAGCAAAGTTCTCATCAAACAGAAAATATTGGTAGCTCGTGGGATACACGAGCAAATCCTAATCACTATGGAAGAAACACTTTCAATAACGATTTGTATAAGCAAGATATAAATAGTGGTTTCCTGATAAATAACAATTATTACGTTTCTAATATCAGTGCTACGAATCGTATATTTGCTGACCTTGAAACATTACACTCTTTAGCTGTCAATGCAAACTCTGAACCAAATGATGCTGCCAAGAACGTCAAGAAGAGACGTTTTAATTAATTATATATATCTTGCATATTTCTTTGTACTATTAGTTGAAAGCACTTAATTTTTATTTAATATCATGATTTCTCACTGAAAACTGTGTTTTTTTCTAGTCTTTTTTTTTATTACAGTTAATATTGGCTAGATACTATTAGTCATGTAATATTTACCTAATTGAGACCCTTTCACTTTTACTGATTTTTGATTCATTACTTTACAGAATTCTCAATGTAGATACTTCAAAAATCAAATGTACCATTAGAAGCCCGGGCATATATTTTATTTTTTTGCTTAGAGAGAGGTTTGCATTGATGAGAATCTTGAACTAAACTTCAAAAAAAAATTTGCTAATTTTTTTCTTTAAATTCAATCATATGTTCGGTTCTATTAAGACGTAAATTGGTCTATATTAGAGGAATAAGCTTACGTTAATAATCAGGGTATACTATTTACAAAAATAAGATTTCAAGTTAGGATTTAATTTAGTATTCATTATTTTTACACTTAGAATATTGATAGTAAAAATAAATAAGCAGCTAAGAGGAATTGATGTCTACAGCAAACCAAATCAAGGATCGTGATTTGAATATTCAGATCGAATCATTCATATCAAAGCTTAAAAGAAATCAAATAACTGGTTCATATGATGTTGCAATTCAAACAGCCCAGTTGTTTGTGAAGATTATTTCTTTAACGCGATGGTCTTCATTAGAGCAATTGAGTACTCAGATATCGCAAATTGGAAACCGTTTAAGCACAGCACAACCTCGAGAATTTATATGTGGAAATATTGTTAAAAGAATTCTTGCATTAATTCGTGAGGAGATGGAAGATGAGATGAATGACATTCAGAATGAAGAAAAAGGTGAACAGGATATGAACAGCGTCACTGAAAATAGTACAGTTTCCTCAATGTTTCGTTTGTTAACACCAAAGACGGAGAAAAAGAACTTGAAGAACACAAATTCAAATACTGAAAAATCCAACGATCAAAGATCTATTATAATTCAAGGTATACGGGATTTAATTGATGAAATTCGTAATGTTGATGATGGTTTGGAAACCATGTCTGCAGATTTAATTCACGATAATGAAGTTTTACTTACCCCTACACCTAACTCTAAGACAGTATTGCGTTTTTTGAAAAGAGCTCGTCAAAAAAGAACGTTCACCGTTTTAGTTACCGAGTGTTTTCCAAATGATACGGCAGTTGCACATGAATTTGCAAAAGAGTTAGCAGATGCAAATATAGAAACGGTAATTATTCCTGACACTACCGTTTTTGCTGTCATGTCTAGAGTGGGTAAGGTCATTGTGGGTACAAGATGTGTTTTTGCTAATGGTGGATTTGTCACAGCTAGCGGAGTAAGTACTGTTGTTGAATGTGCTAAAGAACATCGTACTCCTGTGTTTGCAGTTTCTGGATTGTACAAATTGAGTCCTAGCTATCCTTTCAACATAGAATCTTTGATTGAAGTAGGAAATTCAGGAAAAGTTATAAAATTCCAAGAAAACAAACTTTTAGAATGTACTGATACCGCAAATGAATTATACGATTATGTCCCTCCTGAGAACATTGATATTTTCATTACAAACTTGTATGTATTTTTTCACAATTTCATTGCAAAATCAACAAAAAATCCTTTTTGGAACCATTTACTAACATTTTTAACCTCTAGTGGCGGTATTTCTCCCAACTTTATCTATCGAATTGTATTAGACAACTACTGATTGTGTATTCCCTTATGTTAGAATTCGCTGATCTTGATTATTTCAATTTTAGTGCTTTGCACTACTGGCTCAATCTGGGTGGGAATTTTTTACAAATTTTTTAGATTTTCATAGTGAATATCAAATATGTCTAATAGAAATATGTGTTTATGTAAAATATGTTGAAATCGATAAAGTTCATTGAAAACATAAAGAATATATTTCATTAGAGAGTTATGACTTCTAAATCACAAGAATAATTTCTGAAAAATCTTGATGTAAGGTTGAATAGATAAATGGATGATCTTCTGATGCTCAAGAGAAAGACGTCTCTCTGCTTCTCGAGAAAAAAAAAAAAAAGAAGAAAGAAAATATTAAAGGGGATTTCGATATGTATTATTAAGTAACCTTTTGTTTATTGCACTTTACTGATTATTTCATAGTAAATAACAAACGAGCCTTGTGCCTCGCTCGGTCCTTGCTATATTCAAAAGGATCTTGAGCTGGATATTGTTGATAGATTTTATTTTGCAAAAAATAAGAAGATATCATTGATAATAGGCTAAATAGAATATAGAATTTTTCTTTGAGTACGGCAACATTATAAAATAATGGTGTTGTTGTAATTATATAAATCTACATTTCTTTTTCTTTCATTGATTTTTTTCTATAAAATTTGACAACACCACCTGTACCAGTGCTGTAATAGTTTTTTTCAATCGATATATATTGATATATCTATATATATCTGCCATGCATGACTGCGACAAACGAGCCTGAATTATTTGGTGCAAGCAGGATACAACCAAAAACTGTATACCCTACCTCTGATCTCAACTGTTTCTTCATCTTCTTCGAACATCGGTGTCCAATTAACTAGATCAATCTTTTCCACTTTGAAATTGTACTCCTGTGCAATTTTGAAAAACTCCAAATCATCTTGAAGCAATTTTGGTCTATGAGGAGAAAAAACAACCAAACATCTACCAGTAACTGGGTCGATCAAGTCTTTGCATGTTGTTAAAAGTTTATGGTGTTCAGTGTGGTTGAACACTAAATCACTAAGTAATATGAGATCAAATTTTTCACCATTAATTGGCTTAGTGATCTCTGTGTAATCATTTCCCCAAATATAGCCTTTAACAGCGACACTTTCAGGATTGTAACTTGCTGGGGAATCTTTCAAAAGGTTTTCAAAATTGATTTCAATGTTATTCACTAAATCAGGGTCAGGATAATCGGTCGATACTACCATTTTTGGCTCGTTCAAACTGCAAATTAACGACGGCAATCCGCCCGCCGCACCAAGCTCAAGAATCTTTTTGCCCTTTATAAGTTCTGTGTTGGAATCTAGGAATCCCGCAGTAAATTTTCCAGCATTCCATAGTAAATGCCCCCATAATGGAGAGGCTCCTATAAGTCTGAGGTTTATTGACTGGGCATTAGTTGACTTCGAGGGTGTTTGCAACTCCTTGCCTGTTTTCAAGTCGGTGCCAAAACGCGTGTATGTTACATAATGCTCCTTTGGAGGTTCTGGTCTGAAATCTTCGGGCTCCTCGAAAAGACCTGCGGAAATAAAGTCTGCATCATCGGACATCTTTGCACTTTTAGGGATTTTTACAGAAGAATGATATTTTGAGTAGCAATATGTAATATAATGAGAGTAACAGTGTCACTGATGAAGATGATTTATCTGAAATCTGCTAGGAGAAGAGCACTATTGAACAATAAAGACGGAAAAACCGAGAGGATATACATGAGATGAAAAGTGAAAAAAAGTTTACAAATAAAGAACAGTCACGTGAAGATAAGCAGGGCAATAATGCACGTGAATATTTGCTGAAACAAATTGCAAAATGAAGAAAAGACACCAATTTGAAATTCTGAAAAAATCGTGCGAGCTTGCAGATATTCTCGATAAAGAAAGTTTACATTACTCTATACTTCTTGCTTTCTTTTTCAAGTTTTCGGATGCAACACCATTTCTGTGAGCCAAAGTCCATCAATATGCACTTTTAAAAGAGTGTCAATACACCATAATAAACAATAGAGATAGATACAAATATATATTGCAAGGTACCAACAAGATAAATATAGCATTCTATTATGAGCATGATAACTCGAATAGATAGACTGAGAGCCGTATTAAAGGCCCACTAATTTGATAATATCAGCATAATTGAATGTCGTATGTGCGGGTGTGAGCCTGCCTATTCTGTCTAATATCGCGGTTAATGCAAAATTCCACTGCTTTTTTCAAAATTAGTAGTAACAAAAGTTTTTGTCACGTGACATTTCTTAGAAAAACAATGTAAATGTTACTGATTTACAATTTTCAGTAGTGCGTAGAATATAATTTTTAATAGAGTCTCCCAAAATTTAGTTAACTTCAGTTGGAATGATATCAGACTAACAAAATTCAAGCAAGATAAAACATGAAAAGCAGAAAAAAAAGTACTAAATTTTTTTTTGATAATATCGTCAGTCAGAAAATTTTTTGGCTTTTACTTCTTCTTTTACTTTATTCTATAATTGTTTAATTGTAATCACCATATAAAAATTAAATCACCAATAAACTAATAATACAAAATGGTATGTCGGAATAGATAGATGGAACCCTTAGGCAGAGATAGGAAGAATATTGGGAGCGTGTTTAAGTGTATTAAACTAAAGATTTGCGTGTTTTGAGGGATGTGAAATGAGTGGCAAACGTCGGACAGCTCAGGACGTGAAATGAGTAAGGAATAATCAGAAGAAAAACTGAAAGAATTTCATCGAGTTAATTAATCAATTCAACAACATAAAACATTTAAGCCACGATTGAATGACGATATATCGGGATCCAAAGATTAGTAAGATAGTGGTATTTTCATTTTTATTCTCAGTAACTAATAAATCAGAATCGAAAAGGAAAACAGTTCTGCAATAGTCTTATGTTTTGTGATGTATTTTTGAATGTTTTGAGTCATTTGCCACTATAAACGTCTACCTAATATGAATAAGTTCGATTTAAAGGCGTTTATTCGATGATTTTTTGAAGTTTACGGGAGTATTTGTGGTTTGCTGTACCAATATTGTTTTGAAAGTTCCTGTCTATGTGCTTATGTATTTTTTATTAACATATACTAACAATGTTTTATAGGGTAAAGTTCACGGTTCCTTAGCTCGTGCTGGTAAGGTCAAGTCTGCCACCGCCAAAGTTGAAAAAGAAGATAAGCCAAAGTTACCAAAGGGTAGAGCTTACAAGAGATTATTGTACACCAGAAGATTCGTTAATGTCACTTTGACTAACGGTAAGAGAAAGATGAACTCTAACAGCGCTTAAGCGTTTCTCATGATATATTTTAATATCCACGAAATTTATATGACTACTGTTTTTTGATGACGGTGGTATGCGTTTTAAAAATTAACAAAGTTGCTTGTTAATCAGCGTATTACCAGAAAATTATTTCACCAAGAAATCTTGGGTATATGTTCATATCTATATATATGTTATTGTATACATGTTTGGTTCTTTTCTCAATATAATCTATCTATAAGTACTTATAAAATTTAGTTTAACGGATGTAGTTTAGAGGTACAACTCAATATTTTACTAGCTATTGATACTGTACAAATCACAACATGTTATTCATGATTTCTAAGCTCATCAGCATTTAGCACCAATGTAGGTGACCTTGCAATCCTGAATATTTTTCATACATGCTGGATGCAAATAATAAAAATTTCTTATGACTTGTTCTCGCACGCCGATATTATATTGGGCTATTATTGTTGTAGGACGCGTTTTACATTTTCAGTTAATCATGATAGTTAGATGAATAAAAGTAATCTATGATTGAAGTCAATCTTGTATTACACCATTGGCAGATTAGTGCAGATTCTCAAAAATATTGATTTTTTTTTCGACAGACATGGATAGACAAACGACATTAATATCAGACATAGTCTTGGGCGAGCCGGAAAATGAAATTACTGCAAGACCTGAAATGTTTATGGATGACATAGAGGAAGTAACATATCCAAATGAATCAGAAGATGCTGGAAGTAACGATGATGTAGTGATGGGTGAGGATAATTCTAATAGTCACCATGAGCCGAGATTCATTGATGAAGAACGTTCAGTTGAGGTAGAAGATGTAGAATCTGAACACACATACGGTGTTCACGTCCTCCCATTGTCAAAGACAAAACGTATTTTGAAGTCTGATCCAAATTACACGCTAGCCTCAGAGTCCACAACATTCATTATAACAAAATCTGCAGAGTATTTTGTTAAACATATAATGGAGAAAGCGTATATGAATTCTTCAACAGAGAAAAGAAAAAAGATTCAGTACAAAGATTTTAGTGATGCTGTATTCAACAATGAAGAGCTATTTTTTTTGAAAAGAATCATTCCGCGTACTACAACAGTAAGACATTTAGTGGAAAATAATACTATTAAAGTAAGAAAAGCAAAGGCAGAGTCTGTCAAGAATATTATGAAGCAAAATAATAAAGAGCCGAAGGCAAAAGGAAAACATGATGTCAAGGAACAGTCCAACACCGAAGTACAGAAGCCTGTATTACCTAAGGGACAGCAGACGCTCAATTTTAAGGTAATGAAAAATTCAGAGTTGAAAAGGAATATGAGTGATCTCTTGACGAATGACTCTGAAAAGACAGTTACATCAGACAGCACAGAAGATGATAGCGAAAATGATGTGATAGTTGTTGAAGATAATTCACAAGATACTCATAAGCACGTGGAAGACTTGCAAGATGATACACAGGTAAGTAATGGAACAATCGATGAACCTGATGAGGAACTTACAGAAGATGAATGAATAAGCTATTATATTTCTATTTGTATACTCGATGGTTTACTTATTAGTTATTGCAACTGTAGCAATTTTCGAGCATTGGTCATTTATTAAAGTTTATAACTTTCTCTTATCTTCAAAAAGATATATTTTATCCCTTTTATTTTAGAATTAAATAATTAGAAGTTTAAGGTTTGCAGCATGTTGCTTGCTCATAAATTTTGATAGCTAGTTAAAAAGAATAATTCATTGAGAAACTTCAATTCAGTTTTTAACAAATATCAAGCGAGCAAATCAAATTGTGATCACCCAGAATCGCTCTTCGCAAGTACTTTGGAGTAGATTTTAAAAATTATTGTTGATATCATATATATATATATATTATATATGCACTATAAAAACAGGATACAAACGTCTTTACTAGATGTAAGAGTAAAATAATTATAAAACAGGAGTTAGCTTCATAGAAAAAAAAGCTGTAATGGACTTCTCAAGCAAAGCAAGATTTCAAATGTGATTATTTTCATCAATAATGAATAGTGCAAAAAGGATAAAGGCTTAAAGGGGTAAAAAAAAATAGAAAATATAGCTTCAGCAAGTCAAATTTCGTTATTTGAGAATAACCATAAATTAGAAATCATTAGCCTCTTTCATGATTGACACTATTCATAACGTGATCTTCAGTTTCCTGTGGACCATATACAATATATTCATTCAACTTTTTAAGATATAATTTAGGATCTGATGGTCCTGCATAGCCCTTGAAACTGTTCTTAACTTCTGGAACACTGGTGCTAATTAATGGACTCAAATCTTTATTCCATACATCCGTCGATGGCACAACATATGTTCTCACTTTATTCCAGTTAATTACATAGCCACCAAACTTTGTATGCTTACCAATACCAGAGGATCTAGTACCTTTATAAAATGTTTTATTACCTTGCTTTGTGGTTAACGCATGTCTTTTAGAACCTGTTTTTACTAAACCATAAAATAAAGTACCATCTCTATATGTTTTCCATGGTCTCACAAGGTAATTAACAGCTGATTGCTGGAAAAAATTAGCACTTGTAACCTTCATGTTTTAGTAATTTTCTGGATGATGAGTCTCGTTGAACTTATATCGTATATTTATGTAACTACAGACTATTCCTTCGTATTGTTCTAATTGTTGTATTGAAATATAAGAATTTTCAATATTAGTAGAAAATTTTTTTTTTATGGAAAATCTTGTCTAAGTAACATACCAAATAAATATTTGAAAAGAAAAAAAAAATTGCAACGCACATAACCATATTTTGTTTTTAATTAGGAATATTCTTAAATCAAACAGATTCAATATACGTCAAAGCACTGGTGTTTACAGTCCACACAAATATAATTGAATTAAATTAAAATAACATGCAAAAATAAGTGACAAAAATGATGAAACAAACGAGTGAGTCATGATGAAGTTTACAAATGAAAATATTTTGAAAAAAATTTAATGTAACTCAAAATCAGACAAGAGCAAGAACATTATAAGATCTTGACACTATGATACATTTAGTGAGCATTAATTTAGGTCCATCAGAATTACCTTAATGCTTTTTTCAAGATTTTTCAGTTGGATTTCTTAAAAAAATTGAGTAAAGTCTACACTTAGATAAAAAATATTCCGATACCGGGAGTCGAACCCGGGTTTGCTCGGTGAAAGCGAACCGTGCTAGCCGTTACACTATA
>JASTVB010000047.1:0-111008 GCA_031125705.1 Saccharomycopsis babjevae | reverse complement strand
GCATACTATAGCCTATCTCAGTCTACTATAGCCTATAGAAGAAAGATCTATGGTATTATTATGAGCACGTATTCCATTAGGTAATACTGGCTCAACAATAGATGTAATTCTTCCGAGATAAATATTTTTCACTTGAAAATATTTTCCGGAAACGTTCGCGCGTCATCTCACATCATTATGCTCTATCATGCATAACTAAGATATTTATGGATTAATTTATCATTGATCTGTTAATTAAATGATAATAGTCTTAATTATCTTATTATTAAATGGTTAAATATCTTGACAATAATATCTTGACAGTTCTAGACTTTAATACTTGTTGTTATTTGCTTGATCTAGATCTGGATTAAATAGTTCTAATTTTTCATCGTTGAATCATGTGAATGGCACGTGAATTATAACGACAAATCTTCCATAGCACGTGAAATCCACGTTTCTTAATTTCTCTTTTCTTTTACTTCTGAATCTCTAATATTTTATCCTAACACGAAAAACATAGCCGGCCTAGTATAGTGGTCAGTACGAGACGTTGTGGCCGTCTAGACCCAGGTTCGATTCCTGGGGCCGGCATTTTTTTTGTATCACTACTATATTTCGGAGATATATGTCTCCAGTATGTTATTATTGTATCACCCATAATTACTTCAAATTTTATTTATTTATTAGTTATATAAGGTTAAAAAATTCACATAACAGATACAACAACATCCTGATACAAAAATTTACCATTTCTGCCCAGTTTTTTCTCATCCTCCAATTTTTTGAGTTCTCCCTCACATAACTCAACTAAAGTATACCAACCAATAAGCTTTGCTCTGTTTCGCAGCTCAGAAAACAAACGTTCTGCTTTTTCGTAGTCTTTATAATGAAACATAACAAGGGCCAGGATATACGAGGAACGAGCAATATTTGCCAAAAGTTCGGAATTACCGTTCACAGCACCACTGTCAAGTTGACGAATTAGATTTAGCAGAGAACGACATGTTTCTAGAACACTTTCTAAATATTCATTATTTACTTCGCCAAGAATATTTTCATTTGCCATTTTTGAAGTTGCCTGACTTTCATTCGATATGCTATTACTAGAAGAGGAAGCTTCTAAGGAAGGTTGGACTTTAAACGCTTGTAGAAAAAGAAACGATGAGTAATTGTTTAGAGTTGATGCAATCTTAGAAAAGCGAACCCCTGATGCCGACATCCAAAATGTGGTACTAGTAAAAATATCAACTGCCAACAGAACATCATTATTCCTTATACATATTGCCAATAATATATCCTTCAACTGGAAGAATTCTTCGACAAATGGTGACCATGCATAGGACATTGCTGGAATTTCATAATAACCATCATTTTCGTTAACAAGATTTATAAGTTTAATTCCTTTAATATTTTCAAGTACTGGATATTGTTCCATTTCGATGAACATTTGATATTCAGAATCTGTAAATGATGGTGTAACAAATGAGTCTAATGTTGCCGGTTTATTTAAACCTGAAGAATCAGCATATGATGAATCAAGTTTGCTAAAAACTTCCTTTTGTGCTAAAGTCAAATGTTTTATTATAAAGGTTTTCAAATATTCATTATCTTTGAAAGAATTGCAAAGCACAACATATTGAGAAACAGCACTTAAATCTTTTTTAATCAATTCTGATCTTTCAGAAAGTGAAATCTGATTTACATTTGTCAATGCTTGATAGAAATTATCACACATTTCCAAATATATATTGGCAGCATCCTTCAAATGACCATTATTTTGTAGGATAGCCGCTATTTGTATTTGAATTGACGTATATTCATCTGATAAAGTCCTTGCTTCCAGTTTGTTAGATGACCAAGACGCAGTCTCTTGTATCTTTTGAAGGGCTTGAATATATTGTCTTAAAGCAGCTTGCTGATCACCATTAAGAAGATTAAAAGTAGCTTCTTTGACAAGATGTTGTGAACTTGGAAATTTTGCACTTAGCAATTGAGAAGAATATGACCTATGATAACAATCATAATAAAAATATGAAACTGTAGCAACTGCCAAACTACCTTGAATAATTCTTTTATTGGATCGAAAAAAACTCAACATTAGCAGAAATCTTTCAAAAATGACTCAATTTGATTTAATCAAGTCCTAAGTGTTAAATATCACTAGATATATAGTACCTAATTTCCTAGTTTTTAAACTTTTTCAAAAGTTCGAATTGCATGTAATCACCACTCTCAAACTCCCGTATAGAATATATATTGAATTATCTTTCTGGAATAATAAAGCTCACTTTGAAAGAATATTATTTTTCTTTTGTCCTTGGTTTTCTCTTTAAATTTATTCCATCCCTATAGGCTCTACGGTTTCTGGTAAATCCGATACGGTAGAGAGAAAGAAAAAGACATTATTGCAAAATGCATGTAGTTGTTTTATTGTGAAAGCAACTGCATGAAGAGTAAAAGGTGACACCTGAATGATTAGAAGTGATTCAAGTTAATTTCAGTAACTAAATTGAAATACAAATTTATGCATTAAGTATATATAAAACTTGTAGTGAGTTAATAATTGAGTGAAATCCTTCGTTTTAAACCAAAATGAATACATCAAATAAATTTCGAGATTAGTGTCTTTTTAAAAAGTTTATTTAGTTGGATAAATTGACTTACATCTTTCTCTTTTAAATACTCCGAGATATTATTTGGTTGCTTGATCTAGAATTTAAGATGTGTTTTTGTTTAAACTATAAGATGTGGTTGCATTTGCTTGACCAAAATCTGAATCAAATAGTTCTAATTTTTTATATGGGAATCATGTGAGTCACGTGAATATAAAGTGAATCATTGCAATAGTATTGGCAAATCACGTGGGTTTTTAAAATCATAGATTTTCATTCGAAGACAAGCGACGCGTTTTCATTGAATTATAGGAAATGTATACATAGTGTGTGAAAACTACAAGTGCAAGATAATTAATACACTGATAATTATATACAATGACTTTTGAGCCAGAATATCATAAAACTGACTCAATTTTACATGGAAGATTGATTAGATGATATAATCAAGCCCGTAGAAAGAGACTTGGTTATTAATGATGTTTTGGTATTATTCATAAACTATTAGTGGAGTATCAAGATAAGGCTGCAAATCATAAGGATCTCGAATTTGCAATATAAAGAAACGAATATCCCAACAAAGCAAATAGAAAGATTAGAAGGAGAATAGAAGAAGGGGGGAACTATATAGATTGGACAAGAAATCAATATACATATATATTATCTCTCTCAAATTAAGGATGACTATTAACATTAATAGTAATTCTCATGTCTAGCACGAGTCGATTCAAAATCAAAAAGATTCTTCGCCTCAACAAAAACTATGAAAACTTATTTATTTTGCAATTTATGATCCTTTACACTTTTTTCACTTTTGAATTTGTTTGAAAGATTTTTAAAATTATTCGTTTGGTAAAAATTAATTATTTTTGAGAGATAATTAATGGTATTAATTCCAATTGGCTTAAAAGAGCTTTTTGATGTAATTATATAATATACATGAAAACAGGAAAGTGACTGACTTAAGTTATTCACTACAAATAAAAATAAACAATTTCTATTTCTCACAAACATGAAAAAACAAAAGAAAAAATAATCAGTAAAAAATCAGTAAAAAATCAGTAGATGTTGGATAATAAGTGGTATTGGAAATTCATATTTTCACAATCTTCACAATAAAAACTTGAAAGTACCAGAGCCAAAGCCAAAATTTTCAGAAAAAAAAGAACAGAGATTTTACAGGTTAACAAATCAGACCGGAGAAAACAAACAAAGGACACACATAGTAAAATGAAATCAACATGAGCTTGCTATTCTTTTACTAAAGAAACTACTAAAGAAATGATTCTAACTTTTTTCTGGTTGATTGTGTTTAATTGATTCAGAAACTACTTTGGACCTCTTGCTTCGTTGAACTGTCAATCAACAATACAGCGACACCTTACAGAAAGCTCTTATAAAATCGCAGTTAATGCTAGTAAGCGCAATTATCGAATTGTGCATATAAGGCACACGTAAGACTGCTACAAATCTATAAAATAGGCAGAATGTTCAAGTCTTTGAATAGCTATTTCATGAGAAAAAAAATAGACAATTCCAAAAAGTACTCATTTGCTCAAATATGGATGAATTTTTAATAATTTTTAGCCACACGGTATCTTTTGAATTGTTGCTTTTTCATCTTATAAGAGATTTCGGCACATCGAGAATTTATTTCAGATAGCTCATCATGAAATAAATTTGAATGTCAGATCGTGCAAGCCTTTCAAGAATAGCACAACTAGTGCGGCGGTGGCTCTATGTACGTGCTGACTCAAGGGACGGCTCTATCAACTAATCCAACAATTTTGCATGCAAGATGATCTTTTTCATGCGCAAAAAAACTTATCGCTTAACCTAGGTAGGGGCTCTGAAGTCTTGTCCTATGCATTATTAGCAAAAATATAAATATATATATATACACTTTTATAGAAAAATAGTAAATTAATCAATCATGTTTCAGGCGATGGCATGAAAAAAAAAATAAGTGAATTATTCAGCAAGTGTATGCATGCATGTATTCACACGACTTGCATTAATTATGAACATTTGAGAATATCAATTTAATGTTAAGCCGGACTCTAATTATTTGCCAAATATTTTTGAAAATTCTTTACTCACATCCATTAATTAGACTTTTGAAGTAATTATATGAACCAAAAAAAAAAAAAGAAACAGAAGAAGATAGGCGATGATTTATAATAAATTGAAAATTTTTCTTCATTTTGTTCTATTTTTATTGCATTTATATATATATATATATATATATGGAATACTCTCAAATTATTTCTTGAATTCTTATTAGTAAGTGAATTTTTCTCAATTGAATAGCGCACAATCTTTCGTTATATATATTGATTAATATTCTCTTTTATCTTGATTCCGGTCAAAATTTTCTCAATTTCTCCTCTTAGTGAATCACCATATCACGGTTTCTTTACCTTTGGACCATTATCAAGGCAATCAAACGTTACTGTTAACTATTCAATTAGTGTCGATTACAAAATATAATTAACCAAGATAGAAATTAGCAAATTGAATAAGTGTATATTTCCTGAATTAGTCTAATCCTGTTCGTTTCGATTAATATAATATACACGCATATAAATATCAATTCTTGCTTCCACGTTCCGGATATTTGTATATATATAGCTATATATACTGTTCCCTCTCCCCGGAAGTCGATATTCATTTATAAAAATATTCCAAAATTTCCTCGTTAAACATTAATACAAAAGTAACCTCCTTGAGACTTTGCATAGAAAGTTTCTACTACCACAGCACAGAAAGCAAAGTCCCCTAACAGAATTTTGCTCTCATATTTTATTCTTTTCATATTTATATATCCTTGAAATCTCTATTAATATAGATTTCATCGAAATAAAAAGTATATTTCACCATCTAGCATCTATACTTTTTTTTCAATTTACAGGTTTTCTATCGTAAAAGATTTGAAACTCTGTGAAGCTTTTTTTTTCCAAAAGAAGAAGAAACAAACAAGAAAAAAATTTTGCATTGTTCTGTGCTGATTTCAATTTAGCAATCAGATTTCAAATAGCTTTCACGAGACCACCTAATCCGTTGCAATGGCCACCACTCGTTTTGACGATAATTTCATTCCTGGTACCGTTAACATCTTTGCTTCTGAATATAATCATGAAGACAATGAATCAGGTAGAGATTTTGCAGAAGGAAATCGTTTAAAAACCAGTAATGGTGTTATTTTAATGCCTCAACCTTCAGATTCCGTTAACGATCCTTTAAACTGGTCGTGGGTTCGTAAATATTCTAATTTTGCTTTGGTCATTTTCATTACAGCTTTTACTTCTGCTACTGCCAACGATGCCAGTTGTACTCAAGATTCTTTAAACGATCTTTACGGAATCTCTTATGATTCTATGAACACAGGGGCTGGCGTTTTGTTCGCAGCTATTGGTATCACGTCGTATATTTTGGCTCCAACTACTAGTATTTGGGGTAGAAAAATATCCTACTTAATCTGTATGGTTCTGGGTCTTATTGGCTCTGTCTGGTTTGGATTTTCCAGAAGCACTTCTGATACTATCTGGTCTCAAATGTTTGTCGGTGCTAGCGAAGCTTGCGCCGAATCTCAGGTTCAACAATCTATTAGTGATACCTTCTTTCAACATCAATTAGGCTCAAGATTGACATTATACATCTTAGCCACTTCCGTTGGTACCTACTTGGGACCTTTGATCGCAGGCTTCATGACTGGTGCAAGCGATTATTCTTTCAGATGGGTCGGCTGGGCCGCAGCAATAATTTATGGTGTTTTAATCCTTGTAGTTATTTTTGGCTTTGAAGAAACATATTTTGATAGATCGAAATATTTAGGAACTATTTCTAATAAGGGTACAGCTATTAACTCTCCATCAATTAACGAATTTGATGAGAAGTCTAAAAAGAAGGAGAACCCTGTCACTACGACAACTACTACTACCATGATTGAGAATGACAATCGTGAAGATTTGGCAAGTGAGGGAGAAGAAAAGGATGCTATTCTTGCAAATGTAATGGACGCTGGTCAAAATGAACCTCCGAAGTCTTATTGGCAATCAGTTAGAATTATTACGCCAGCAAGTAACATAAAAGGTTACGGCTTCAAGCAATATTTTAAACAACTCAAAAGTATTCTCAGAGTTTTTTGTTTCCCTCCTGTGATCTTATCCGGCCTTATGTGGGGTGCTCAAGATGCTTTTCTTACTTTTTATCTTACTACAGATGATGATCAATGGTCTGATGATCCTTATAATTATTCTGATAACGCTATTGCAATTATGAATGTCCCAACTTTAATTGGTGCTGTTATTGGCTGCGTTTATGCTGGTACTCTAAGTGATTGGTTTGTGCTTTTCTTGGCTAAAAGAAATAATGGAGTTCTTGAAGCCGAATTCCGTTTGTGGTTCGTATTTCTAGCTGCTATTATTTCGCCTGTTGGACTATTATTATTTGGTATTGGTACCGCAAAAGAATGGTCTTGGCCTGCTCCATATGTGGGCCTTGGCTTCATTGGTTTTGGATGGGGTTGCGCGGGTGATATTTCTATGGCGTATCTCATGGATGCATACCCAGAAATGGTCATTGAAGGGATGGTTGGGGTCAGTATGATAAATAATTTAATAGGTTGCATTTTTACATTTGCTTGCTCTCCATGGCTTGCAGCCCAAGGCACTCAAGGCACTTATATTGTCCTAGCTATCATAGACTTTGTTATTATGATGCTATGTGTTCCTATGCTTATCTGGGGTAAAAAATGCCGAGCCTGGACAAAAGACATGTACTTGGAATTTCTAAGACTTAGAGATGAGTCTTAACATTTATAGAGATTCATCAATTTCTCCTAAATAATGAATAATTTCAACTTTTCATCATTTTTTACTTAATTTTTCTTGCTTATTCTTAATTATATTCTTGTGATTTTAATAATCCAAGAGATTTAATCTTCAATTTATTTTTACTGTTCTCGATTCATCCTTTTTTTCTTTCTACCTAAGTTATAACTTCCTTTTAATTTATTTATATTTCGTTCCAAAAAATATTCGATTCATCTTTGAAACAAGGTGTATTTGTTAAAATTGATTCTACAGTATTGGTAAGTAATAAACCTCTATTAAAATGTTCACAAAAGAAAAAAGAAAAAAAGAAGTACATAACATTGAGTGAGAACTTAAAATAAATTTATAAAATTTGGTCATATGCCTTTATCTGTTCTCATATTCAAGACATTTTGCTTTTCTTTTCTTTTCGATATTATTGGCTTTCCTGACTATTTTGATGTTCTTGGTCATCTGTGTAGTACTGATTCATATTTCCTGCGTTGTCTAAATCATCTTCATCAACACTGTTCACTTCAAAATTTTCTGTCACATTATCAATTGATTCATTGTCAGAATCATAATCAAATCTTGAGGAACTATATCTTGATTCGTCATCAGAATCAGGATTGATAATATCAAATTCATAATCTTCCATTCTTCTACGATGTGGTCTTCTTCCAGAAGCTGCTTTAAGATAAAATAAACAAACCACAAAACCTATGATTATGAATACAAAAAAGTATTCTCCATAATGACTTTTTACGCCATGCCTCATTTTTCCATCGTTATCATCTACAGCATTATCATCATTTTCTTTGCTATCATCACTACTTTCTTCATTTGTCTCTTCTTCATTATGACTTTCTGGTTTATTCTTGCTTTCATCCTCTCCTTCGAAAACATCTACAATATTTTTATATGATTCACTGTCATCATCACCAGGCAATGGCATGCGCTTTGCTTTGGAAGCATCCACTGAAGTTCCGAAAAATTTTATTTGCCAGCTATTGAGCTTCACCGAGTTGAACTCATTCTCATTGATAACCTCAAGTTTCCAGTCACCAACAGCACTTTCACCCCAGTGTGCCACAGACATAAATGTCCAATTTTTAAAACCGTTCGTATCTTTATCTAAAGATCTAGCAACAGCAAGCCTCGACTTTCTTCCGAGTGGCGAATACAAATTCATTGTAACCTCGCCTCTAACACTAGCCTCAAGATCAACCGTAATTGTAACGTGCTCCAAGTCTTCGAAATTTCTGCCTTGTAAATCGGAAGGTCTAACAGAAATAACATCTTGAAATAGAGTATTTTTTGAGTCTTCATTAGCATGATCTGAGCTTGCAGGTGCTTGATCAAAAGACAAATGCTTAATTTGCACCCCATCTTTACCCATCAGTTTTGGTTGCGTGTAATACCAAGCTTGTGGTTTCACATTCGTCCAGTTTTTGGCTAATTCAACTAATCTATAAGCATCAATTCTACCATATCCATATTTATGAGAGTACCGTTTTCCACTTAAGGAGGTTTCTTGCCATTCGCCATCATCTTCATTAATTTCTACAGAAGAGTGAATAGTAATATATTGCGCGTCTCTCCAAGTAAGATTAGGATTAGCTTCTAGCATCAAAGCATAAATTCCCGCAGCCAAAGGAGCAGCGGCAGAGGTACCCCCATGTTTTTCACTACATTTACCTTTGATATCTGTACTATGAATATGTTCACCGGAACCAGAAGAATGAGCAACAGTTAGCACGGCAGCGCATGATTCCGAGTATGCTGGATGTTTGCCTTTCCAATCAATTGCGCCTACTGTAATTGAGTAAATACTATTAGTATAACCATCAAAATTACAACTATCACCATTATAAGCACCGTTACCACTAGCGAAGACATAAAGAGATCCCTTTCCTCCGCGCCCGTCCAAAACACTTTTCACCATCGATTTTTGTACCAATAATGGTGGAGCTTGCATGGATAAGCCATCATCTGGAGGACCCCATGAACAGGAATAAATATCATTCAAATCTGATTTATAGCTTATTGCTGAAGCCTCATCCTCTGCAGTAATTTTCCCGCTTAAAATACGAATCCCAGCAACCTTAGCACCTTGTGCTACCCCTACTCCGCAAAAATTATTTTTTTGAGCAGAGATTTCACCAGCACATCTAGTTCCATGATAATCGTCAGCCAATGTTGGCATCGGGAGGTTTTGATTGGCATTGAAATCCCAAGAAGCTTCTTTATTAAATGCATCTTTTAAGTCTTCACTGGTAAAATCCACACCATCATCAACTATACCTACTGTAACATTCTTTCCCGTGATTCCCATGTCCCAAACGCCTGTTACATTTGCCGTATTTTCTTTTGACACTGGGTTAACTATATGCCATTGTTTTATGAATTCAGGATCTTGAATATCATATTTCTCTCTTGCTTTATAAACAGCATCCCTACTACTACCTGAAGATACATCAGCAACCGGTGCTCTCTTAGATAATTGTTTAGGTTCTAAAACATGTAAAGCTTTCACATTTTCATTAACAACAAGTTGTTGATGTAACGAACTTAAATCTCTTTTGCTGATATCCTGGTTATCAGGATAAAGCACATTATTTAGGCCAAAAACAGACATCTCCGGCAATTGGGAGATGCTTTTGTTTATGCTGAAAACATAATGATTATCTAAGCTGCCTCTGAACGTGTGTTCGAATTGAAAATAAGGAAAGTCCTCTATAAACTGATTCAAATTATCAAGTTCAACAGTCACATATTCTTTTGCATCAAAATCTCGTTTAGGGATTTCAAAACCTTTAGATATCGAAAAGACAAGCAAAAACGAAAGCAAAAGTTTAGTTTTGTTTATCTGCATTTTGATTAGTTCTCGTTTTCCCTATTACTCGTTTTATGTTACTATAATATGATTCCACTTTGCTTTTGTTAGTTTATCTAATAATTATCTACTCTTATTAACAAGTAAATATCAAAACTCGGAAACGCTGTTAAGCTCAACATAAAAGAATAGATATTTTTCCTAAATGAAAATCTTTGACAACTCCAGATTAAAAATTGTTTGGGGAGGTTCTGAAATTTGCTCAAAAAGACAAAGAGAAACTTCAATTTTTATAATATATCAACAGGAATATATATAAATATATATAATATAACAGTAAACGATAATGCTAGCCGAAGTTTCAGAAATATCTATATATACTCGAGTCAATAATAGCACTAACTACAATAGATAATTCATGTATAAATTCTTTATAGATCATAAATAAAAGATGCCACTTATTATCCAATTTTCAATAACGTTAGTGGCAGTATATTTTTCGGGAGACTTTTTTTTTTTTACTTTTTTTTCAGAAAATTACTTAGGGAGTGTAATAATGCTCATAACATATACAAATTAGTTTTTGTTTGTAATAACACCTAGCTAACTTTAGCTAGCGTTTTTCATGGAAAAGAACAAAATCAAATGCAGCACACATAAAAAACATTACCCTATATTAGAAAGCAAATGTTAATACAAATGTATGTAATCGAAAGTAATATGATCAATAACTGATGTTTGAGTACTTTCTACTTCTTAGGAAAAATCTATAAATTAGTGAGAATTACACGCTGAAACAGATTGCGTTGATTATATACTTTAAAATGCGAAGAAACTCGGCAAGCGACATATTGAATTCACACTGTACTTTCGTTTAAAAAACCAGCAGTTTTGTAGGTTGGCAAAGCTAATGCAAACATATTCGATGTTTAGACAACTAAACTTTTTTGGGGTTTCTCAAGTTCGAGAGTATTAATGCGAGACGTTTTTTCGCTTCATGCTATAATCTGTATTTCTTGAATACAAATAATATTCACCGATGATACAATAAACAAAAAAGGAGCAAGGTACAAACAAATTTATTATTAGGGCTTACAATGAATTGCCTCGCTTGATATTTTGTTTCAAAAATCCAAAATAGATTAGGAACTATTTAATACTGTCAAAATAATCATACTATATAAATGATAAATTTATTCATGTGATCTAACTTCTTCGAATTGAACAATCACTTCTATTCCTCCATTGTAACGTCATTATCATTCGAAGCTCCTGTGTTTGAATCAGCTGGCTGATCTACCTCATTATTCCCTTCTTCATTATTGTCATTGCCATCGTCGTTCTCTATTACTACATCCTCGGTAATTAAGAACGGTTCGACGGCTTCGTCATCATAAATTTTTAATCCATCCTTACCTACTACAGCGACAGTTGTGTTACTTGTATTCAACTCACTGTCTTTCAAAGTTTGTCTTAAAGCTTCAACACCCTTTAGGATTAACTCCTGTTCGGTTAGATCCTTGAAACTCTCGAAGTTCTTTTCCAAATAAGTTTTTGCACCTTGAGATCTGGCACCAATTGCATTAGCATGATATTTCAAAACATTACCACTTGGCAAAAACTCAAACAAATTTGGACCAGATTCATCATAACCAACGATAAGTAAACCGACACCATAAGGTCTGTAGCCATAGCTCTGAGTGTTGTATTGTGCTTTATCGCCCAATAAATTAGCAGCATTTTGCGTCGAAAGTGGTCTATCATAAATCATTTTAGATTCCATAGCCTTGGTTCTCAAGAAGTTGGCCAATACTCGTGCGTCTGGAGCTAAACCAGCTAAAACTATAGCCATATGATCGTCTACTTGTATAATTTTTTTATGATATGAACCTAAATCCTCTGAATTTCTTTTAAGTGCTACTAAAACTGCATGCTTATCAGAAGTTAGACCAACAGCTGCACTTCCTTGCTTAATAGCTTCCAAGGCATACTCAATCTGAAATATACGGCCTGTTGGGGAGAAAGTGACTGTATCACCATCGTAGTTATTTCTAAACTGTAATGGTCAAAAGAATAAATTGAGTTAGTAAAAATCTGATACAATGAAATAAACTATCAATTAATGGCCACTTACCATTCTTCAAAAAACAAATACGCGTAATTCACTAAAAATGTAACTCTTATCTTAGATTTTGAATTACGTTTTGATAAAGCTTAATAATAGACAGTATCCAGGCAATGTTATATTCAATTAGAATCTATTACATTTGCTGGTGGCGAATATTGTTGGTATTTGGCCGTATATTTTTTTTCATGTTTCCAACTATAACTCTTGTACATTTTCTTCTTAGCTTAACCAGGTTCTTGTACTTTTCCTTGAAAATTACTGAATACATTTGCCGAATCACGTTATGCACGTGATGTTTTTTTTTTTTCGGATTCGAATATTTGATTTCTTAAAATTCATATAATTGATTAGGTTAGACTAGCAAAACTGAAGGTATCATGGTTTGAGAAGCATTTACAGAAATAACCATACTTAATAATTTTTTTTTTAATAAAATATTTTCCGACAGAATTTTAATATTTTTGCTAAGCTATGCGATGATCAAAAGTAGAATACTATTGTGCAAATGGCCTGGTCAGAGCTGTTTGGCATTGATTGGCAACAAATCTGCAATACTAGTGCAAATAGTACGACGAGATTATAGCTCTGAAAAAAATTTGTACCAGATTAGTACTGTTCCCATATCTAAGAAGGTGTTTCCTTCTTTGAAAGAAAGTCTAAATTTACTAAACAACACCACCAGCAAACATAAAAACCAGAATGATTTAGAGATTTTTAAAAAAAGTAAGAAAATTTTTGAGAATGATCAATCAAAGTTTATTAATACTCATTTTACAGGTATTTCAAATGCCTTGAATTTTCTTGTGAGGACTCCTGAAATGGTAGGAAGTGGAAGCCGATATGATTATACTGCATTACTGGAACATCAATTAAAAGTTATAATATCAAAAACGACATCTCAAGGCGAATTAATCCATATTTTTGATAGTTTGATGGCAGCTGGCAACTTAACAAGACCTGTTTTAATACCATTATTACTTAATAATAGTCTTGTCGATAGGCAATCTATAAATAAAATTCTTATCAATGTTTTAGTGGCTTCTTCATCCCATAACGAAATTACTAAAAATGATAGTGTGAACAGCATGAGTGATAATTGCCCAGATAATTTGGATCAAAAAGATGTAAAATCTTTGATTAATTTGCATAAACTTAAGCAGAAGAACTTTCTGTTTCTGAAATGTGATTTTATCTGTCTACAGGTAGCATTGACTCAAAAATTTTTTATGCTCAAAGAAATGTCATTTGTCAATGAATTGATTAATCTTAATTTTCAAAGCAGTTGGATACCTTATATTATTAATTGCAGCCATAATAAAGGTGAAGAATTATTACCGGAAGCCATTGAAAGGTCTATTTTTCGTATTTTTTACATTTTCATCAGAGACGAGCAATATTTGAAAAAAAAAATACTTCCAAATTTAAGTAATCGTTCATTTTTTTTATTGCTAGAAGCAATGCCTATGAAATACATCAAGGAGAAGTCACCATTAAATTTGAAAGAGTTTATTATAACAATGTCGGAATCTTTAACCAATTTAACAGATCTACAACTACTATATCTAGACTTGCTAAGACTAAATGTATCCAACCATGAAAAATTTAATTCACTCAAATTAATCTCCATAGAGTCAAAGCTTAGTACTGCTCAAAATTTGCAGTATAGAGTTCTTCGGGATCTAGAAAATGATATTCATAAAACCGATAAAAGTTCAACTAACAATATCCTACATTTGAAAAATCCTTTCTCTTTGCTTCTATCGTCAGCAATGAAACCGGAAGAAGAAAAAATTTTGGAGAAAGCTAAAATACGACTAACTAATGATCAAAGTAATCTTTTAAAAATTTATAGGTATTTGATTGATTCAACAGCTTCATTCATAATTAAAGATTGTTCACATGTATCAGCAAATCAACTTCGTGAGATAAAAGCTATTTTGGATGCAATGAAACTCAAATTTAGCAAACTTTCATTACGACTTGGTGCTGAGTGCTGAATGCTGATTAATTTTATACTGTTTGTAAAAATACAATCAACTCGTTTTGTGTGGCGACAATCGTTGCAAGTTTATCATTAGCGATTCTAGTACAAGATAACTCTCAATCATTTAGTATATTTTCAAAGAAAAAAAATAAAGATCTGGCTGAATTGTGTGTTAAATATAAACGCACACACTATTTTCAATATTCTATTTACGGCTAATGTAGAGAGGAAAAAAAAATTTATTGTATTTTTCTTTTATAATTATATTATTATTGTTAACTTCAGCAAACTTATGATATATTTTTTCTATTTATGAAATAATAACTCTCAGTAGTAATAGCAACTCTTTTTTGATGCAGATAATAAATACAGTAAGCCGAATTGATAAAGTTTTGATATGGATTTGGATAATACATTACACAAATTGGTATGCTCGCAAATATTGTTCAGAGAGCTCATAAAGTATAAGCTGTACAAGGGAAGAGATTTTGTAGAATTAGATTATGTCACACAGAAGGTAAGGGATAGTCCATTAATCAAAGATACACTAAGGAAGTTTTACAATGATCCGTTGGAGTCCAAAAAAAAATCGAATAAAGAGCCAAATATTGATAATGAGTATGTTTTGAACAACTTGATTGCAGGTGTTCTGTTAATTTACTATAAGCAATTAAGTCATCAAGATCCAAATGCGACTAATAAAACATTGGTTACGGTTATTAATCAAAAGTTACCTTTAACTTCGCCGAATGGCAATAATGCGAATACTATTAACAGAATTATCAAATTTACTGCTCCAATTGAACAGAAATTGACCTTTTTTAAAAACTTGATTTATCAGCTAAATAATATTGTCAAGAAATTGTTGTTATATGACATTAAGTCTCTTGAAGTAAAATTTAAAAATTACACAAACGACATCGAGATTATAGAAAGCGGAAGATATACAGAAGAGATGTTACTAAAGGATGATCAAGAGTTTAAAATGAGCAGAAGAAATAAAACTCAATCAGCTCTTCAGCAAAAGCAGAAAGAGAAGGAAAAACAGCAGCAAAAGGAAAAACAACAGCAGAAGGAAAAAGTACAGCAGAAAAGCAAATCACAACTGAAGCCTAATGCTGAGAAACCAGAAGCATCAGTCCCAGTTGAGAATATAGCGACCAAAAATAGCATACGATCAGAAAATATGCAAAAATTGAATAAAGAAGCATCACCGTCAGACATCAAAATGATAAATCATCCTCCTGTGGTAACCATTGATCAAATAGCAGCCTCAAATTCTGGACTTTCATCGTCAATTTCTAAAAATAAAGCTGCATTTAAGGAATCAACGCAAACCGATTTGTCAGCTGAGGAAACAATTTCCAGAGATCAAAAAAATATTCAAATAATTGAAAGCAAGACTCATAGCAATCCGGAGAACAAATTTTCGATAGAAAGCAACAATAACCCAAACAAGGAGTATGTGCTGACTAAGGAGAATTCAATGATTGAATCACAAAATCAAGAGATCATAAGTACTTTGAAATCGTCGACCTCAATTACGGATCAAAAACTACTGGAAGAACCTTCAGAGAACTCAAAAAGGGCAAATGATTTGAATAAAGGATTCCCGATTTCAATTGAGATAAACACAGCCGGCAAATCTCAAGAAGCGGGAAAGGATACTAACGAGCTTTTATTTGACACAGAGAGCAGAGTATCAAAAGAGCTTCAAAAGGCTTATTTAAGAGGTTCAAATAATGACCAGCAGCAAAGAGGTTCAACTGATGACCAGCAGGACGATTCAACGAAAAATCAATGCTCAAAAATTCCTTTGATTGCAACCCCATCAACTTCGAAGCCTGAATCAAAGATACGTGAACTGCTGAATTTGTCTCAAGAAGAGATAGAAATGGATAATAATAATAATGAAAGTACATCAAAGAAAGTGATTTCAGACCTAAGCGGTAGCATGATTCCAGGAAAGTTCTCTACTTCAGATAATTCAACAGCAAGAGGTTCTTTTAACGATATGCTCAACACTGCAGATCAAGCCAATGAATCTTGCTCAAATAAGGAAGAACTGGGTGGCTTGATTGGCTTCGAAAAAGATGTTGTCATGAATGAATTGAGTAAAGAAAGTAAATTAACTAGTTTGGCTGAAAGTGAAGAAGTTAATGATGATGGTGTATCAAATGAAATTGCTGAACTTAATGATAATAATGAATTACAAAATTCCGAAAATAGCTATGAACTTGAAATGCTGAAAGCAGATTCATCTGCAAACAGTGGAATAAAACTAGAAACGGAAGCAATAGTTTCACCACATTATAATGAGCAAGCTTCTACAATCCTACAAAAAGAGTCAAGAGATGTAACTGATAATTATGAGGCTTCTCAAAAAGAGGTGAGTAAAGTTGATACAGAGCTATTTGAAAGTTCCAATCTTGCTATGAGTAATAAGGATGAAATTAGGGATATTTTGGACAATCCTTCTGTTGATAGAAATATTGAACAGAGACTAAAAGGTCAAGAATCTCAATGTCTGTATTTTGAAAATACTGAGATAGTAGAGGGAGATGAAGCTGTTTCATTAAACTCTGCTGAAAATATATCATCTTCCATTAGTGACAGATCTGAATCCACCAAGGAATCAAATCGTATGGAACATAAATCATCAAATAACAACATGGAACCATGTGATGAGGAGAACAAATTAGCCGAGGAAGATAAAGTTGGAATTACCAAACAAACATTTATGCCAGCTTTAACAGTGAAACCACCCAGCGCACATGAGAAAAACTTAGTTTCAGCGAAATCAGATGCAGTAATAATAGAAGAACCTTCGAAATCAAATTTGGTGGGAACGAAAGCAGATATTCCTGAGAATGCGGAAGCTTTTGGTAAAAGCGGATTAATAAAATCTAAATTTGGTAATCTGGAGAATATTCCTTTCAAGGAACAAGAGGAAGCAGAAGCAGAGGAAGAAGAAGGATATTCAAAAGATATTGATGTGTTTAAAGATGCCAAGGAAAACTTTGAAGAAAAGGATGAGCTGCTAGTTACAAATGGACTGCCTGATGCCAGAATCAATAAAGAAAGCAAAGAAAATGTTGAGATTTCAGATAGTAGCGTTAAAAAGTCTTCAGTTAATGATGAATTAGAAACAAGTCTAGATAAGGAAGCTGTTGCACTAGAAACAAATGATTTGCATAAAGAAGGAGTCTTATCTGCTGTATCAGTTTCGAATTCCTATAACCTTGGTGACAGGCAAGATGCAGATGTTGAGAAAAAAGATTCAGCAGATGAAAAAAACAAGAAGACAGAAGTTGAATCTAGTTTTGAAGAGGAAGATAAATTTGATGAAGGGAATACTAAAGACGTACTTGAAAATGCTCTGAATATTGTTTCAAGTGAAAAAAAGCAGGACACGAAAAGTACAACTGGATTTTTCAAAAGAGATACCAACATCAAGGAACCAACAGTTAGTTCTAGCCGTAAGGGCAGCCAAGATTCTTCTCCAAAAAATGAAAATAGTTCTCTCAGAAATTTAAGAAGTTCAAACGAAGTATTTGAACCAATAGAATTACAGCATGAGCTGTATACTGGTAAAAGACAGACTAGACTGCTGGCAGGTAAGTCCGAATTGCTTCGCAAAGATGAAACACGACAAGCGCAAAATGTAGCGCCTGTTTTGCCAGTCAAAAAAGAAAGTAACGGTTTGATCGAAGCTAAACTGAAGGTGAAAAAAACAAGATATTCAACAAGACTTGATGATTTGCAAAAACAAAAGGACAAGTGCGTTGATTCTGAAGAGGAAGGTGCAAATACAAACGTTGTAGAAGCTACTAAACCAGTTATTCAAGAAGGTGATGCAGAAGAAACAAAGTATAAAGGTGAAATAAAACATGAAAATGAACAAGTAGAGCAAGAGCAAGAAGAGAAAAAGAATGAAAAGGACGATTCTATTGGCAAGAGAATCAATAGACGTAAATCATCACGTTTAGAATACCATAAACTGGATGAAAAACTGAATGGTTCTGATGGTAACCTAGAAGAGAGCAGCATGCCTTCCAATTTAACGAAATCAGTAAATAATGACGATATCAGCGTAAAGACTAAAAAACGTAAATTACCTGAAAAAAGACATCGTGAAGAAAGGTCTTCTATATCTGACGATAAATCAATGGGAACTTTTAGTAAAAAGTTATTTGCGCAAGAAAATCGGAGCAGTGATTTATCTAATAATTCGACAGGGACCCAAGAAGAAGATGAAAATGAAGAACCATCACATAAAAAAAGAAGTTATTCAGAGGTTATTAGTATTAACAAAAAATTTATTGCTTTGGCAAATCAGATTATTGATAGTATTAGTTCGTTGAAATTTTCATCACCATTTCTAAATCCTGTGAATGAAAATGATGCACCAAACTATTATTCTGTAATTTATCAACCTAGAGACTTAAAAAGCATAAAGAATATGGTAAAGCTTGGTGAGATCGCAAATATCAAACAATTAGAGCGAGAAATAATGTTAATGTATGCTAATTCTGTGATGTATAATAGAAGTAATACCGATATGAACAAATGGGCTTTGGAAATGGAGGAAGAGTCAAATAAAATCATGAAAATGTTTTCTTCGTCAGATTTCAAAGATTTATAAAGCCATCGCTAGATTATTCTAATTTTTGAGAAGAAATTGATATAGCTTACTTAATAATTCATATATAGATTAGGAACAATAGTGTATCTATATTTATTATATATTGAAGTACATATTTGTAAGAATTGCGGTGCAACTTTATTCAATTTTAAAGCATTGAAAAAACTTATGGTGATCTACTTCCCTCAAACTCATCATTTCTTGGGGATCTGTCTCTCGGATGACTCTGTTCATGGAAATCATCCCTTCCTCTTCTGTCATCAAATCTATCACTATCTCTCATTTCTCTGTCACCATCTCTAATTTCCCTATCGCGAAATTCCCTTGGAGGTAAATCTCTTGGGGGCATGTCCCTTGGTGGATAGTCTCTAGGTGGATAATCTCTTGGTGGATAGTCTCTTGGATGATAGTCTCTTGGAGGCATGTCTCTTGGGGGATAGTCTCTTGGTTGATAGTCTCTCGAATGATAATAATCTCTTTCTGATGGACCACCATAGCCTCTGCCTCTGCCTTCCCTTCTATAATCATCTCTAAATCTATCTCTTCTGTAGCTGTCCCTGTAACCGCCTCTGCCTCTATAAGGACCCCTATATTGACCTCTAAAGCCGCCCCTGAAGCTGCCCCTGTAACCACCACGAGGACGCTTGTCGCTTTTTGCATACTGAAATAATAATGCACCTTCTGGTTGCTCTTGTGGTTTTTGGTCGGCATTTTCAGATGGTGGCTGTCTGTCTTCCTCGTTCAATATGAATGGGGTTTCTGTGAGAGCCGTAAAGGCAGCTTCAGCAGATTCAAGAGTTTCATACTCAACAAAACCGTATGGGACACCATTTGCATACTTTGGTTGAGGAATATCAAGTCTGGTAAGTTTACCGAATCTGGAAATTTGAGTGTTAATAATAAAATCCTATTATAAGAAAAACGTAGAAAACAAATCATGAGTAACCAAAAAAAAAATTAAATGGTAGACTTTTAAAAAGTTTTCTCATTTGTACTTTGTTATTTTCACTGGCTATGATTATTTGGAATCAATTCAAAAAAAGGAGGATCATGGGAAAAAGGACATTGCACTTTAACTGGAATAAAAATCTAAACTAGAATGTTGCAAGAAAAGAGTAAGAATAAGTGAATGATTGAAAGAGAGATGTTTCTCTGAATGGTTCCTTAAGGTAGGTTGATGAGAAAAAATGGAATGAGAACATAATGCGATAGGACTCGAAGGAAAATATTGATAATATGGGGGAAAGAGACAACAAAAAAGAGACAATATTCATTAAGAACTATGGCAAAAGTGTAATAATGGATTTATCTCATCGATAAGTATTATTATGGTGATGGCATTTGTTTTCAGATTTGAAATGGAAGAAATAAGCTCTTGGTTAGATAATGAAAGGAATAAGGATTTAAAGAGAACTAGGAGGACGAGCAAAACCTTTTCAGTGGTCAATGGGGGTTGCATTTATCATCCGAATAGCAAGCACCTCTAGTGCGGAGATACAACTAAAATAGATGAACCCTTTACTGCAAAACAAGTTTCCTCTCCTAGTATTGGAATATTTATAACCAATTCAATAATATAGTGTTATGGACAATGATGCACCTAAAAATATGCAATGCCATCAATATGATGGGGAACGGTGACACTATCTGGATAATAATGGGGGCTTTTAAAGCAAAAACATGAAATAGAAAAAGAAAAAACCAGCAAATTAAATGATAATGAAAAACAAAAAAAACAAAAAAACAAAGAAGACAAACCAGGCCGAGAAAAAATATATCACCAAACCAAACAAGTGAGAAACAAACAAAATGCAACAATTAGAAACAAGTGATGAAAAAAAAAAAGCTATAAGCCAGAAAAAATAACAATAAAAGTTCAATAATACAAAAATGATAACAATAATCTTAGAAACCAAAAAGTAGCGGGTTTCAGATGAATACTTACTTTTCAAAATAATCGGAAAAAACTTCAGGAACAACTTTGTTGTTGAAACCTATAGAAACTGTTAGTAGACATTCAAAAACTAAACATTATAGTAATAGCATATTACATACCGCTGATATACAAAGTCTTTGTTGGATTGTTCATTTTAGGTATGTGGAGCTGAAGTTTTCTTCAAACTACCAAATTGCAAAATACAAAGAAGATAAACCGTGATATTCGTGTCTATAATACAAGTTCTCCAAATATTATTTGCCATCATAAACATTATAACGAGTGAAAATATAAGGAGAAGAAGAATCGGGTCCAAAAAAATTTCTCGACAAAATCTAGCCAGCAGCAAAAGCAAACTGAATAGAAAAATATACGAAACAAGACAAAGTTGAAGGAATAATTAGTGTTGGATTCCGTACAGCTGTTAATCCCCAAAACAACATAAAAAATATCACGTGACTTGAGCGTAATCTTTGAAGCTTAACATTAATTACTTCAAACACGCAGAAAATCTTGCATATAAAAACTATAACACGAAAAACCTGTACATTACATTCTATTACATCCGTAACTCAAATTGTAATCAGTGCTTGTAACCTTTGGAACTCGAAAATGAAACAGAAAATTTAGTATTTGTAGATTTATTTATTGGCTTCTCAAGTTTCTCAGACGTTCTTCACTCATATAAGAAAATTCATCCAATAAAAACCCGCATAAAATTAATCCACATTAAAAAAAGACAAGCAGCTTTTCATTTATTGTGAAAAAAAAAATTTTTTTTTGTTCGTACTATTATTATACATAACGGCAATATTAGGTGGTTGAAGGATATTCATTTACACAAAAAGAGCGAAAAAAAATAGAGAGAGAGAGTATGTAGTATTAATACTGATTGGAGGTTAATATATCTTGCAAACATTGTAACTTTCATATGACAAATACCTGTTGAAGAACAATCTGTTTCATTATTAGTTGCTTGAACTTGAACTTAAATTTGAATAAGTATTTAATAATCAAAGAAGAATAAGAATAATAATAACCATGAGTTTTGCTCTTAGATCTATTGCCAGAAACAACTTGAAGAGTTTCTCAGCTCAATCAAGATTGTTGTCGTCTACCTCCTTGGCCAACAAATCCAACTACACTGTTCCAAACTTTGGCGACAATGTCAAGCCAGAAGGCTCAACAAATGCTGGCCGTAATTTCACCTACTTCATGGTCGGTTCTTTTGGTTTGATGAGTACTGTTGGTGCAAAGTCTACTGTTGAAGCCTTCTTGGAAACAATGTCTGCTTCCGCTGATATTTTGGCCATGGCCAAGGTCGAAGTCAAATTGGGTGCTATTCCAGAAGGTAAGAACGTCATTGTTAAATGGCAAGGTAAGCCTGTCTTCATCCGTCACAGAACAGCTGATGAAATTGCTGAAGCTAACGCTGTTGATATCACCTCCTTAAGAGACCCTCAAACCGATGCCGAGCGTGTTAAGAAGCCAGAATGGTTGGTCATGTTGGGTATCTGTACTCATTTGGGTTGTGTCCCAATTGGTGAAGCTGGTGACTTTGGAGGTTGGTTCTGTCCTTGTCACGGTTCTCATTATGATATCTCTGGTAGAATCAGAAGAGGTCCAGCTCCTCTTAACTTAGAAGTTCCTCAATATGATTTTGCTGATTCTGACACTTTGGTTGTTGGTTAAGTTTATCTATTCCTTCTTAAATAAAGAATTACTTAACTGCTAAATAGATGCATGAAAGAGAAAGAAAAAAAAATTTAATTGAGATTGAATTGAAAAATAACGTTTGAAAATTCGTGAAAGTTATTATAATTATCAGACTGATCCGTATTGAAAAAGAGACTTGGTTTTGAACATACGCCAAGAAGATATATTGCATGATGCTGATTCGGCAATACTTAAATTATTGTTTTTGAATTAAATCGATGATGCTCGAATTGATTCGCGAAATTATAACTGATTTCAATTTTATGTCTTTAAAATAAAAAGCGCCAAATTATAAAGTCATTACCAAAAAAGAAACAAAAAAAATAAAAATAAAGGAAAGTAAAATCTTTTAAAAATTAACATAACTGAACATATCAACTTCTGATATTTGTCTTGGCTTCTAAATTATCCGAGTATTAATCTAGATAGCCTTTATTTAGTAAAATATATAGATTATAATTATATATAATTATCATAAATAATATACTCAAATTACTGTTTTACATCGAGTAAAAAAATTCTCCATGAGGTCAAGGATCTTACATTAATGTAACTCTGCCCCCAACGTCAGTACTAGCTTCACCATCTGGCATGTTGCCATCTCTATCCGAGACAAATTCTCTGTACACACGATTCAACTTATCATACTCCTTATTAGATATACTAGCTTGAGTCTCTCTTACAGCATGCTCAAAGTCTTCTCTTCGAATATTAACCATATTTGATATCTTCACAGGATTTTCATCGTCAGTATCATTGTCTTTTCTTAAATTGCTCAAAGTTTCATTATCTAACCTTTTTTTTATTCTGCTTACTCTCTCAATTATTTTTTCCTTGTCACTTTTCGACACATACATAATTTTCTGATTATCTAACCGATCAACCTGCAATATCTCCAAGATATGCTTTTGCTGATAATGGATATCTTCCTCAGCACTTTTGGAGTTTTTTGAAGACACATCATCTAAAACTCTATGAACAGCATTTAAATATGCATTATAGCATAACGCTTGAAGGTCAGCACCGCTGTATCTTTCAGTTTTTCTAGCTAAAACCTCGATAATGTCTCCGTTTTCATCGTCAAAAGACATTTGTTTCAAAATTTTTCCAATAATATCACATCGATCATTAAAACCAGGTAAACCACAAAGAACACTCTTGTCTAATCTTCCAGGCCTTAATAATGCAGAGTCGATCAAGTCTGGTCGACTAGTTGCGGCCAAAATGTAAACTCCTCGAGCTAATCCTTCAGCACCATCCATCTGGGTCAACATCTGATTAACTACCCGATCAGTTACGCCAGTTGAATCATGGCCTCTTTTGGGAGCTATGGAATCAAATTCGTCGAAAAATAGAATACATGGCTTAGCAGCGTTAGCATTATCAAATAATTCTCGCACTTTTTGTTCAGATGCGCCAATGTACTTACTTAACAACTCTGGTCCTTTCACTGTGATAAAATTCATTCCAAACTGCTTCGCTATGCTTGACGCAATCATAGTTTTTCCACATCCTGGATAACCATAAAGAAGAATTCCTGATCTAAGACGAAGCGGACAATTTTCAAAGATTGGTGCATATTTCACGGGCCACTGAAGTGTTTCAAGAAGAAGCTGCTTAGTGGATGTTAAACCTCCAATATCATCCCATTTTACTATTTTTTCGCTATCTTTTGAAGAACCTCCAGAATTATTACTTTTGCTGGATTTGATATTTCTTAAACCTTGTGGTATATAATCACTCAAGGCTGTTTGAAAATGTTTCATAGAAAGAGTTTCCAGAATATTATCATCGTCAAAATACGACTCATAATATGCTTTTTCAACAACAATTTTCAAATCAGAGGCTAAAAATCCTTCGGTAGCATTAATCATTTCCGAAAGCTCGGTCAGATTATAATTATTATTATTCAATTTTGGTAAATTTTGTAAATCCAAAAAATAATTAAGGATTTGCATTCTCTGAAACTTATTTGGTTTACTAATTTTATAAAAATTATCAATTATTAATGGATTAGTAATTATTAAATTATTCATTTCATTTTTATTATTTGCTGTTATTAATACCTTGCATTTATAATAATTTATATGGCTAACTAAAAATTCACTTATTTGATTACTTGTAACATTTTTCTCTGACCCAATAGATCCATCCTCTGCTTCCTTCAAACAAACTAAATCAAGATGCTCTAATACTAATAAATTATTTTCATGTATCATTATTTTTGAAAATTTCTCTGTAAGCAATCTTTTCAATTTCTCAAAATTTCCAATCTCTTGTAGATGTTCCTTAAAATCAATTCTGTTGATTTTGAAAGTAGTTTCTCGAAAAAGTTTTCGAATAATATTACGAATAAATCTGGAGGTACCACACTGTCCTGAAATCAACACACCTCCTGAAAGATTAGACCCTTCCTTAAGTACATTTATTATTTGTTTCTGCAAATCGTCATACGCCACAAAATCATCAACATTATTCTTCGCATTTGTTTGAACTCCAAGATCTTCAATTAATTCTCCTTTCCAAATTTTAATCAAACTTTGTTTGCAAGTTATATTTTTCTTATCTAAATCAAGTTTGCAAGAAGGAGCAATCTTGGCTATGTGTGAGGTTACCTTTAGTCTTATAATACCACCAAATGGTAATATGCTCAGTTCATTTGTAAAATCACAGACAATTGGCGGTATTTTGAATTCACTCTCAATATAATTATTGCTTAAGTATTTACGAATTTCTTTTGTTTGCTTCATTGGCAATTCGACGACTTTCTCATTCCTATCATTCGCAAAACTTATCGATCTACTAGACAATCCATCAGTGTATGGAATAATATTTATTTTCTTAGATAGTACATCAATCTCGGCTGACATAATCAAGTTTTCTAAAATAAGAAAATTTCCGTTAGAGTTAACAATATTCATATTAAAAGCCAAGCAATATGATATACCGCAATAAGCTCCAACATTGCTTCTTGATTCCTTAATTTTTGAGATTCTCCAGGTTTCCTTATAAGCTTTTGCAGCAATTTTAGATTTTGATCCAATATTTATGGTTTGTTTATCAGCAATATTACTCTGAAGAGTAGTGACCCGAACATAAAATTCATTGTCGATTTTAACTAATCTCTTCTTGAATTCATATGGTAGTAAATCAAAATTTAAATAGACTTCCATAGAAGTTGCAGAATCAGCACTTTCTTCAAAAGTCTTGTTAGGCAAGCAAATATTTCTAAGAATTACTTGCTCTCCTTTCTCGTTTATTCGTTCATATTCTGCTTTACCGCTTTCATTAATCGAAGAAGTTACACTATGTTCATTGCGAGTTTTAGGAGCAATAATAACTTCACAATTATTAGATAATCTCGCAATTAATTCATTACTACGAGTCCCCTCAATTTTTTTAACCTTCAATATAGCGCACATACTTGAGGTTGGATAAACAACTAAAATCTGTGATAACTTCACCGCTCTAGTTTGATTGAGTAATCTCTCCTCCAAGTATTGGGCATGCGATTCAACAAGCTCCCAATCTTGATAGCTGATTGGCTCAAGCCATACTCGAGAGCATTCACCAATGTTAAATTTCACTTGTACTATCACATCATCATTATTCAAAAGCAAGTATTGTGCTGCAAATTTAGGATCAATTTCAAGTAATTGAATAGCCTTATCTGTATTCAGCTTTGATGTTAGTCCAGTCCATCCTGCATAAATCACGTCTGTCTGATTATTAGTCTTAAAACTAGCTTTTCTGCTTATTTCTAGAACTATTTGTTGAACATTAACATTTATACTGTTCAATACACTAGTTACAGATTCAGGTAAATTAACTAGGTTTGACCTCAACGGCATAAACTTTACCCTGCAACTGAAAAAATCCATAATTTCCTGTATTTCAATGAATGTAAAAATAATTTTTCATATCTTCGTTTAGTTGTGAAGCATTCGATTTGACAACAATTTAATAAAATCATTCGGTTAAATACAATGAGTGGGGTACACTCTCCATGTTGGAAGGTTTTCGAATTATTCTGTATTATATGTTCATGTACATACCTTCGAATATTTATCCGTCAAAAATGCATTCTCCTGCGCGGCAGTGCTAAAATCTGTTATTGAAGAATATGACGATTCAAGATTAATGAATTTGCATCAAATAAATCAATGCTAGTGATATGCCAAAGTTATAGGAGTGTCAGCTTCGGTGAGGTTACTATTTTAATTCAATTTCTAATAGAAACTTACTACTGGTAAATATCAAATAGATATTATAATACATAAAGGAGAACAGTAATAATTGCGGTGATGACAATAAAATTCATCTTAGTAATGAATAAACAAGGAAGAGTAAGACTTTCTAAATGGTACTCCAGCTATACCGATACAGAAAAAATTAAACTTAAAAGCAAAGTTCATAAGCTAGTATCATCCAGAGATCATAAGCTTCTGCTTGTTTCAAGTGAGGTGAAACTCCAGTCTAATTTTGTGGATTTTGATGAAAATTCTAAACTTGTTTATAAAAGATTTGTTGGATTGTTTATTATTTACTGTGTGGATAAAACAGCCAATGATTTAATGTATTTAGAGTCGGTACAATTATTGGTAGAGGTATTGGATACTTATTTTGGCAACGTTTGCGAGTTGGATCTTGTTTTTAATTTTTATTTAGTTTATGCTATAATTGATGAAATGTACTTGGGCGGTGAATATCTGGAAACAAGCAAAGAAGCCATAATAGAACGAATAAAGCTGACAGATAAGCTAGAATAAGAACTTTATGTTTGTTTAACCTGAATTTCACGATGTCGGATTATCTGAATACGATATAAAACTACGAGCGTATATTGAAAAATAAAATAAATAGTATTTTGATTTTCGATCATAGAATATATAAATTGTCCTTAGGCTTAACAGATATATCTCCAAAAAGGCTATCTTGTTTTAATGTAATGGCATCCTTGGTAGCGAGTACTAGCAATTCAAAAAGACACCTGGTAGCTTGTTTCTTCAAGGTTCTGCTTAGCGGCTCGTTAGTAACCTGATCAAGTTCGATCACCGTATTCAAAGTTACCTTTTTATCGACAGTTGATGAAAATTTATTTTTCAAGAGGTCAGCAACTTTGAGTGTAGATTTGGAAATCGAATTATCATTGCTAGATCCTTCATCCAATTGATTTTCTGGAAGATTATACTGACTGGATTGAGATATTTCATCTGCGAACGTATCGTCAACATATTTAAGTTCTTCTGAATTTATAGAATTATTATGATTGTTTGAAGAATTATCCGCAAGTGATGATGCAAAATCGTTTGCAGATTCCTTATGGAAAAAGGTTTCCTCTTCTTCCTTTTCCTCATTTTCTTCTTCTTCTTCTTCTTCTTCTTCACTTGCCAAAAGATTAGATACATGACCATCTCGAAGGGCTACATCTTCAACTAATTCTGAATTGAAATTATCGGCAAAATCTAAATTGAAATCAAACTCACTATCATTTGGGTAATTTGTTGGTAATTCTGTATCCATTCCAATTTCAAAATGAGGTTCCTCAGCGATTTCATTTCGAGAATCATCGACCTTTTCAACATCTTGTGAGGCATCCGATTTCTGGATATTTGACTCATGAAATGCTTTAAAGTTAGAATTCCATAGATCTTTGAATTCATCTGTTTCAATGAAACAATTTCCGGCATTTGAAAATTTTCTTAAATAAAAAAGTTTTCTTTTCTCATTTAAAACCCCTCTTATATAATTTTTCTTATTAACTACTGTATTCTCGACTTCATTTAGTTTATTCGATTGAAAAGCTCCATTACTGAATTCGATTTTGATATCTTTCGAAATTTTCTTTTTACCACCAAATTTACTAATTTTCGAGTTATTTTTTTGCTTTTGCCTTTTGTTCCTTGAATGTTTTATCCCAGCAATAAATAAATCTTTGTTTTGCTGTTGATCTTGTTTACTTTCTTCAATAGTTTCTAATGGACCCATTCTAAAAACTGAATTCCAATCATTACTAGAGCTGATTTCAGAAGTATTTCCTTTAACAGTTTCAGAATTCTTATTCAGGGTATCACTTGCAAAATTATGAAGATTTTCAGCAGAAGAAGCAAGATTGCTTTGAATATCCAGAGTATTTTCTGCAGCCATATTGTGATCGGGCTCCTGAATATTAGTATTAGGCAATTTATTATTGTCGAGCAAATTTCCAAAATTAAAAGTGGAAACGTCATCCTCATCAACTCTGGATTTTTCCAAAGCTGAACGTCTACCTATCTCTATACTGTTGTTATCAACATTTTCTGTTCCAGTTGCGTTGTTATTGCCAAAATCAAGAACAAGTTCTTGATGTTCGGAAATATCAGGAAGTTCCGTTTCATTGGAAAAGTTGTTATTTAAATCATCAGTATATATAAGATTGTCAAAATCTGACAATTGATTGAGAACTTTACTGCTTGAGTCTCTTCGAATACCGTCTCTTGAAGGTATCATATCACTATTCTCTAAAATTTGAGTATCTATTCTTTTAATTTTCGAAGATTTATTATATGTGTTGTTTAAAATTGCTGATAGATTATCACCAATATCTCTGCCTGCTTCAATGGAATAATCAGCAGCATTGCTTATAGTAGCATTATCATTTATGAGATCTTCGATATCTATATCAATATTAAGTGGATTTAATAATTCGTTGCATATATTTGCCTCATTGACTGTATCACGCATAAGAGACTTATTAATGTTCATCATGGTCTTTCCTGCTGGGACAATAATAGACTGTAAATTATTCGACTTGAAAATAGATTTCAATTTAACCAATACATCAGATACATCGTCTAATAAATATCTTTCCTTTCTTGAATAAATCTTAACGATTCCATAAAGCAATTGGCCGGATAATCGAAGGGCTATAGGTTCAGAAGTAATTAATACGTTTCTGATTTCTAATTGACTTCTTGATGAGTTTGACAAATCATTACTAGTTTCATCAAACGAGGAAGAATCTCCATTAATGATGGCTTTTGCAGTTTTGCTGATATTAGTATGAAGTAGCTGTGCTTTTGTAAGTTTTTTATCTAAATTTGCGGCTAGCCAAACGGTTGCCAAAGGATTGTCCTTAGAACTCAAGTTATATGCAAACATGTCTAAACTATAGCTTCGGCAGTTTGTTATTTTATATAAATAGGAGGTTTACTTGTGTAAGTTTACTAAAATACAAACAAACATGTAAAAACAATTATATCTTGTCAAATATTTGAGCTTAAAAAACCCAGGATAATATATATATATATATATATATATACATGAATTGGCAAAAAAAAATGAACCAAATAATTTCAAAAGTGCGTGTCGCGTTGTTTATATTGTTTACATAACATAAAAACAAAGAAAACTGCACGCGTGAAATATTTACGCGTATCCATCTCTAAATACAATTCAAACAATTCTACACTAAAATTTCACTCTACGTAAGGTTGGTTACTACAAGAAATTCAAATATAAGCATTGCAAATTTTTCTTTACTTGAAAACCTGTACAGGGTTTTCATTTTTCATTTCAATAAAATTTTTAACATATTTAAAAATTAGTTGATGAACTTCCTCTACACTCTTATCATCAACGTAAATAATTTCAGTTTGCGAACCGCCATAACTTTTCTTAAAACCATCTTCCTCGTGAGAATTAAAAAACTTTTCAAATTGGAGTTTAACTTTCTGTTGGAAATCCACTTTCTCGTATCTTTCTTCGCCGTAGCAAGCTCTTTCCTGCAAATCTTTAACACTTTTCTCTTTTTCAAATGTGAGAAATAAAGTTAAATCTGGTAAAGGTAATCCTATATCAGGAGATTTACACCAATCAAAATCTAATCCATTAGCGGAGGAATATGCGATCCCTGAGTAGTAATATCTGTCCATTACAATATTAATACCTTCGCGTAATTTTTCTAAAATTATCTCCTTCATTTCCCATCTATTTGCCGAGAATAACAAATGAATAGACTCTTTGGGTAACTGCAAATCTTCATTTGTCAAATATTCGTTGATAAGCTTTCCAATTTGAGTGGTTCGATCTATATATTCAATGTCAGTAATCAAAAGTACCCTCATAATAACTAGATGTGAACAAATCTAAATCTATCATTCACACAAATATATATATTGATGTAACACCTACTAGGAAACTTGATTAGTTCGACTTTTTTATTAGCTGTATTGAAGTCATTGATTATTAAATCAGCCTGAGTGGACTTTCCTGTTCGATCGAGCCCTTCTAGCAATATTATAGAACCACGAGCCATTTGTTCTTTATATACTTTTCCGTTTTATAAGTATACAGTAAATCATCATACTAAGTTGCAAGATCTTTTAAAAAATGTTGTATTTAAAATCCATTTTGAAGGCCGAATATTCAAGGAAAAAAAAAAAAAAAAACGAAAGACGTGCCTTTCTAGTTTTGGAAAAAAAACAATAAAAAAAAGGTCATGCCAGGGTTCGAACCTGGGTCTATGGAATCAGAATCCATTGTGGTAAACCTCTACACTACATGACCAATTATACCAATTGTGAATAAAGAATTATAAAGTCTTAGAATCTGAATTTTGATAAGAACATCATATATTGTTGTCGTTATGAATATGTCGTTATAATTCACGTGTCATTCACATGACTCAACGATGAAAATTAGAACTATTTAATCCAGATCTAGATCAAGCAAATAACAACAAATACTAAGATCTAGATCAAGCAAATAATAACAAATAGTAAAGTCTAGAACAAGCAAAGGTAAACAAATCTTGGAGTCTAGAACAAGCAATTAAATTATATCTAGGAGTCACTAGAAGAGAATGATGAAAGTCGATTTATTAAATTAAATTAACTATTTAAGAAGACACAAATCTCGAATTTATATTATTTTATTTACTATTTCATTCTAGTTTATTTATTTTAAACCAAGGATCTCACTCAATTATTAACACACTAAGAGTTTTATATATATTTAATACATTAATTTATATTTCTCTTTAATTACAGAAAGTAAACAAAATCACTTCTGATCCTTCAAGTGACTTACTTTCTACTCTTCATACAGTTGCTTTTACAATAAAACAACTACAGAATAAATATTGCACGTGACTTCCATCTCAAAATTACGACTACGTCATCTAAATCAATATTAAATGTTTAATTTATATCCTAGATTAATAACGAAATAATCATATTACCAAAGAAATGAACATTCTAGTTACTATTTATATAATAACATGAAACTAACTAGATTATGGAATTACAATTTAATGTTTCAATTCATGATATCTGAAGAATTATTTAAACAGACATGAATCTATATTTTATTTTATTTATTATTTTATCTTGGTTTATTTATTTTAAACCAAGGATCTCACTCAACTATTAACACACTAAGAGTTTTATATACATTTAATACATTATCTTATATTTCTCTTTAAACCTTGAGAGTAAACTAAATCACTTCTGATCCTTCAAGTGACTTACTTTCTATTTTATTTTAGCTGTTTTCATTAAAACATCTACATATTGTTGAGCCAGTATTACATCGTAATAACTGACTCATGTTCATAAAGTCAGGATGACTCATATGACTAATAATAATGACTAATAGGCAATGACTAATAAGTAATGACTCAGTACACCATTAGAGGATACTAGGGAAAGTTTACTGATCATTAAGATATCAGGTTTGGAATATAAAAGGACAGATATCCAAGCAAGGAAAATAGAATGATTCAGAAGAGAATAAGGAAAAATATATAGAATAGACAAGAAATTAATATACAATATATTATCTCTCTCAAATCAAGAATGACTATTAACTTAAATAGTGATTCTGATATCGAGCAAGAATCTCTGCAAAGTCAGCAGGTTATTTTGGCTCGACACATATATCGTTGTCGTTAAAACTCACGTGTCATTTAATTAACACAGCAATAATAAATTCATCCATAAACATCTTAGTTATGCATAATAGAGCATAATGATGCGAGATAACGCACAAACGTTTCCGGAAAAATTTTCAAGTGAAAAATATTTATCTCGGAAGAAGTATACGTATTGTCGAGTCGTAGTACTCTCTTGACTTCTCAGAGATACTTGCTCGTAATCAGAATCACTATTTACATCGATAGTCATTCTTAATTTGAGAGAGATAATATATTGTATATTAATTGGTTGTCGATTCTATTTATTTTCCTTCTATTCTCTTTTATTCTTCAAGATCATTTCTTTATAGGAAATCGATCTCTTTATATCCTTTATTTCTTAATCATTTCAGATCTTCCCGGGGCTTACTCCCCTCATATCGCATAATATCGACTTAGTCTACGCTAGTCTATCTCAACCTATTAGAGCCTATCTTAGGCTCAACGTAGCCTATAGACGGAAGATATTTGAGAGCATAATGAGTAAATTTTTCACTGGCTTAACATTAATTGGTATAAAATATCAATATTATCACAAGATGATTATATCTTAATCAATTGTTAAAAGAAAGAACTTTTAACTTAGAACAACCTTTTTACAACCAATTTTACTAATCATTAATATAATAAATTTTCTAATTTATAAATTAATTCTCTTAACATAACTATTTACCAAATATCTTTTATAATAACCTTCCGTGACGATCACATAATATAATTGTCCAACCTCAATTATACAATATATTATCTAGCTATTTCTATTAATAACCGTTAGTGAAACTTCTTTAATCTACATTACAAGTATCAATTAAATCCTATAATCAATCTAATTCCCTATTTACGTGCAAAAAGATCTCTAATCTAAAAATGACTTCAGTCAATTGCAATAGAGAACATACATCTGATATTGAAAGCTTCGAATCTTCCAAATCCATCAAGCTTTCAACTGATGAAAGAATTGGAAAGATTGAAAAATCTCAAGAGAATTTATCAATTAAATTCGAAAAACTTATGGAAATGTTATCAGTCCATAAAATCATTGATACTTAATTTGATGTAAGAAAACATGATGTTCCTTCTTTAGATAATGACTCATCTGAAGACATCGAAGATGATCGGTCTACTGATGTCTCTGCTAATAAAGCTACCAACTTTATTGAGAAACCCCATTTTTCTTCAAAGGTGTGTAGCAAACAACACTTACAACAAAAGCTATAAAAGGTAAATGCAAATAAATTATTGATAGAACTTATTCAGATTAATTAAAATTGGCCTTTGAGAAGTGCTTTCGGCCAAGTATTATAACTTTTGGTTGGAAAAGTAAGTAATTTTAAATTTTTTTTTTCCTTTGACATCCTTGTTTGGAGAAAGATCTTACGTATTTTTTTTTCAACATGCATAACTCAAAAGCATCGATAACATTTACTCTTCTTCTTTACTGAAGTAGTATCTAAAAAACCATTACATTAGTTATAATCTTATGATTATACAATCACATATGTTCCAATGACTTTGTATGATTTATCAGGAAAAAAATTTACAAAAATAAAAGAGTAAATTTATTTAGGGTAAAACGCGACCACAATTTGGTGCTATTCGTATAAATATTACTCATTTTCTTCAATATGGTTTGAAAATTCTATGATAATGAAATAAAATTCGGTTGCAAAAGAATTAGAAAATCAGTTTATTCACAAACTTTTAATTAACAAAAAAATGAAAATTTTTAATAACTTTCTACAATTAACTATATTTTTCTTTTTATCTTTTTCATGGGCTATGCCTATCCCAGAGACAAAAACCAAAGTTGACTTTAAAGCAAACGAAGAGAATCAAAGTTGGAAAGGAAAATCACCAGCTCAACTTCTGAATATTTATACCTAACGCGGCTTTCAAAAAACTATCAAAAAATTGATGACTGTTATTTTTGAGATTATATCCTTCCAAAAAAAAGACCATTGTGTTTGCTTCGTTCTATAGCTACATTTACAGAAAATATTTGTCAGTTTAATAATGACTCAACGTAATATATCAAATAAAACAATAAGTACAGCTCACAATAGCTTGAAAGCATCAAATACACATAGTTGAAAAAATTAATAAGATAAAGCTGTAGAGATCCTCTTTTTTTTGGGTATGATATATTTTAGTTATTAAACCTGCTTATTCTTATCTTCTGAATTTGTATTATCATTCCAATCAATACCATTTATTGAGCAAATAGACTTCAATTCTTCATTATATTTTTGTAATTTCTCAATCTTTTGCGCAGACAAATCTAATACCAAAAATTTTGAAATCTTTGCTCTATTTCCAGAATTGCAAGTGCCTACACTCTTTCTCCTTCCTAGAGAAACATCTTTCTGTTTACCAGTGTTATTAGCAGCTTCATCTTTCGAGCTGGTTTTGTTATTTATGTGTAAATCAATTTTACTCACTAATAAATCAAAGGACTCCTTAATTAATGAGCGTCTTTTCTTTTCTGACGAAGTATGGTTTTCTCTTCTTTGTTCATCTGATAATAAATTCTTTCTAGGTTTTCTCGTTCTCTTTTGAATGCCTGTTCCAGGAGAATCAATATTCTCAATAGAAATATTATTTACTTTTTGTGTTTTCTGTAACTTGGAAGAAATCGGTTGTGCCTGATTGATGTTTTGTGAATTAGTCAATATTTTGGTACTTGGCAAAATAGAACTACTTGGAGGAGGTGAATTATAAGAATTAAAAAGCTGAATATCATTACTGTTATCATGTTTAGTACTGATATTGTTTGCAGCCTTATTATCACTATTTATGGAATTATTCAACAGAATTATCAAAGAATCTAGCTCGTCCCTTTCATCACCATTATCATCATCTAAGAAATCGTCAAGGAATCCTTGAAGGGCGTTATTTTCATTAGCCGATAGTAATTCAAATGTAGAAAGATTCTGAATATTAGGATTTCGTTCATTATTTCTATTATACGACAGCTGAAATTGATTTATTAAAGTATGATGATTTGAACAATTAAGGTTCGAGAAATCCTCTTTGGAATAATCATTGCACATAGCATTATTATGCCCATTTTGAAAAATACCTGTATTTACTGCGAGTGAATGTTGTTTGGAATTGTTATTATTTGACCTAATATTTGAAAATTGTGTATTAAAACCAACCAAAGTTTCCTGTGTATTATTTAACTTTATTTGATTAATGCTGGCTTTGGATATTTTGATTTCATTAGCATCATGCAAATTGGTTTGGCGAACTATAGGGGTTCCATGAATTATACTATTATTATTATCACCATTCTTAATATTTTGATCGTATGGCACTGGGTGCAAAAAAGTTGAAGAAGGATAGAGATTAGATCCAGAAGCAATTGTAGTTGATTGTTGAACAAAGTTGTTGTCATAATTATTATTATCAGTACCAACAGGATTGCTTTTTCTTTGTTGAAACTTCAATTTATTATTTTGCTGAGAAATAAGTTGAAGTGAATTGATGGAAGATTGAATTTGTTTTTGCTGGAGAGTTGTTAGTAAGTTATAAGCAGTATCAAAGTCATCAAACTTTAAAGTATCTAATGAATACATTGAAGTTGGGTTGCTGTCATTTTTATGAATATTACTACTGGGCTGTGAAGAAATGTTACCAATATATGGGACTGGAGAAGCATAGTTCGTGTATGAGCTTTTCGAAAAAATATCGTGATCACTATAATGATTATGATTGTTATTGTTATTATTATGATTATTATTATTTATATTATTATTGGTATTGTTGTTGGTGCTGTTACTATTATTTATGCCCAGAATGTTGAACATTATGCAGCATTTACCACTGTTAATTATCTTAAGATGTGTAATCCTGTTTGTACTTTGTTCCACTAACTAATTACTTTCGAAAAAAATCTTGACTTGGTGAAATTATTTTAGGGTTTAAAATATGTTAACATATTGTGGTTTCTCAGGAATTTTGAGAAAACAAAGATATTTTCACATGACAAATGAACTAATTTTTCTATGAAATATATGAATATCTTGAGTGCGTAATTTTTTTATCAGTAGAATTAAATATATTGTGTCCCAACACTTAAAAAATAATAATCCTGAAAGGCTTTTCCAAACACCAAAGTATGATTTATCACATCAATTATAGGCGTAAACTTTTTGCAAATGTAAATAGGTAATAAATATTATATTTAATGACTTTTTCCCCATGTCGACTGTCTAATAATGTTTCAGTTTTCACAGCTTGATTCATCAACACCTTCTCCTATTGTTTTTTCTCATTCCAACTTTGTATCCATAGGTCAATGTTGCAGGTATACTATATCTATTAAATTGCTTACAACAAGTTCTCCTCCCAAACTTATTCTTTCACTCAAAAACTTAGAATTCGAAGCTAAAAAACTTTTGAATGTGTTTGGGGTCAGTGTTTATTGCCAGTTGATTCCCTGTAATTTTAATCAAAACCTTTCGAAATGCCCGGTTCCAGATGACCCTTATCTTATCCAAGTCATTCAAGATGTGCTTCCAAATGAACAATTTAACGCTGTTTTAAATTTTAATGAAAATTCAAAATATTCCGTTGCTGATAATAATAATTCAGCCAGAAAGGCATATGTGACTACAGAATACAGATGGACTTTGGATGTATTGTCACAAGTTATTCTTATTAATTCACAAATTATCCGCTATTCATTAAAAATATCTCTTTCAAATGAAAATGAAAACAATCGTAACATAAGTAATTCTGTTTTACAAAATGGTGAAACCAACTTTACTACTAACGTTTCCATTGCTACTTCCGATCAAATTTGGAATAAGGAAGCACCACAACCAAAGAATCCCATACATTTAATTCTTTTGACTCATGGAATATATTCTAATGCTCATTGTGATATGCTTTATCTCAAAGAGGAATTAGAGAAACATTCCGAAGATTCAAACATCATGATTCGCGGATTTCAAGGAAATGTAGGACATACAGAAAAGGGGGTACGATTTCTTGGTACAAATTTAGCAAATTACATTGATATGCTAATTAACACTTTTCCAAAAATTGAAAAAATATCATTTATTGGCCATTCCTTAGGCGGAATTACTCAAAGTTTTGCTATTTTTTATTTATTAAATTATCCAGGATTTTGTACTGGTGATATTCAATACATGAAGCCTGTTAAAATGTATGATAAATTGAAAGGAGAAACTAATCTAACCTATAGTCCTTTAGCTAGTACCACTAAGAAACGCAGACTATTAAAAGATCTTACTCCAATAAATTTTGTTACTTTGGCATCACCAATGCTCGGTACGCAATATGAATTCGATAGCTGGATCAATCTTGGAATGGAAGTGGGATACTTAGGCAAAACAGGTAAAGATTTGGCACTTCGAAATCGATTTTTTTCGCATCCTTTGATTCCAGATTGTAAAATAAATGATAGTGAAGTAAATGGAAATAATAGGATTTTTTCGAAACCTATACTTGAGGAAATTCCATCAGATTTGAATTTTCACTTTTTTATGAAACGCTTTAATCAAAGGATCTGTTTCGCAAATGTTATGAATGATGGAATTGTTCCTTTGAAGACCAGCTCCTTGTTATATTTAGATTACTCAAGTTTGAAAATAGTTGATCAATTAAAGATACTTAGAAAAGAAAACGATGAAAAGGAGAAGGCAAACAAACAAAAAGAGGATATTTATGGTGATACAACAAAAGATTTAGGAAAAAAAGATAAAAATATAGTCGCTAAGATCTCTGAATCTCATGAAAGCAGTGATAATGATTTTAATATATCCGAAGAATTGGATAATAATTCAGATAAAAATGATTCGAATAAAAACCAATTGGTTTTGGCGATACCACCACCTGTGCATTCTTTTCTGCCCCCAAACTCCCCAGAAACTTATAATTCTCTTGAATTAACTAATAACTATCATTCATCATATTCTGATAATCTAGCTGGAGATCCTTGCTTATACGACTCTCTGATAAAATACCCAAAAAAAGCATATACATCACCAACTTCGCTGTTTTTCAAAAATCCAATGAATTCTGCACCGCATAGCCCTAATTCTTCGGAGATTCCAAATTTAAATAACTCATTGTCTTTTTTACTGTCGGGAATATCCTCTCCAGTGAAAGCTTTTCACTCAGGTTTAAAGCTGGTTATTACTAATGCAGATGACGCATTATTACCAAGATCTGTCTCGGCATCTGTTTCTCTGAGTTCTACTGGGTCCTCATTTTTTGTGACAGAAGGAAGAACAGAAAAGCCGAGTAAAAAAATGATGAAAAGAATTGAACGAATACAAGTCCTTAATAATGATACGAATTATTCCTTATTGGATGGTAGAAGATATGGAATTGGGAAAAATATGGAAGATGGGGCGACAACTAGTATTGGTGATATATTAAATGATGTTAATGGAAACCTTGATATCAACAATAATCATGATAAAAGTCATGTTGTAAGTCAGGATTGTGATAATGAGGATGATGATATGAGTGAAAAAAATGATTATAATGATGATCAAGCGACTATTGGAAAAGAGGTAGATTATCACACTAATATAATAAGTATTCCACAAAAAAGCTCTTCAATAATATCTGCAATTAATGTAATTAGGTCTCCGTCACCCAAAAAATCATTTTTCAAAAATTTTGAACCGTTGAGTGCCAAAGATATGCATCAAATTTTGAATGTATTGTATGACAATATTTTATGCAATGATAAGATGAATATTCAAACAGATAATGAAAAAAGTAAATTAATCAGAATTTACTTGAAGAATATGATACAAAATGGCGTTATTGTTCACGATAAGGTTTACTCCTACGACGAATTACCACCTGCTTATTATAACAAGACTTCTTATAATTTAGATAAAAGGTATATTTATGAGGAATTTCATCAAGAATACGGGAAGTCTTTAAGAAATCATTTAAAGGAGAAAGCAAAAATTGGAAAATCCATCATCCTGAATTCTAACAGTGTAGATGAAAATCATCAAACAGATATTGAGGACGAAGATATACCTTTTTTGTATAAATCCAAAAAATCCAATTTTTTTTCTAAGAGACATGTAAAATCTAAACAATTATCAGAAAAAATTGCTAGACTCTACTCTTTTGAAAAAACATGGAGAAAAATTTTGGTTACTTTGAAGCCTGATGCTCATAATAATATTATTGTCAGAAGACAATTTGTTAACTCGTATGGGTGGAATGTAATTAATTATTTAGTCGATATCTTTGAATATTGACATTATTATTTTGTATATAGTCAAAGTATCTTTCTACGGTAAAGAAAGTTATTATATAGAGAATATTTTAATTTTTTTTATCTCTATTCCACAATACTTGTTTTTAACAAATCAATGATATTGTTTATTTCATGGAATCCTTGAATGGTTTGTAAGAGAATCGATGAGTCAATTTTCAGTTGCATTTTTGATTTACATGATGTGCGATTAGCTATATCAAAAAGAACAAAAAAACAAGAATATAATAGATTTGAAGATAACACCAAGATACTAAATATGAAATGGTTGAAAATTTACTTCTGAGCATTAACTAAATCTATCAGCTTTGATTTTTTTTTAAATATTCAATATTCAACTACCATACTTATACCAGGAAAAGTGAAATGCCGTTTAAGAAGAAATCAAAGGAGGTAGAAGCTGTTATAGCAAATCATCCAGCAAGTAATTTAAAGTTTGTGAATAATGAGATTGTTGCTCAATTGATAAAACTTCCAGCATATTTACCAACAGAAAAACAACCATATTTTGATTTGTTGAAAGATATAAGAAGAACTTTTAATTATGCATTTGTTTACAATTGGCTAAGTGTGTTTCGTGGGTGCATAAAAATGCAATCCAATAATTTTCATGTACATATTTGGGAGGAAGAATTGACAGGGTTTAGTACACCTCCGACATTTCTCAATACGTTGAAGATTCAGCTAGTCAATGCTCTAACACCGAAAATAAAGATCAAATACAATGAAGAATTTGATGATGCATTAGTCAGAATATTGGGTAGCGAGTTGACTGTATTGCTTGCTGAATTTGGTATTGAGGTAAGTGATTATTTTGACGAACATGAGCTTCTTTTGAAATCCGACAATAAGATAGAAGTAGATGAGGATATATATGCAGAAAATGATGAGAATGAAGATTTTGCCTACGAAAAATCAAGAAAACGTAGTGGAAGGCGCCGTGAAATTGATGAAGAATATCATATTCCAGGAACAAGAAAACGTAGGCACGCCCAAACAGACGATTATGTTGATGACAAGGTGAATTCGGAGCTTTATAGACATGAAGAAAGCGAAATCTCCGAAAAAAAGACTTCTGAAATTAAATTTTTTGATTTCTTACCAATTGCAGCAAAAATCGATATTTTCTATCTTCTCATTTCCAAACTTAATAGCATGGCTATCTTCCAAAAATATATTGAGAAATTTGAGAATCAAAAAGATCTAAGATTGGATCCTCTTTTCAAATATCAAGTAGGCAACAAGCAGTTTGCTTATTTCCTCTTGGATGATAATCGTTTATACTTGAGAACTTTAATTTTCAATAAAAAGGTTAAGTTTCCTATTTCTGATCTTTCTAAATTTGATTCGTTTAAAGCATTAGATAATATTGACCCATTATTTGATTGGACCTGCTTGACGCAAAATTTTTATGAATTATATGATGTGATTCAGTCGTTTAAAAAGAATTCAAATTTGAAAAAGCTCTCTCATTCCCTATCTGGAATGTTGGATGATTTTGCTGTTCAAGAAGTCAAATGGAAAAAGAACTATCATTCCAGATTAAGAGAAAAAAACATGCAGAATTTGTTACTAAACAGAAAAAGGTCTTCAAGATTACAACAAAAAGAAGAGAAGAAAAGATTAGAGGATGTGCATAGAAGAGAAGATGCCGAAAGAATTATCAGAGAAGCAGCAGCTATCAGAGCTGCAAAACGAATGAAAATAAAGGAAGATCAGGAAACAGAAAGATTGCAACGATTAGAAAATAGAAGGCATGAAAATTCGTTGGTTAACAGTATTGATCAAGCCCATGTTCTTCAAATCGAAAGCCAAAAAGAAGAAAACAAATCAGTATTTACAAATGAAAATTCTATAGATCACCGAACTGATGCCGATTTGAGTGAAAAAACTAATGTTTTAACTCGAGAAGGAGAAAAAGATGCAATAATTAGTCATCCAACTTATATTGCCGAGAAAGAGGTACCTAATCAGGATAACGTAGTAAGCTAATTCAAAGTAAATAATTTTTAAAGTTACCGAATGAAAATTCATCTCAATTTTTCTCAACCAACAAAGTTTTCGATATATGGCATTTCAAATGTTGAGAATGATATGCATGTAATTAGGTGATAAGTGTTTATGAAATCCTAATAAGTATTTTTCTTCAGTAATTTTTGATGCATAGTTATCTGATGTATATTAATTCAAATTATCAATGTTCAAAACTTTCAGTAATTGGTGATAAACATTCATGAATTTTTTTTTCTTTAGACGATGAAGCTATTTTTTTTATTGTAGAAGTTTCATCAATTCTAGTGTCAAAAATATTATTAGCTTCAGATATAGAATTTTTTAACGATTCAATAGGTTGATTAACAGCATCGTTATATGAATATGATCGGAATAATGTAATAACTTTACCACCAACCTCAATTTTCTTCAAATTTGGTGTGCTTGAGCTATCTTTGGGATAACTATTTGATCGCAAAATTGTGAACTTTTCCGCAAGCCCGACTGCAGAATCGCGGCCTAACATATAGTTGTTAAATTCAAAATCTTCTGGAATTTTATTTACTTCATCTAAATGTTCAGTAGTAATATCTTTATTTTCATCGTCTCTTTCCAACCAATTATATTTTGAATTATAATCGGTATTTTCTTTAAAATTATAAGAAATATTTAGATTATGAAACTTTACTATTTTCAAAGGCCTCACAGATTCTTCTGTAGTAATTTCCTTTTGCATTGTAAGATTTGTTAAAGATTCCAACAATCGAGCACTACAATCAATCTCTTCATCATTCGATTTTTTGAAATCATCATCAAACTCATTAATGTCCTTAATTAGTTGATCGTAAGGAGTAAGTATACTTGCTGAGAAGTTTTCAGTTGATTTGAACAATTCTCTATTACCTAAGAATTGCGTGACTTCTCCATGTCTACTAAAAAACGCTTCATTATTTCCTTCATGAATTTCATAATATCCAGATCCATAATAGCTCATATCCGCAATCTTTTGGTCTTCCTTCGAGTTGACAAGGTTATTACTTTCCTTCTTATATAACCTAAAGGAATCATTTCTCTGGTCTAAGCTATCAATTTCAAAAGAAAATCTAGAATTAAATGATTCGACAGAATCATTCACTTGATCTAAAAAGTTTTCCTTACTTGGGTCAATATCCTCAACATCTTTTTTTTCCTGCCGTTCGTTTTCGTCATATAAGATATTTTGAACCAAATTATTTGCATGATAACTTAATTTTCCATATATCCGATTATCCAACTCATTGTCACAATTGAAGAAGTTGTGGCCGTTGTTAGGATTTTCTGTTTCCGCTGCAATATAATCGATGCGTTTGGGGGCAGAGTTTATTGCTGATAATGTGTGGTTCTTTTGAACTTTATTTGACGTGAACTCACAGTCTGTTTGGACTGATAGTAAATTTAAGTCGTTTTTATTTGATGGTACTGATGATACATCCAAAATTAATTTTTTAGGCCTTGAATTAATATTATTTGTTCTGGCAGAATCCCAATTATGGGTTGTTATGCCCCTAATTCCAACTGCTGATGAAGACTCAGAGACATTACTTTCCATATCATCTTTATTTCTTGAGAATAAATTTCTTGAGTATTTGAAAAGTTTTTTCTTGGGACTATGATTTATGTCATCTAAAGTCAAAGAATATTGTGGAGCCGATGTTTTGCTATTGTCATGTTTGGCTAGCAGCAACTCTTTAGTATTTATTGGAGAGCTTTCTAATGCATTATGTGATGGACTAAAGCTTGTCAAATTATTAAATGATGTATTGGGGGAATAGTCATGTCTGACGTATACATTTGGATTATTCGTTGAAATCAATTCAAAACTGCCTTTATATTTCTTCTCCTGATTATTTGTGAATAAGTTTTTTGGTGATGAAAGTGTTGGGGATGAATCATTCGCAACCGCCTTCTCCTTTTCATCTTTTCCTATTGACCCAATTCGTCTGTGCGTTTTTATAAATGATTTCATATCATAATATAACTGTTCAATATCAGGTGAAATTAAAATATTTTTAGAAATAAAAGAAATTTTACTCCTTTAGAACTGAGTGAATTAGACTTTTTAATGTTCAGAATAAATACATTCAACGTCATTCATAGTTTTGCAACACTTATATTATGTTAATATCTAAACTAAGATCTTTTTTGCCTGACGTGCTTTTGGCATTTTTGCTTTTCTTTTTCTTCTCTTTCTTTTTTTTACCGATGCTAACTAATTTTTTATTAATGTTCCATTTGCGTTTTAATAAACAAGCTAAGGATTTTTGATCTCAAAATTGACTTGAAGTGCGAAATATTTATATAAAGTATTTCTAGTTTAAATAATAAAATAAAAATAATATTCAGTAGATAAAAAAAAAGAAAAAGAAAGTTAATAATTGCCTTATTTAAATTCTCAAGATGGATTAAGCATTAGTCAAAGTATAAATTAGTATGTGGTCAAATAATCATGCAGCTATTCTCATATAAAAACTGTTGTAAAACGATACAAGTCAAATATTTTAATTAATTTGTTATTGGCTATGTATCTTGAATTTTAAGGTAAAAAAAACTTTATCTGCATATCTATTCAATTCTATTTGTATATAAAGTATAAGTAAACTGTAATCAAAGAAAAACTAAAGTTTGAATTTATTTCACGATTCGGTTTTTATTTGACGAATAGCTGCTGGTAAAGTCATTGCGTTGTTGATACACATCTCTTGAATATTATTATAACCTTTCTTACTTATATAATCCTTGTATAAAGAATTAACTGCAGATAACAATGTAGATTCATTAGAAGTTATGCTAGTTATTCGACTATTAGCCCCTACAGTTTCCCAATCACTATTAGTATCTTTCGTTTGGTAAGGCTGGTGTACTAAATCACATTCTTTGAAGTAGATAACTGAATCTGCATAAGAAGGAATTCTTGCTTGAATTTGTTTCTGAGAATTTTGGTAATTATTTGTTTTAATCTCATTGAAAAGACCAATGTTTTGTTGGAATTCAACATCTGAGCATATACTAGTTGCAAATGAAAAATCACGAATTTTTCCTCTGTCGCCTTCGACTTGAACGCTTGCAAAATTACTCAAGGTAACTTCTGGAACTAATTGATCGAAATCATCATTTATATTATATGGATTTTTTTTTTTTTCTATTTTTTCATCCTTGGGAATATCTGATTCAAAAAAAGAAGATTGAGTTGAATGCGCGGTTTCATTCCCTAGAATAGTAGCAAATGATTTTTCTGTATTCTTTTCATATGCAGCTTTTAAACTTTTAGAAATTGAGGAGTTTTTGTGTAAATTCAAAGTTGAGTTAAGTTCTTTTTCATTTAACAATCCATATGTTGGAATTATATCCTTGATAAACTCAGTATATGGAGAATCATCTTGGTAAAAAGAATTTTTCTCTTGATGAAATGTTGGAGTCACCACTAATTTCTTGGTGATTTCTCTTTCATCTCCGTAAACGGAACTGTCATCTCCACAAACAAATGTATTCTCCTCATGAAACAAATTTTTTTCATTCATTTCAGATTCACTGAATGTCTCGTTGAGATTTTCAGCAACCGAATAGTCATTATTAATATCTTTTAAAAATTCTTCTTCATATTCTTTTTCCGCCCAACCATCACAACTAACTTGTAAATCATCATAGTCCGATTTGATATCAGATGCTAATGAAGAAGTATAATTTTTAATAGAATCCGCATATGCCTTAATAGAGGCCGCAAAATTTTCAACTTCATTCTCTTTGACTTGCTCACTTTTCAAAACAACTGGAGAATTCTCAAAGAAAGAAATATTTTCATTTATAGGAGAATATTGTTCTGTCGTATTCGCCTCGTCTTCACTTCCTGAATAGTCTTCATAGGATTTATCTTTCGCATTCACTTTGTTAAAAACATCATAATTGAAATTTTTGCTTTTTGATTTATTAGGTCTGGTTGTCTCTTTAATAGCAAGTCCTGATTTTCTTAATTTCGTATTTCTCTTGCTTAATAAAGTTAAATTTTCTGATTCCAGTGATAAAATATTCATACGCTTATCACCTTCGTCGACCGCTTTGCTATCAGGAGAAAATTCAAAATTCAATTTCTCGCTTTCACAGTTTGGAGTTTCTGCCACAGTGCTGCTGAAAATAATAATTCCCTTTGAATTTTTGATATCAAAGTTTTCCTTGCTGTTCTCTTCAGAACATACTGATGAAGACAGAATTGATGCTGAATAACTTTGACTACTTATATACAGATCATATTTTTTTCTGTCATTCATGAAACTTATCACATTCGGAGATTGCACATGATTGTTTTTTTTCACCAAAGTATCAAATCCATCAACTGATTCTTTCGTAACAGCCAATTCATTATTCTTGGTAAATCTTGAAAGCTCTTTATTATCATTGTTACCATTGATTAAATCATTAATAGAATCTTTATCAGTATCACTTTCCGTAAAATTTTCTATAGGAACTTCTCTTTTAGTAAATATGTTAACTTGTTCTGCAGGCTTATCGCTGAATTTCTTTCTCAAACCAAAGAACCAAAACTTATGTTTTTTTTTAGCTTTTTCGATTCCTTTAGCTTCTTTGTTTCCATCTTGAGCAAAAGAAGGATTATCTTCTATCTTGGATTCAGCATCTACCGATTGATTTAGCTGGACTAGCTGATCAAAGTTAAATGTCGATTCATCTATTAGCTTTTTTGCTGTTTGATTCATCCTATAATTGCTATTAACATCAAAACCATTTTCCGAAAGCATTGGTGAAGTACTCTTTTGACTTTTCCAACATGCTTCAGTTTTATCATCCCAAGTAGACTCACCTTTTCCATTTTTGGAAACATGATCATTCGAATGAATCGATAGAAGCTCTAATGAATCCATTGAATCATCTTCGTATGTTAACTTTGGTTCCTCTGGAAGTTTTTTTGAAAACCTTTTGAAATCCAAGCTAGTATCCGTTGAATGTTTGCGTTCTGCTAAATCCATAATTTTATTGGGAAGAGCATTTTCTTGCATTGGTGAATATTCCATATTATACGTCAAAGATTGTAGTGAGGGTTCCGCATATTTGAATTTTTCCTCTAATGGACTCATTTTTACCTGACTCATTTGTGGACTGGTTCGTAGTAAAATACTTTGAAAATTTGTTGAGCTTTTTTCTTCTATATACTCTGATGTAGCATTAGAAGAGTACACAGAGCGCGTTGGAGAATTTATTCTACTAAAAGTACTGCTTTGATTAGAAACCGGGGAAGTTGAATCCTGATAATTTGTAGGTGTATACGATAAATTAGTATTTCTGAGGGGAGAAACTTGAGGTAGCATCTGATTATTATGAGTTCTGTTTTGATCACTTATCATTGGAGGTTTCATTAATAGGGCTGGAATAGGTATCTGATACTGATTTTTGTTTGTACCCGGCAACAAGTGTACTCTCTGATCAATTTTCAAGGGTGATAAAGATCTTGGTTTCTTGCCCGTAGTGTATTCAAGGCTGGTAAGATCAAATGTTGAATTGTTATTGAATCTATTTTGCCTAAAGCTTGCATGATCATCTGGAGTGTAATAATTAGAGGAATAAACCAGAGAAGCATTAATACTATAGTTGGTTGAGGAATAGCTACTCATTTTTATTATTTTTTAGTGCTCAGCAATATTTTTGGATTTCAAATGATAAGTTTTATTTGAATAACAATAGTTATGTTATGCAGATCTACAGAGAAGCTTCTATATCTACTCTAAAAACAGCATGGGAGTCAAGGATATTATATATGATTTAGTAACAATAACAATTATATTATAGATATAATCTCTTACAGGTTTTCAAGCATTTGAGTATTACTTTTTCCGATCTTTGAGTCATCGTGTATCTTTGTTGAAGGCAATAAATCGCAGACGATGACATCGCATGTTGACATTTTTTCGCTAGTCTATGTTCTTTTTTATTTACTTATTACTTAATTAGAAACATTGCATCTACCTGCATTATGGTCTATTTTTCTTGAGAAAAAAAAATCGGGATTTTCAAAGATTCAATTATAATTAATTTTCAGCAAGTGAAGTTCAACTCAACTCAGGCAAATCAAAAGAAAATTTGATATTGGCTTAGGTATATTGCTACTCGTTGCAAACGATTTCGTAGTTGCTTTTTTCGAAAGAGGGCGTTTTTCATAATTATCTTTCCAAAAAGTTATCCAGTTCATGCTGGTTTCTAAGTTCATTTGTAAATCATTATTATGTTTAAAGTGTTTCATGTCTTTTAAAGACCTTTGAGCTGCCATAAAAATTCGTTTTCTTTTCGATTCTTCTTCGGATTCTTGAAAAATATGTAGCTCGTTGATTCTGTCAGATTTTCCAAGTTTCACAGCAAAGCAGGAAGTGAGAAATGCGGAAGCCTTGTCACTCAACCAACTTTCCTTATTCTCTTCAGTGGTAAAGCTATTTCTCAAAGAATAAATGTTTTCTATCATATTCCATACCACTGGATCGTCTTTTAAGCTGTAATCATCGAATATACTCTTGTGTGACAAATTCAAAGGAAAAACTTGAAATTTTTTTATATAGTACTGTCTTAAAAAACTAAAAAACCAAATAGTTTTGATATGTACATCTCCACATAACAGCAATCCCCATAATATCCTTTCATAATTTTCAATTACAGTTGAATCGTCATCAAATTTTAAGCATGATGCAACAATATCAGCACTTATCATTACTTTTAACGCATTTTTATCTAAGAGAATGTATGTATAATTTTCATGGATAATTGATTCTCCTTTTAGTATCGCTATTCTTTTTAACATTTTTGTAATAACCTCGTAGTAATGAGGATTTCGCAATTTTGAGCCTTTATCAGAATCAAGCATATTTTGAATATCGTTTACAATTATAGAAATATTGTCATACTTTTGGAGAGATAAAGAACAATTCATTATTCCTAATCCTAGTAGCGTATACAGCGAAATTTCAAATTTTCTGGGCATAATTTCCTGTAAAATTTTCAAATAGTCACTTTTTTTGGTGTCTATTTTTTGTTTCAAACCAGTTTTTACGGAATTATATAAAATATAAATCCATTTTGAATGAATTGTGGATTCTTCAAACCTCCCTTCTATAAAACACAAAAAACTTTTAATGTATTTTACCTTGTAGATAATATTCCATAGCTTTAAAAATTTTGGTCTTGAATTCTTTTCGATTTTCAGCAAAATCTTAGCATTACTTTTTGGATCAGAAGTCTCCTCAATTTCAGGGTATCTTCCACAAAAATGATATAGCAATTTTCTTAATTGCGTTGAAGCTGGCAAAAAATAAGCATAAGCTTCAAATGGAAACAATTCATTAAAGAAATCGAAAATAGCGTTAACTATCTTATCAAAATCACTAGACAATTGAGTATCAGGCCCCTTAGAAACTCTTTTAATCTCCTCTATTTTGCTAATCAGTATTAACGAAAACTTATTCCCGTTAAAAATCGTATTCATTTTTAACTTTTTATTATCCAAAAAAGTTTCTGTAATTAAGTAGTTGTTTATTTCATCGGAGATTGATAAAGAGTTTTCTCCAATTATTTTACTATATTCACTGATATCTTTGTCTGTTTGAGCGTTAATACTAAAATAGTATCTTCTTTCGCAAAATTCCATGAAATCGTTAGAAAAATATTTAGAGTTTGTTTTACTTTTAGTTATTTTTGCAGCCTGTACAAATGCTTCTTGAAATAACTTTATTGTTAGGTCGTATCTATAAATACGCTCGCAGATCCATCCAACCAAAACTAGCGCTATTGGCCTTTCATCAAAAGGACATAGTTCCAAGGCAATAGCACACTGTTCTAATCCTTCGCGAGTTCGATTTAGCTCTACGAGTGCAAAACCAATCGCAATTAAGTCACAATAATGAACTGAGTTATACAGTATATCATCAGTTATTTTCTCTAAAACTTTTCTGTATTCGCCTTAAAATTATTGTTAACATATGCACTACATAGTTTAGAAGTAATAAAACAAAGCCTTACCATGAAAGCACATGGATAATAGATTATTGGAAAATGCGTCTTTAAAATCATCTATTACTTGATCCATTGCAATATTATATTTTGTTCTAATTCCATATATTAGTGGTAATATTCTGAGCTGAATATTGTTGATTGTCCAATATAAATAATTCTATGGAGTTAGAGTGAGGCAGATTGTGATTTTTTTAATACTTGATTTTTGGCGCGTAATTGAAATGAAACCAGATTAAAGAGCAAAAAAAAAATATAATTTATATATATGTTGATCTGTATATACATATATATATATATATATATATTTTTGGGTTTGATGCAAGAAAATAGAATGAAAAGAAAAATTTATGAGAATGATTGATTGTTGCGATACATAAAATATGCTAATTAGCTTGAAACCTTAAAGCATTTCATTGAGTATTATAAGTAGTTATATTTGATCACTTTTGATTGTGTGAGTGTAACTGAGAATATTTTAATGTCGTCAAAAAACTCTGATTTGAAGGATAATCAAGAAACACAGTTGCTTGACAGCTACGAAAAGTCTGAAGATTATGGTATGGTTGTTAATGATATTTATGATACAAATATTCAGCTCCCTACTAGTGATTATACAGAAAACATAAGCTCTGATATACATATTGCAAAAGATGAAACCTGCGTATTAAGCAATGATCATCTGGATTGTGAATTAATTATTGTACATACTCAAGAAATAAATAATGATAGCGGAGAGATCAAAGGCAAGAACCACAATATCAATGAAGTAATGGAAGAGAAAGTAACTCTCCCCTCTGATGTTCAAATTAGGAAGGAGAAGAACTTAGGCGTCAGCGTTCTAGATACAGGAGATATTTCGGGGTTTGGAGGAACACCCTTCAAGAATTTGGATAATTTAATTGGCGATAAAAAAGATCAATTAATAGAAAGTCCTTGGCTCAGAAATGTAAAAAACCCATTCGATTTAGCCTCTCCATATAGAGGTCTGCAGCAACGTTTGAAAGAGAAGTCGCAAATTAATGCTCATGAAATTTTCTCTAGACTTCGAAAGGATCAATCTATTTCACCGACTATAGATTCACAGAAACTTAGTAGTGATGGAAAGCTAGAAAAAAATTGTTCTGCTTACGATATTGATTTAGGTAATGAAAATGTTACGAGAATTGATTTTGATAAATCAGATCTAATATTTTATGATAAAGATGACAATAATTTGTATGAAGATGAAGCATCACTGAAGTTAACAGAAAATAAGAAAAAGGCTAGGGAACAGAAAATCCTCCAGATAATGGAAAATGAATGTCCCGATACTAAATTACAAGAAGATATTGTTTTATCCAATACCTCGAAACTTGCAGCTACATTGAGCCAAGATGAACATGAAAAAGCCATGTTCGGAATTATGGAGACGCAAAAACTCACTCAAAAATCGAATATTTCCAATAATAGTAAGGCGAATCTTGAGATTACAAATCAGTTTGCGGTTATTTCGCAGGAGTCAATTGGTAAAACAACCTCTGATACCATATTTATGAACGACATTGAGGAGCAGGACGCTCAAAAATTTGCCAATACTTTTTCCAATTCCTTTGCCAAAAAAATAGATGACTCTGAAATTTTTACCGATACGCCAGGAAGAAACAATAAAGTTTTAATACATAAAAGGAGCCAAGATGATTTTAATATATTTCGAACGAAGAGTACTAATGAAGCCAAAGGCCTGATAGGAATGAGACAGAATAAAATCGATGATTTTTTTCTAAATGATAATGATTCAAGTAAAAATGATATACAGATCATAGGAACATTAGATATGGTTGATGAAGATGCTTTAGTATCGGAGACTCAAAAAATTGAGACATTAGACGTAGGTGCAACACAACCAGATCAAGAACTTAGGAATGTATCTTGTTCTTTATCAATGGTGCAAGAAACAAATAAATTGAGTCCGCCTGAATCACCCGTGATTGAACAGTCATCTCCTGCTGTGAGAGAATCTACCGATTTAATAGATTTGGGAAAACTATCTAGCAAAAAAATTCCTAGCATTGTGTCTCAGAAAAGTACATTAGTACGTGATAGTGGGTATCAAGTTGTAACCAGTTCACCTAATAAAAAAAAGACGATTGAGCATATTTACATATCTAATAAAGCTATTGAATCTAATTGCAATCCTAGTTCCAGTGTTGTGAATATTCAGAAATTTCTGGCTGACGATAACGATGAATCCTCTATCAAAGGCAATATCAAAAATAAGTTATTATCTAAAAAAAGGAGCAAGAGTGAATCTAATGATAGTAATTCTGATTTCATCAAAGATAATCGATCGATAAATTTCGAAAAAGCCAATGAAATGAATCACGAGTCTAATTGCGATGGCTTGTGTAGTTCATATATTTCAACTGAAAATTGGATTTCTAAGGAAAATAAAAAGACCTTACATGCAGAAAATATTGATCCAGTCCCTAAGACAGACAAGACATTGAGAGAAGATAGTTCGAAGTTCAATGAATCTGATGTTGATGAATTTACATCAGTTTGGGCTTTGTATGATATTAGGATATATCCTGCTAAAGTAGTAAGTACGATGAATCAAAAATATAATGCCCAGTTTTATGATGGTTCTCTCATAATTGATAGATCTGACATTCTTGGACCCTTGGATATAATGATTGGCGATAACGTTAAAATACATGGGAAACAAGAAATATATATTGTAACAGGATTGAAAAAATCAGAAAATCAGAGTAATAAATTTAAGTGTATGAGAGGTTATGACAAAGTTTTGCTCAAAAGATACATTAGACATTCAATCAGCGAAAGATATCCAGAAATTCAAGTATCTCTTTGGGACATATTTATTCCCAATGATTTTTGGTCTGTAAGAAATAGATCTTTGAAATCTGATGATACTTTTTTTGAGAAAATATGTGAAACATTGGAGAAAAGTATTTTACCTGAAAGCACTTACTCTCAAGATATGGTGAATTATTACAGTTATGTATCCCCTGAAATTTCACCTACAAAAATTAAAATCAAAAGCAACATATTCAAAAATGCTATATTTTGTTTGACAGGTGAGCTGGAAGAGAACAGACAAAAAATTACTACAATGATAGTAGAGAATGGCGGTACAGTTTTAATTAATGGATTTCTGCGATTATTTAATATTTCAAAAGATTCTTGTGGAAACATTAGTTCTTTGAGCATTATGAAACAATATAAAAATGCATCTTTTGTCGCAGTAATAACTACCCAATTTAGTAGAAGTCAAAAATATCTTCAATGTTTGGCTTTAGGTTGGCCTACTTTATCAACATCTTTTATATTTGATTGTATCAAATACAATAAATGGTTGAGTTATTGGATAGGCTACAGGCTTCCAGCTGGTGAGTCCAAACTAGTTAAATCAATTCAAGGATCCAACATTTCTAATTTCTGTTTGAACTTGCAAAGAAATTCTAAAATTGGATCTCAATTGCAGAACAATAGACACGTTTTTGAGGGTTTTCATGTGATCTTAATAAACAAGAAACCTTCAGTATGCGAATTTTTATTTCATGTCTTGGGAGCAGAAACACTTTGCTATGTTGACGGTTATTCTGATGATATATTCATCAAAGCTAGAGAAATCCAGCATAAAAATAAAACTTCAAATATTCTTTTATATGATCAGAATGATATAAATTATATCTATGAGAAACTATTAAATATTGGAAGTCCGAAAATTATAAAGCAAAAAGCATCGAAAAAACGTGCTTTAAGTGGAAAATTAGTAGCGCAATCTTTGAAGAGAAAAAAAGGTATAAAAAATTCAAAATCTATTGAGAAAAGAACTATAAAAGAACAAGATGATGAAATTTTATTAGATATGCAGATATGTGATTGGGAATGGGTCGTGCAATGTATCATAAGTGGGGTTTTTTGGCCAATAGAAAAAAGTTTTCTTATTTGTGAGAACATGTAAAGTTAACTCTAACGCAGAAATTCAATCTAATAATCTAACATACGTCTATTTAGAACTGTGGTTACCTATTCGCCATTCCATAGTATACGTTACACTTGTGTTATCTGCCCACGCTCTCAATGTTTCTTTATCTATATCTATGCTTTTTATTTGAAGTAACTTTTGTATTTCTGTAAAGGTGATTGGGACATATTTTAGTATTTTTGAATAAAGGGCATCGTCTTTTTCTACAATATCACTAATAAAATTGAAAAGAGCATTTTGCACATCCTGGCTTCTTATCATCAGAAGCTTGTCGTAAAATTGATTAATAATTTCTTGTCTTTTTTTTTTTTTCGATGCTTTGGTTTCATTTTCAGTAGCGATATCTTGGAATTGAATTTTAGACGAGTATTCCGTGTCAATCAAGCAAACAATAGTGTAAATAGTTGAAAGAAACTTCGCATTTTCGCTTTTACTTTTTTTGGATTTAAATCCCCATTTCGATAATAAAAGTCTCGTACCAATAACGGTGAAATCATTAAATGCTTCGAGTACGAAAGGATCAACGAAAGGGTGAACTAATAATTGACTGAGATATTCTTCTGTTTCGTCTACAGAATCAACATTACCAAAGATCTGGCTTGAAAAAACTTGAATTTCCGAATCATCAGCGTTTCTTTTTGATTCTGACTTATAATTTAAACTTCCTGAAAGGTCTGTCCCAGTAAAATTTTCCGTTTTCTGAACTTCCTTTACAATTTCTATTATACTTATTTCACCCTCATTTTCTGATTCAGAATCCAAAACGACTTCTGGATCAGCGGATCTTCTTTCATGAGTGATTTTGGTCTCTATAAATTTTCCAAACGGAGCCTCAAAAATTGACGATAGATGTCCCTTAAATTCATATCGAGTTTTCTTCTTTTTCATTAAATTGCTTGAAGACTTCACTTGAGTTCTAGCCGATAAATACACCGAGTTGCTAGAATCAACGTCCGAATCTGAAATTTGCGTTTCCTGGGATAAATTTAGAGATACGCATTTAAGTTGATTCACTTCTGTTTCATTTTTCTCTGCAAATAATTTCTTTTTTTCGTCAATCAAATGGTTTGCTTCATATAAAAAAGTATCTTCCCATTTAATACCAGTTGAATTTTTTTCAAAGGATGGTTCTGTTTTTTCCAGAATGTTAGTAAATGTTTCTATATTTGGTGTGAGAATAGCTGCAAGATCATCATCTTCCGAATCAGGAATTACTTCAATTTGGTAGCTATTGCTACCAACAGTATTCCGTAATGTATCATTTTTAGGACTACAATCATTTACAGAGCCTGAAGTACCTTCACTTTTGCCTGCTTGCTTCTGTGTTCCACGTTTGACTTGAATATCATTATCTTTTGAAAAATCCAACCTTTTTTTCATTTTCTCAATTTTTTTAGGTGATATTACTATCGGCGAAGCTCTTGGAGAAGAGCAGGGTATAAAGTAATCTATTTTATCCTCAACCAACTTAATCGGGGTTTCGATTTTTTGAACCATATCTGTGTCATACGTATTATTCATTATAGGATTTTCTGATCTTGAACTGACTGAGTGATGAGTTTCAGTATCATTATTACAGTTTTTCTCCAGCTTATCATCAAAATTTTGGGTTAAATCGATAATAATGTTTGCTGCGTTATCAGATATGTTATCTTTTACAGCTCTATGTTGATCAATGAGCTGAGACAAAGTGAATATATTATTTTCTTCGTTTATACCATCATCAACGTCAAAACTTGAACTCACACTGTTACTTTTGAAATTATTCTCATTTAAATCATATAGCCATTTCAAATCTTCGTCAGTCAATCGAGTCTTTGGAAAAGAGCTCGCCATATTCCATAACATTGGCGATTCATCTTCTACTGAGTCCAGAAACTGCGCAGTTTCTATTCCTGTTAAACTATCGTAATGTGTCTCATATGCCTTATTGATTTTTGATAAAGTCAACTTTGATCTTTTCGATAAATTTGGAAAATTTACTCGAATAACTTTTAGCAAGTTAAACCATTCGTCTTTGGAGTACATAATATCTGATACAGATTCTTCTGATGTCTGAACCATTTCATCGGAATTTTTATGCAATTTACCATTTTCAATTTCATCTATTGTTGACAATAAATCATTCATTCTTTTTTTCTTACCAGAAAGTAATTGAAATAATGAATTCTTTTGTTCTGAATATAGTTTAGTGACATGTGCTCCGATGGATTCAAATTTATGATTGCTTTTAACGCTATCTGATCTCTTTCTTTTCTTATTCGAAGTCCGAGCAACACTCTTCTGTTTTTTAGGTTTCATGTTATTATTTCGGCTTTGCTCTTCAAAGGAGGGCGTTTCCACACACGCATTCAAACTAGAATTCGCATCATTCGAATCATCTGTCTTATTAAATATACTATTTCTCCCAGTAGTATCCTTATATGCAAATCTTTGCTGCAAGCTGCTGGCAAGTTCATTTTCAGATTTCTGCTTTAGTATTGAGTCATTCCACATATCCAAGTTTGATTGCGCTTGAGTATTCAAGAATAATTTGTCTAACTCGTCAATTTCATCCTCTTCCATGATACGTTTTATAATATTGAATAGTTTCAAGCTCTAAAAAAATTAACTGTTTCCATAATGGATTACATAGAAATATTTTGGTAATAAAAGCAGTATTAATTATCTCCCTGTTTAAGCTTTCTTAATGATTAAATATTATATAAAATGTTGCACTCTGCCCGATATTTCACTACAACCAGAACTTGTCTCATTATTACTTACTACAATATTTAACTACCACACGCTACATGCTTTTTGCTATTCTATTCTGGTTTTCTTTTTTTTTCTTGCTTCAACAAATAGAATCCGATTTTTCTTGAAGAACCATCAATTGCCGACGCGTGAAAAAAAAAAAAAAAAAAAAAAAAAGGACGCGACGCGTCTAAATAAATAAGAAAAAAGAAAATTGGTAGAAAAAAAAATTGTTCTTCAAAGGCACCATTTGAACCTCCAATACCACAGCGATTGATTTCTATTCTTCACAAATAAGAATTTTACGTATCTTAAGCTGGATGGATAGTTTTTGCAAAACATTTGTAGATTATCTTAATATTTAGGGATCTTCAAGTAGCAAACAAAACAGTAAAGTGGAAGTAATGATAAATTCTTTGGATTCTGGTCTAGAAACACCACCAAACTCTCTGCCTATTAATACTGATAAAACTTCTGCAACTGAAGTAATTGATGTGGAGTCATACATTATGGGTAACAATAAAGATTCGAATGGTAGTGATAAAGAAATTAATTTGAAAACATTGGATTCTTCATCAAAGAAAAGAAAGGCAGATGAGCTTGATGATGCGGTTATGACTAACACATATAAAATAGTGCAAGTTAGTAACGTCAGACACGATGATTGTGACGAAAATGATATCAATAATATTAATAATAAAATTTTTGACAACGGTGCGACCAAATGTGCTGAGAAAGGCCTGAATTATAAAAATGCTATCCTCAATAGTCCTCACCATACTGCTAATAAAAATAAGACACCCAATAAGAGAGCTGGTAAAGGTTCAAATTTACAGAAAGAACCAAAAAAAATGAAAACTGAACTTGAAAAGCAACAGCGAGATGTCAGAAAGAGAAAGTTGGAAGAAGAAAAAGAATTGAAAAAAATGAAGTTGGAACAAGAAAGAGAATTAAAGAAGTTAAAGTTAGAACGAGAAAGAGAATTGAAGAAAAAAAGGATTGAAGAAGAAAAAGAATTAAAAAGAAAAAGAATTGCTGCAGAAAAAGAAATAAAGCGAAAAAAGCTCGAAGATGAAAAGGAGCAGCGAAAAAAGAAACTTGAGTCCGAAAAAGTAGAAAGAGAATTGAAGAAGAAGAAATTAGAAGAGGAGAGGGAATTAAAAAGAAAAAAGATTGAGGCGGAAAAATTACAGAAGAAAAGAATTGAGGAGTCAAAAGAAAGGTCTCAATCTAAAATTTCAAGTTTTTTTACGGTACTGAAAAAAGTTGAAAGTTCTTCCACAAAGAAAACTGGTTATAGTAGTACCTTCTTGAATTTTAATTTGAAGGAATCCTGTTATCTACTAACAAGAAACTCATTGGATGAAAATCAGTTGAAGGAGTCCATCAAGCAGTTTGATGAATCAATTTCAAAAAAATCTGATGATACTGTAGAAAGTTGGCTCGGTCAAAACGAGGCAAATAATATTAATAGTCTGAAACATAGAGGTTTCAAATTATTCAAAACTGCAGAAGATGTTGTGAATTCTATAAATGGCGACAACTTGGATGAAAATGAAATTGTTCAACTTTTAAAAAAATTGCCAGTTAAATATTTGCAGTTTTATGAAAATATTAGACCCGCGTATTGCGGAACATATACCAAACAAAACATGGATTCAGTGAATGTTGCTGAAACTGAAACTGGTCATTTTTTTGCGTCGAAAGCTACAGCTTGTTACGCTAAAGATATATGCAAGTCACCATTTTTTAAGATTCCAAATGTGGATTATTCATACGATAGTGATGTAGAATGGAACGCAGAGGATGATGAAGATGGTGGAGAGATTGATGATTTAGATGATGAAGATGAAGATGAGGATGATGGTTTATTTGGATCAAATGATGAGAATAACAGTGATTTAGATGGCTTTGTTGATGATGAAGATGATCTGGGATCAGTAAATAATAGTAAGAAGTTAATGATTGGGAAGTTGATACCGATTGTGAAAATGTTCAACTGCAGCAGCACATTCATGAAGGAAATTGACGTGGACACTTCAATGATGGCATCGATGGTGGTTCCAGAATTAGAATTTCCTGTTGATCCTTTTAAAAATTATTGGTCCCAAGATGAGACAAGGTCAGTTTTGGAAAATAAACAATTAATTGATGTCAAAACAGCTAATACTGTATCATTATATAAAAACTGCCCTAAGTTATTGAATCCTATTTCCGTTGATAAGATGCAAAGCGATCCCAAAACTGCAACTGCAACGCAAAGGAATAATAATGTACCCAGCAATACAGATATTACGACACAGAAAGTCTCCAATGTGCTAACTGCAAGAAAGAAAACCAAAACAGTGATTACGGATGGAGAAGAATTGAAGAAGTTTATTAAATTTGTTAATGACAACAATGATTTTACTACCTCTACATTAGTTGAGATTTTAAAGAAGAAGTTCTCCGCATATACAAAAATTATCATTAAGAATACTTTGGAACAAGTGGCTTGTAAGAAAGGTCCTAAATCCAACGAAAAAATATGGGTTATTAATGATGAATTTTTGGTTTTTTTAAAATAATCACAATAGCATAGGTGTTCCGGATAAGTTTTTTTTTTTTTCCTCAATTGTTGTTTTTTATTTGCCATTTTTGGCATTGTATTATTATCTCATTCTTAATATTTTCAATTTTATCTCATTTTTACCATTTGTATCTCTTTTTTGTTTTGTATTGTATTGAATTGTTTAGTTTAGCGAGACCGCATATATGCATGGTAATAATTTCGAAATGCAGAATTAATATTTTATAACAAGAAAAGAATCTTTTAAATTTATTTATATTTATATTCAAAATTGGAACAATTGAATAGCAAACGTGATTTAGTAGCTATTTTGAAGAAAAGCTCTGGCTTTTGTTTTTTCTTGGATTAAATTTATAATTAGGAAACTGTTGTTTGTGAATATCCTTCTCAATGTCGCTAAAATTTTTAAATTTTCCTTTTATTTTATCAGACTCAGAAATCCAAAGAAAAGATATTAGATGACAAATAATAGCGTAATTATAATTCAAATTTGCATTTCGTGAGCTAGACTTTTTGTTACTGTCGTTAACTGATTTTTGAAACTTTTGAAGTATTATTTTCCTAATAGTTTCAGATTTTTCGTAATCTGACCTAAAGTCCTCAAATTTTGATGTGTTCAACAAATTATCACTTTTCAAATAAATAAAATTAAGTATTGTTTTCTCAGCCTTTTTCAAATGCAGAGAGTTGCTTTCTTGTTGTTTTAGTAACTCAATTTTTATCAACTGAAGAATCAAGTTTTCTAATTCTGGAGAAATTTCATTCAGTAAGTTTTTACCTTTACTGGAAAACAATGATTCATGGTACTCCAAAATTATATCCTTCAATAAATTCAAAATAATCAATATTATTAAACTTTTAAGAATTGAATTTCGATATAGCATAAAAGAATTGGAGGGTCTTTTAATGTAATCTTTTATTTCTTGTTGATGCTTCCTTTTTCTTTTATTCTTGAGTTCATTATCGTCCATAACACGTTTAAAAATTTTGAATCGATTTAATGCTAGTAGCCATTTTGACTCTATAGCACATGAAGACAACAATTGTTGATCTTGCTTTCCAAGCAGATTTCTTGTATTTTTGTTAATACAAGAACTTCTAACCTTTAAAAATAAACCGTCTGCAGTTTCCACAATAGGAAACCTATCTTCCAACCTCAAACAATTTTCAAGATTGCTTACGTTGTCTGTTTCTATTGTATTTTGATTTATGTCGTAATTGATTAAATATAAAATTTCCAATTTAGATTTGATATTAAATGATTGTTTAGGTGTATAGCTAATAATATTATCTGTTATTTTTTTAGTGCTGATCAATGAAAGAAAGTGTTTTACCTCCAATAAGTTTAAATTTTTTTTAAGTGATTGTCTAATAATAAATTCATATCTTTCATTATTTATTTCTGTAAATTGAGAAATACCTATTAGACTTCCTCCTAAATTTGTGTCAACGTTGTTTCGAGTAATTTTTCTTCCTTCACTATTGTTTGTATTAATTATTTTTAAAAATTTTTGGGTATTTTCAATTTTATTTTCGTCTTCTTTTCTTTTTGTTGCATGAAGCTTTTTTGATTTGGATGAAGAGGGCAGCGAGAAATTTGACATCATTTTATTCAGGGTATTATGCTTGGTCATTATCAAATTGTCAGTCAGTTTTTCGTCACATTCTTCAAAATCTAGAAATTGTGAAAGATCATCATCACTTGAAAACTGTTTGTTCTGCACAATAGAATAGTCAATAAGTTGAGAAAAGGAAATTTCCAATTTTTGTTTTTTTTGACCTCTAAGAGAACTATAAGACGATTCTGATTCTCGTTTTTCTAACAGCATAAGACTGTTCAGAGATAACTCAGAGCATGTCGCAATTGAATTAACAGGAAACAGTTCTTCCAGAATATTTTCCCATTGTTTTGGTGATGAGGAGAATTGCTGCTCCAAGGAAGGGTGAAAGAATACGGGATCTATCATGCCCGCATCTACATTGAACTCTATTCCCAAAGAAGGAACATTCCTTAAATCTGAGTAAATCATCTTCGCGTTATGTTTTTACTACTTTTTTCTTTATGTTTACTACTATTGTAAATTTAGCACAAAAATCACAATATTATACTTTGAATAATTAGACAATATTTTTTATTTGTAAACAAAACCTTTAGATTTTGATACCAAAAGAGAATTTAAATATCAGATTTGATATGCATATTTTTCATGCGTTCTAAGTTTTCATTCCAGGAAGAATTCCTAGAATTGCGAAGTATTCCTTTGACATATATAACGTTTTTATGGGAGACACACATAAAAAAATATAATATGTTCAAATCTAAGTAAATCTTATTCGCATGAATAATACCTAATTTTTTGATGGATCCAATCACCAAAAAAAACAAATCCATGTAACACACCAAGAAGATTTCGGATAGGCTAGATTCAAATTATTCAATACTATTCCTCATTCTGCTTTTCTAATAAATGATCTTTTTGTTGTTAATTTTTAAGCCAATACTGAAAGCCTACTTTGACAAGCAGAAACACACAACAGTAAAAATATCAAATAGCAACAAGTTTTTTTGACATATATATATGAGTGTAGCTAAATTTTTTAATTCAGACAGAAAAGGTATTTAATCGAGTTAAAGTTTTGCTAATTTACAGCAATTTTCTGTAAACTCTGGTTTTTTTTATTCGACAGCAAGTTTCTTAAAATCACGTTTTACTAAAACCCGATTGTTAATTTCGTGTTATAACAATAAAAGTTTTAGAAAACCCGAATTGTTAATTTTGTGTTATAACAATAAAAGTTTTAGAAAAGTCATATGGAACAATTGCAGAAATAGTAGTTGGGAAAGAAAGAGATACAAGAATTTAGCTGTTTCATTGTATTTGGTACTTTAGTTAAATTTGGTCAAGACTTCTGATCATCGAGTATATGCTGTCACATTACAGATGCTTCGCCAAAGCCAATACTTTCACGAGGTATTTCAACATTTGAAAATGAGCATACAAGTTTGATGTGTGGAAATCGTAAATTGACAGTTCTAAGGGCTTGTTGCGCAGTTATAGTTTAAGTACATTTAATCTGGCCTTCGATACATTTTACGCTTAACTACAACAAGAAGTAAGATCTTTGACTTGTTCCTGAGCAAAAAATTACTTATAAAAAACTCTTAATGAAAAAATTAACCTGCTTACATATTAGCTTTGGAATTAGTTATTATTCTGAATCTCATCTGCGAGATATAACTGTATACGATAAGATAATTTCTTTTTAATCAAATGAAAAATTTACCGCACATGCAAAGTTATGTTTTTGTATTTTTCTGAAGTTCAAACTGTCTTTTAGCAAAAAAAAAACCATTGCACCATGATATTTAATAGTGCGTATATCTTTACTCAAAAATAATATTAATTGGAAAAATTCTTGTTAACATAAAGAATTCTTCTAAAGATGTAGTGTAGATATGTATAGATATATTGAAAAATCTATTCAATATTCACATTGTACCTATCAATGTTGGTTTTAGTCATAAATAGCATTCTGCTAATCAAATGATATTAAATTATTTGAATGATATATTAAAAGTAAATCATGACAAAAGAAGAAGTAGAAAATTCTGTCTCTACTGAACCCACAAAGGATGCTGTGATGGTGTCTGAAAAACCTCAGGAGGCTAATCAAGAAGGACTGAACAATGAAGATACTAGCGATTCTAGTGAGGAAGAAGAATCTACAGATGATGATTTTGAACTTATTATTACGGACTCTCCAAAAGATGCGGATGCAACTGCACAAATCACACAAATCTCTACATCAAAGAATAATGAGCAGGATCAGTCAACAAATCCTGCAGGTGCTAATAATGCAACTACTGATTCTACCACAAACACAGCCAATATTTCTTCTGAGTCAGCTTTAGCCTCTACGTCAGTGACTGGTAATTTGGATGCAGCTGCAACTATAGATATTGATAAGGTAGGTAAATACAATGATACGCCAATTACAGAATTAGACCTCGATCAATTACAATCGAAACCTTGGAGACTTCCCGGTGCAGACATTACAGATTATTTTAATTTTGGGTTTAATGAATATACCTGGATTAAGTATTGTTCAAAGCAGGACTCAAAAAGATCGATCAATGCTTCTCAGACCGCTGCTGCCTTGTCTTCACTTCTTTCGAGTACTGCCTGCGATTCCGGTACTGGTCTTCCTGGAGCCGGTGCTAACGCAATTACTCCAGGGTTTCCTAACTCAATGCATATGACTTCAGGTCTAGGATTACCACAGCCTCCACCATTTCCAATGACAATGCCACCAATTCCAATGGCAATGCCACCCCTCCCTAACACATCTGCAAACGATAACAATAATAATAGTAATAATAAAAATGCAACTTTTATGTTTCCGCATAGCCAGGGATTAATGATGCCTAATCATAATACTCCTCCACCACCATCAATGCCTCCTTTACCTATTCCTTCATCGATGTTGCCGATTCCTTCAGTAACTCAGCAGAATAATATTAATAACAATAATCATGTTCCAATGAATGGATTGAGCAGTAGATCAATTGACACATTGCCTAAAATGCCTCCACCAGCAAATAACAACAATAATTCTAATAATAATGCTAGTAATGATTCCGATAAGTCATCTTTGAGATTCGAAAAACGAGAAAGAGAAAGAATAAGAGATCGTGGCGCTACTGGTAATAGACGTGGTGGATACAGAGAAAGATGAGAAAAAAATCATTCACAATAATTATGATAGGTAATGATAATTGTCTACCTACATCTTCATTATATAATTATAGATGTTTTTATTTTTCATTGATTTTTAAAATTGGAAAGCGTTAACCTATAGTCTAATTAATATATATCTAATTTATCCCATTTTGTTCTTTGAATAAATCCCAGGCTTTGTTGAGTGTAACAAATACCTGCTGAGCTACTAATTTTTGTTCGGTAGAAAAATTTTTTCCAATCTTATCAGGATGTGTTTTAGCTACAGCTTTCATGTAATATATACGAACCTTTTTATCCATAATTAAATCATTCAACTTTACCGGTTTCCAATTCATGTCCGGCCAAAGCACTTGATCTAAAGATACAAGTAATGCTCGAATATTATCTTCTTTTCCGTGCTTCCATGAATTTATTTTCTGTTCCACAGTATCATACAAAAGATATTTCTCTTGCTCAAGCCGCTCTTGCTCCTTATTATTCTCTTTCACTCTCTTGACTGCTTCAGAATCATTTGTGCTGGAAATTCTCGCATTTCTCTCCGAAGCAATAATTTTTTTCTTTTTGACCTGCCCAAGAGCTTCCAAACAACGACGTTTCCCATCAATACTACTTTTATTGGCACCACCATTTTCCAACACAATCTTCCATTCCTTTAAAGCCAAATCATATTTATCATTCAATTCATATGCTTCAGCTTTTTTAGCGTGAATCTTTACAAAAAATTCTTTAGCATTTTTTTTGTTACTTTCAGGAATGATTATTCTTTCTAAATCACCATTGTTATTTTCGTCTCCACTAAAAATTTTTCTGTCATCAATTAGTTTGAGAGCCCTATCCGCATTTGAAATTACATTGCTGGTGTCTCCTAGTTTCAAATAAGTAGTACAAAGATTAGAAAAAGCTAGAAGTTGAATTTTTGAATCTTGAACAGAACACAATTGTGCTTTTTGATAATAACTCAAGGCTTCAACAAAATTACCTTCCTTAAAAAACTCTCCTCCAGATTTTTTGAAGTTATTAAATTTGACTAATGTGGTAGAATCAAGTAATGATACATCAGTATTCAGAATTTTTGTATTGATACTGTGTTTCCCAGTAATTCTTGGCAGTTCCTGTTGTGATGAGGCTAAAGAAAAATCATCAAACAAGTTGACCAAATGAGAAGAATCATTCTTTCCTTTATTCGTATCATACTGTTTCTTGTTAGAACTTAATACAATTTTAGAGCTTTGTATTACTTCACCTTTTTTTTTTTCAGGAGGTATCGGTGGTTTCGGTGATTCACATTCGTACAGATGATATTGTTTATCGTTGCTCTGCCTTCTACTTGAGAGAACGGATCCATCAAAATCAATTACTTCTTCATCATCAAAATTCATACTCATATCCCAGTCATTTCTATTACTTTCATAACTTCGATTGCTTCCCTTACACCTTTTTTCATCGGTATTATAGTACATCCATGCAGGATTACCTGATTGCTCAGCTTTTCTCTGAGCTTGATATTTTTCGATGTTTTTATTAAGAGCCTGCTTACCTTTGGCAAATAAAAAGGTAGCAGAGTTGAGAAGCTCAGACGCAGTATCTGCAACCAAATCTGAATTTTTATTAGAATGAAAAGTAGTGTTTGTACTGAGATCATCAAATAAATTTCTGACATTCTTTGATTTTGAAGATAAACTAGAAGACAGGGAACAAAGATCTTTTGGCAAGTGATCATTTAATGGTGCTTCATGATCACCGAAGTTGTCTTGAAACAGCAGAGTGCGAGACAAATCTGAAGTCGTTCTATTGCATGCATAATAATCTTGAAATTTCAGAGTTGATGGTCGTTGAGGCTTTTTCGGAGGAATTTTTGAGTTAACTTCAATAGCTTCTGCAAAATTTAAATCTACATTGAATTTAGTAGATGAAGGAATAGATGAAGATGATGACAGCTGTGGATTATCAAAAACCGCAAACAATGCATCTAAATCCTGAGCAGTGTTTCTCTCTGCAGCTGTTTTTGAAAGCGTTTTATCTGTATTTGTAATACTGTCATTCAGACCGCTGAAAGCATATGTATTCTTGCTCGATCCATTTATCCTAGCAGTTGTATCTCTTTCTTTGGGAAGCATTGTGCTAGAAAAATCTCCAATCAAACTGGTATTGCTACTATTTTTATTCATGGTGCTGTTACTTTTATTCATACTGAAACCATTTTGCAAATTTACGGAACTATCACTCGCTGTTGATGATAGAAAATCTAATCCCACAAAGGCATTTTGTTTATTATTTTCAATTCGTTTCGATGAAATTTTCAGACGTTCAGACAACGTAAGCTTGGAAACATCGTGTTTTTTACTTGAAGAAGCAAACAAATCTGCAAACACGTCCTTGTTTGACATGATCAAAAAAATTTTGTATTTTTTATCATCCGTTTATCAATATTTCCGATATAATGATAGTATAATTGAATAATCAAAAATTTTTGAAGTATGTGTTTTGTTATTATTGTTTTTGTATTTTATATATTCGTTATATTGTGTTCTGTTAAAAAAATGATATTTAAAGCATTTTTTTTTTCATAGCATTTCTGATTTTTGGTTTCAAAGGTGTTCTAATTTCAATGCAAAAGACGCGTCTTGTTTTTTTTCTAATGAAGTATTTCTAAGTACATCAATGAGTCCTGGATAAGCTTAATTTTGAAATGTAAGTAAAGTTTCTAACCAAGCTTTGAATGTATTTTCAAAGCCTAATCTGATATTTAACAAAGGTTAGTGAGGTTTCAAAACAAGAAAGCTGTTAAAGTTTGTCTAAAGTTACATGAATTTGGTGTCTAGTGTTTGTTTTTAACTTTTCTATTCCTTTTCTTTTCTTGAGAGTATTCAGATAGGACAAGTCTAGAACTTACGAATATTTTATTCTCTAGTTTTTATTATTTATCTGGTATCTATAAGTTTTCCATATTCATCACATATATGATTGTTCTACGAAATTCTTTATCTACGTTTTCAAAAAAGCGAGTGGTTTTCTTGGCTCTAAAAAATGTTCTGCTCTTGCTGTCAAAGAAATTTCATTTCCTTTTACAACACCAAATACCCAGAAGATCATACGTCTCTTCTTCCCTGGAATCCTCAAAAAATAGTACAAAGCTTTCTTTGAAAGAGCAGCCGTCAAGTTTGAAACTCAGTGATGAGCAACTAAAAATATGTGATTTGGTCAAGCGAGGTCACAATATATTCTATACCGGTAGCGCGGGGACGGGTAAATCTGTACTCTTAAGACATATAATTAGAGAATTGAGACAGAAATATCCAGGTAATTGTTTAGCTGTAACTGCTAGCACAGGAATAGCTGCTTATAATATTGGTGGTGTAACATTACATTCTTTTGCAGGAATAGGTATTGCAAACGCTGATGCTAAAAAATTAATTCAAAAAATTAAAAAAAGTGAAAAAAAAGCCAGAAATTGGAAAGATGTAAAAGTACTAATAATTGATGAAATATCAATGATTCATGGTAATCTATTAGATAAATTAAATGTGATAGCCAAATATTTCAAACAATCTGATCTTCCTTTTGGTGGAATTCAGTTGATCTTCTGCGGAGACTTTTATCAACTCCCACCAGTTATTAAAAAAGAAAAGGATTATCACAGTCATTATACTCGTCTGAAAAACAATTATTACCGGGATAGACAAATCCAAAACCAGATTCAAAATGGATCTCCTAATATCTCCTCAGATTTTGCGTTTGAGAGCCAGTCTTGGAAAGAAGGTATTCATTATAAACTAATGCTTACAAAAGTATTTAGACAAGGGAAAGACATAAAATTTGTCAATATGTTAAATGAACTAAGACATGGTAATCCTTCAGATGATACCATAAATAAGTTTCACTGTTTGAATGAACCTGTTTCTAATTTGGATGGTATAGAACCTGCCGAGTTGTATCCTACTCGTTCGGAAGTTACGGCTTCGAATTCAGCCAGATTGCATAACCTTCCTTTTAAAAAGTTTGTCTATAAATCAGTTGATATGTTAAATGGATGCAATCGATATGCGTTGAACGATTGTCTAGCTATTGAAGAATTGGTTTTGAAAAAACATTGTCAAGTCATGATGTTAAAAAATTTAGATGAAACTTTAGTCAACGGAACTCTAGGCAAAGTGATTGATTTTGTGGATCCGAATTCGTATTGCTTCTTAAAAGAAAAAAATGTTAGCAATGATGATCAAGTGCAAGATAATAAGGGATTTGTAATTGATGATTTGGTGTTTGATTCGATTAAGATTCGAGATATAGAAACTGCAGATCCGTTGCTTGTTGAATCGATAAATAGAAAACAAAAGTATCGCGAGCATTATTCGAATACTATGTCCTCTCAAAAATATCCGCTTGTGAGGTTTCTTTTAGGTGATGGAAGTACAAGAGATGTATTGGTGTGCCCTGAGACTTGGACAATCGAAGATGAAAATGAAGTAGTAATAGCTAGTAGAACGCAAATTCCGTTGAGTCTTGCATGGGCTATTTCCATTCATAAATCGCAAGGTCAAACTTTAACCAAGTTGAAAGTTGATCTAAGGAAGGTTTTTGAAAAAGGCCAAACTTATGTTGCCTTAAGTAGAGTAACCAAGCGTGAGAATTTACAGGTTCTAAATTTTTCTCTGAGCAAAGTTATGACAGATCACAAAGTTGTTGATTTTTATAAAGATATAATTCCCGTTGACAGCCTTACTATTTTTGAAGCAGATGGAACAGACAATAGCGCTAATGCAGAAGTTGTAATAGAGAGCGAGAACAATCTTAAGGATAAGAATACTGTTAAAGAAAAAATATCAATCAACATGCCCATTTTACCTAAGATTTCCTCATTAGAACAAACACTTGCAAATTCTTGCGAAGAAATCATATCAGATTCAACTAATGATGTTGATATAGAAACATCTCAAAAAAAAATTGCAAAAAGAAAAAATGGCGATAAAGATTTTGCAAAAAATAGTGGTTCTACTTCAACGCAGATACCTGAAATAATTGCTGAAAGACCTTATCTTTGAATCATTTGTTCTCAGTTATGATAAATTATTAATGAATATATATTCATCTGATATCTGATATTAATATTTTCAGTAAAACAAAAGATCACTTTTAATTTTTTTTTTTTTAATTATAATTATAACTGTATTTCATCTTTAATACTTTAGAATATATATAGATTGACCATTGAAGTTTATTACAAACAATATGATTCATGTTCGGTATCAAATAAATTCTGCAAGGGTTATAAGGCTTTTGGATGTTTAGAAAAATTTTTATAGATTAATTTTTTTTGTGAAAAATCTCATATTAGTATTGAAAAAAAAAAAAAAAAAAAAAAAAAAAAATTGGAGACAGTTGATATTAGTATTCCAAAAATTAAAGCAGTCCATAATACATACCTAAGTTAAGTAAAACTAACTCAAAGAAATAATCTGAAAACACTTTCATAACATTATATACTATCGAATACTCAAAGGGCTATAAATAAATATGCTTGGGAACATAATTTCTTCATTTGGTAAAATAAAAATTTCCAGCCCAACATCAATACTAATCAATTTGACAAACAAGAGATTCTCTCACGAGTATGCTCCAAGATATCAAAAAATTAGAAAGGCACATAAAGGTAGAGTTCCGGTCCGTACGGGGGGTTCCATAAAAGGATCTACTTTGCAACTCGGAAATTTTGGTCTTAGATTAAAGAGCGAAGGTGTTCGTTTGACTTCCAAGCAATTAAAGGAAGCTGATAACGCAATCATGAGAGTTGTTAGAGGTAGCGGTGCTAAGTTGTACAAAAGATTTGTGGCTTCTGTTGCAGTTTGTATTAAGGGTAACGAAACTAGAATGGGTAAGGGTAAGGGTCCATTTGATCATTGGGCTGTCCGTGTTCCAACAGGCAAAATCTTGTTTGAGATTGAACAAGGTCCTACATTACATGAAAAATTAATTAGAGATATATTCAGAAAAGCAGGTGATAAGTTACCGGGTATCTATGAAGTTGTTACCGAACTGCAATTACCAAGAGTAGGCTTAGATTCTGTTACAAAAATTCCAGAGAAAGTCAATGTAGTGGAACAGAAGTTGATCAGTCCATCAAAACAGCAACAAAATATCCTTAAAGGTAAGGAAAATCAATACAGATTGTATAGAAATTATTAATTAAAGAGGAAATACGTTAGGTTCACTGTTAATTAAGTGTGTCTATTTTTTTTTTCCTGATTTCTCGTGTACATATAAAATATACATAGTTTTACTATCATTTTTCTTTCACAACTGTAGATAGCTTCTCAACATTAAAATTTTAAATATTTTAAATGACTTTTGATTTATTCTTGCAGCATAACGTGAATATGTATATGTATTCTATACTATAATGTTTCAAGAATGACCATGGTCTTTGCTATGAATCCTTCTAGATGAAATATACTCTTAGAGCCTAAGCTTAACCTTTCATCAAAGATAGAACAGCATTCAATTATAGCACATTTCTGGGCCTCACTAACTCTAAAATCATTCAACAAATTGAAACATATTTTTTTCAAAACAACCTTGTCTGGAATACAATGGCTTAGTAGTTCATATAACACGGAGCGAATCATTGATAAATTTTTAACTGACCTATCTTTGATAATACTGCTTGCTAAATTATTTAATACTACTTCCCAATCTAACTCCATTATTTGAGAATTTGTATCTAACGAAGAGGGAGAAGAGGAAGTCATAACTAATGCCTCTAAAGTTAAAATACTTCTTCTTAAATTTCTCTCCGAAGCATTGGCAATTCTATCAAATATCACAGCTTTTTCGTTAGGGTCTAAAAGGATATTTTCATTCTCAACAATTCTATTCAAAACTGTGTGGATTTCTGGATTATTTGGTAAGCTTACTCTAATAAGTAAAGTTCTGGATTTAATTGGAGCAATTATGTTTGATGTGGAATTAGAAATTAAAATCAATCTTATGTTGGTTGAATATTTTTCCATGGTTCTTCTTAATGCGGCCTGAGCATCTCTCGATAACGAATCAGCTTCATTGATGACTACGATTTTAAACTTGAACTTTCCTTTATTAAACATTGCCTGTTCAGTTTGTCCAATTTCTTTTAAAAGATCTTGAATGATGATTCTATCGTTGTTTCCCAAGTCACTAGGGGTGATCTCGATGTGAAAAGGCGATGATACAATGTTGAATTCAATTTTTCTGCTAGTATTTGGGACCTTGAAAACTCTCACATCAATTTTCATCTTAGATACTCCACTTCCGTATAATTCTTTTAACGTAGCTAAAATTCTGGTCTTTTTACCTGCACCGCTAGGACCATAAACTAGCAAATGTGGAAAATCACCAGAGCCCGCTAAAGACTTTAACCTATCGGAAATATCATAATGATAATCAATTTTTGATAGATCCTTTGGTCTATATTTGTCTACCCATAACGACATTCTTTCGTATATTTGATTCTTTTTGATGATTTGCTTTCTGACTTACTTAAATTCTGTAACTATTTATGAGCAAAAGTGGATTTGAGAGGAAAAAAAGTTAAGCACAAAATATATAAATTTAGAGGGAGAATACGTCTATCTCTAGAAGCGAATGAAAGCTAATCTGTTTTGGTTCGGTTTTTAGAAAATTGGATGTTTTACGATGAATATTGAGTATAATAAAGAAAAAGAAAAGAATAGCTCAAGAAAACTTTTTTTTTCACTTATTATTGTTCTCTGTTAAGACGAAAAAATTCCTATTGCAGTATCGTTTTCAAACGCGTTACATGCAAATTTCAATGACGCGTCCTTGTTTCCAAAAGTGTCTGAAATTGTTATTAAGCCTACTTGCTCCTAAATAATTTAAAAACGGTAGCCACTAAGCATATTTTATAAATTCTTTCGTGAGTTGATATTTTGAGAAAAAGCTGAATGTTACACTAGAATAATAATAAACAGGTTAAACTAGTTTTGCAATCATCTCCTTCGGCATCATGCTGTTGAACTTATTATTTCTGCAATCAGATAAGTTTTTTTTAGATGTTCCTAATGTTATTTAATTCGGCAGATCTTGCTCTTATTTTTAATTATATTTGATGTGTATCTACCTTCGAACTAAATATATCTTCTAATTCCATTATTTTCAATTTCGGATTCTCGTTCGCCAATTATGTATATCTACGTACTATTACGTATTTGTATGCATGTAGAGCGTGATGTAGAATAGTAAGTGGCAATTTGTTTTCCAGGCTCCCTAAATAAAAAAAATTGTTTTTTTTAATGTCGTTGGAAATAAGCATACGTTCAATTATAGTGATAATTAGAAATGTTGTTTTGCCAAATTTTGCACTTGAACACTTTTAGTGATGTGAATTCAACTACGTTTACATTAGCACTACCAGATATACATATCATATTACAAATAAAACACAAAATGAGTACAGATCAGTTTACAGGGTCAGGGATTGCTAGAATTCCCGACTTCCAGTTAACTCAGTATGCTTTCCAATTAACGAAACCTGAATTAAAAGATTGCCACCCTACAGCACTCGAATACATCGAAGAACAAATTGAAAAAAAAAGTTTGGCCCCATATTATTATTATTTATATAATGAGTACCTACCAAAAGGCACAATTAAATGGAATGAAGAATTGTATCAAAAGCTAACTGCCGAGAATCAAACCGAAATCAAAAAGATAACTAGCAAAATTGAAAAAATTGAACAAGAAGAACAGGAAGAAGAACTTTTGAAACAATCCAAAGGTGAAGTGTCTAAGAAAGTACTTACCAAACCAAAGCCGGATGATGATGATGAATTTGATAAAGTCAATGCGCTAATCAAATTAGGTGAATATTATGCTAAGATTGGTGATCGTGAAAATGCAGTTTCTACCTTAAGAAAAGCCTTTGAATTAAGTTCGTCTTCAACTGGTGTGAAAATTGATATTTTGTTAACAATGTCCAGAATTGGGTTTTTTTACCAAGATCTCAAGTATACAAAAGAAATATTAAAAGAAGTTGAAATATTGGTTGAAAAAGGTGGAGATTGGGAAAGAAAAAACAGATTCAAAACTTATCATGGTATATATTTGATATCGATCCGTGACTTTGAAAAGGCAAGCAATTTGTTGATTGATTGCTTAGCTACATTCACATCAGTGGAAGTCACGACCTATGAAAATATTGCTATTTTGTCAGTTTTATCCGGTTTGTTGACTTTGAAAAGAAGTGACTTGAAGAAAAAAATTTTGAATTCTCCAGAAATTTTATCATTGGTTAACAAATCTGATGAATTAGCATTGGTTATGAAATTATCAAATAGTTTATACTATGCCAAGTATCAAGAGTTGTTTCCAAATTTAAGCTTGATTTATGATAAGGTATTAATTAGAAATAATATTTTAAACTCGCATGCTAAATACTATTTGAGAGAGCTTAGAAGAAAGGCTTACTCTCAACTTTTGGAGTCCTACAAAGCTTTATCTTTAAAGTCAATGGCTAATCAATTTGGAGTATCTCAGGAGTTCTTAGATGATGATTTATGTAAATTTATTCCAAATAAGAAGTTGAATTGTATTATTGATAAAGTCAATGGAATAGTTCAAACTAACAGACCAGATAATAAAAACTCACAGTATCAACTATTGATTAAACAAGGCGATGCCTTACTCACTAAATTACAGAAACATGGTGCTGCAGTCAAATTGAGTGGTGCAACAATTAATTCGGCAACGACTAATACCACCACTTCAACTGCAACATCTGCCTAAATTTTTATTATATTTGAATTTTGCAGATATATATTATATCATCCTTCCATTATCTTCTATATAATATAAAAAGAAATTTTCAATTCATTCATAATCGATATGTAAAAATCAAATGATCGTATATTTTTCTTTTTGTTTGCACGATATACTTGTATCTAGTGAGAAATTTTATTCATGATTCTACATAGATTCAATTTTGAACTCTATTTTTTTCCGTCTTTTTTTTTTTTTTCAGTGATTTTGATAATTTTTTCAAATCAACACTTGCAAAACTTTGTATTTTTTTCTTTTGAATTACTCATGTTAACTCTCACCGTAAATCTTTGGATTCAAAGATATCCCTAGATAAATTAAGCCAAGTTAGAGACTTAAAAATGCAGCTGATTATTTTAAAGCCACTGAATTTAATTCTATTAAATTCTCTGAAGAATGTTTCCTCACGCTCAATTTTGATGTGCTTGCAACGTTCTTATTGTCAAAATAATAAACCACATGAATTCAAGAAAATCAGCGTTGATTCAGTTGAATATAAAACTGATGAATTTACTAATATTCCTAGTTCAATTTTAGAGTTAACCAAAAGAAAAAATCATTTGAATCCACAACATCCAATTGGAATCCTATTAAAGTTGATTAAAGAACAGTTTGACAAAAATGAATACACATTTTATAATAACTTCAAACCAGGTGTTACAGTTTTTGAAAATTTTGATGTCTTGGGATTTGAAAAAGATCATGTTAGCAGAAACAAATCTGATACCTATTACATTAACAAGGATAACTTGTTGAGAACGCACACATCTGCACATGAATTTGAATGTTTCAAAAAGACAAGCACTCCCGGTTATTTTATTAGTGCGGATGTGTACCGGAGAGATGAAATTGATAGAACACATTATCCAGTTTTCCACCAAATGGAAGGAGCTAGATTATGGAGAAAAAATGATATTCAGAGATTGAAAGAAGATTTGAAAAAAATTCCAAAAATGGATAACATGATCGTAGAAGAAGTTAAAAGGCCATACGATAATGTTGAAAATCCAAAACAGCAGTACATGACTGATGAAGAAGTTGATCTAGTAGGTCAGCATTTGAGAAGAACCTGTGAAATTATTGTTAACTCCGTTTTCAATGAAGCCAAAAAGGTCGCGCTTGCAAACATCGAAAACAATAAGGCAGATGGTTTTTATAAAGAGCCATTGAAAGTTCGTTGGGTAGAAGCATATTTTCCATGGACTGCCCCAAGTTGGGAGATTGAAGTTTGGTGGAAAGGCGAATGGTTGGAATGTTTGGGCTGTGGCATTATCAAAAATGACGTTACAAATAAGGCTGGATTAGAAGATACTATCGGATGGGCTTTTGGTATTGGTTTGGATAGAATTGCTATGTTGTTATTTGGTATCCCAGATATCAGATTGTTTTGGTCATTGGATCCAAGATTCACAGAACAATTTACAGATGGTAAAATCGTAAATTTCAAGCCATATTCAAAATATCCTTCGACTGCAAGAGATATTAGTTTCTATGTAACCAAGCCGTTCCATGAAAATGATTTATTCGAAGTCATCAGAGAAATAGGGGGTGATTTAGTAGAGAATGTAAGTCTTGTCGATGAATTCAAAAACAAAAAAAATGGGAAATTGAGTAAATGCTTTAGAATCAACTATCAATCTATGGATAGAACTTTGACAAACGATGAAGTCAACGCAATTAATGAGAAAATCAGAAAAAGACTTGTTAATGAATTTGAGGTTGAGCTTAGATAATTTTAGAAATTCACCATTATTTCTATGTGATCAACAATGACATCTCTCAAATAATTTCAGGGTCATTTGTTGCTCATAAAAAAGATAGAAAATATCTATTTGCTTTAAGCATAATAAATTGCTATATAAAAATCACATATATGTACATACAAATTTCTATACGCATTCATATGTAAATACTCTAGTATCATCTATTCAGTATAAACAAATATCTTATATTCTAAGTTTCATATCTATAGAACAAAGTTGAGAAAAAAGTTTCGTGAATACTGTTTGAATAAATGATTGTTTCTTCTTTGTCTAAGGTATGTATGTGACAAAGTACCCATTTTCTTGGACAGCTTTTTTCTTTTTCCAAAAACCATTTTGTCTGTAAAGTCAATTTTTTTTTAGGTCATTTATTTCTCAGAAATATCTGACACTATTTCTTAAAGGCAGTAAAGTAAACACATGCAAACATCCTGTTAACCATTCCATCTTTCTAAAATAATAACTATTTAAAAAACAATATAGTAAATATAGTAATCTTTGATACCAGAAAGATAATTAACATATTAATAATAGATTATTAGCAACCTTTTCAGAGGTATACCAAATATATAAATAGATGCTGGCTGCATACATATATTTAAATGGATTTGTATAGGAGAGAAGAGAATTATACAGAATATCATGATAATAAGCAACTGTCTTGTAGGGAACTCAATCACTGTTGATCCTACTTCATTTCAAAATTTCTCAACATTCAAAAATTTTATAATCGAAAAGCTAGAAATTTATGACAGTAAGAGAGGAAAAAACATTATCATCTTGAATGATGCTGGCATGAAACTTAAAGAGACCAATTTCAGAAATTTTGAAATAAGTTATGTTTTTGATAAAGACCTATTGAATGTTGATGATGAAACTATCGATGGTAATTACTTCACGATGGAAGATGACGATGAAAGCAGTATTAGCTTAATCAAGCCTATTGAATCGCCACTCAATTCAATAAATAATATCAATGATTATACGAATCGACAGCTAATCAGTTTGTTAACCACAAACTTGAGTTGGCTGGATGCATTGTTGAATGATTCCAAAATAATTGAAAGTCTAATTCAAATAAATGTGCGGGACATTCATAATAAAATTGAGAGTATAAATATTATTGAAAAATATTTGAAAAGATGTCTAAACGATTTGAATAAAAAATTTACTATGTCAAAAAAAATATTAGTATCATTGAATGAGGATGGAAATATAGACAACTTAGAACAAATAAATTATCATAAACTTGAAAATATTCATCTAATAAATAACTTTGAAAATGAAAAGAAAACACTAGCAAACTTGATTGATTTTAATGAAATATCTTCCAAAATCAAAGATTCAAAGAAGTTAATTAATCAGTTAAATGGCGAAAATGCAAAAATAGATAATCGGTTGATAAAACTATTTAAAGAATTGACTATTTTAGGCGCCAAACTTGATTCATTTAAAACAGAAACAGATATCGCTATTTTTATAACTAATGTTAAAAACAAAAGCAAGTCTTTGATTGCAAATATCGAAAAAATCTTTCAAACCTTTCAAAATGAAACGAAGAAATTTATTAATAGGATCCCTATTAATTACTATAATGATTTGACTCTAAAATTAAATAATGAAGAGAAAAGCTTATTAGAGAAAACTTTGATGAAATTCAAAAAAACGCTCACTCCCGAATTCGAACTTTACTTCAGAGAATTGTATGATTTTCAAAAAGTGTCTAAAAAATCTCTTTTAACAATAAATTCATTTTTAAATGCAAAACGTTCAAATGATGAGGGATTTCTACCACAAATCAAAGTTTTTTTGAAAGATTTGAATAATTTCAAAGATGATTTAAAGTCAACTTTTTTCCAGCGCATCAATGATTTACAAATTATTAAAAGTCAAGTGTCCATAATATTTGATTTGCCATTTTTATATGGAATATATCTAATTGAAACACTAAGAAGATCGAATTTTGAAAATAAGATTCAGCATATAAATAATAATCAACTAGCTTTCAAACGAGATTGGTTGGATAATTATGGTCAAATATTATCCATACTCAAAATCTCCGAAGATTTATTCATGGATTCTGATGTTATTTCTATATCTTCTCCTTCAAGTCTATTTTTAGATATTGATCTACTGAACATCAAGAAATATATTGTAACTTTGAAAAATAATGGAATCCATAAAGATTATACTGATGTTTTAACTAAAGAACTAACAAATATAAATGATAATGATGATTTGAAAATCAGTTCAATCTATACAACCCCTCAGTATGATGAACTTATACAAGGCTATCAATCTAGAATTAAAAAATTGGAGTATATGTTGCATGAACAAAAGTTTAATAATAACTGGCAAAATAATGGCATTAGCCAAGTAAATAATAATAATCTTAATAACTCTTTTCACAATGTTCAAATGAAACCCCCTGCAGTTGTTAGTCTGACTAAGACAAATACTACTACTACGTCTATTAATAATATTATAACTTTGGTAAAGACTAAAGGAAATGATTCTTTTAATAATAATCTGAATAATGATAAAGCTTTCGGTTTTTCATGGATCAAAAAGAAGGATCCAAGAAATGAATTGTTAAATAAATTGAATCAAGATAAAAATATTGAGTTAGTCAATTCAATTATTTTGCCAGGAAATTACGAACGACTTTATACTAGTAAAAATACTGATAAATTAAAAGGTGGGATTATTGAAGTAAATGAAAGAACCAAATCTGATAACAAAACTACACTACTTGATCAGGATCATATAAAAGTTAGTTGCTCTGAATGGAATAAATTAAAAAATAAAAATAATGAATTGATTGTTACAATCAATGACCTTCAGAATGTTCAAAATGCGGAAAGTGAGGATTACCAAAAGAAAATTGAGGAACTAACAAGCTTATTGAACATTTATAAAAATGAAAATACAAAACTTAAACAAGAAAGTTTAAATCTACAAGCAGAAGTTACGGACTTGAAAGAAGTAGCAATTACAATAAATAACAATCATAGCAATTTAATTCGAGATCAAAGACTTCTTGAAGATAATAACTTAAAATATCTAAAAGAAATTGAGGATTTGACTAATTTTAAAAATAATATTATGGCAAATTTACAAAGCAAGGAAAGAGAGTTTAAAATTGAAAGAAACTTGAACTCAGAAAAGATAAGTTCTTTAAATTTAAGAATTGAGCATTTGGAAAATGTAGAAGATGAGTTAATCACAATTAATAAAGAATTAAACTCTAAAGTCCTGCTCTTTTTTAAATACTTTAACAAATTGCTTCATAATGTTGATGAAAATCATTTAAAGTTTTCGGAAATTTTAAAAATTATCAATACTAACTATCATTTATTCTTCAATATATTGAAATCTATTGGACTTCTTATCATTAATAATGATGAGGATTTTAATGGTATTGTTGGTTCATTTCTAAAAAATGATACTGTCAAAATTCTAAGGGTGAAAGGCTTAAAGAATGCAAATATTGAATCTAATTTGTGGAATGATTATGATAAGAAATACGCTGATTTGATTGGCCAGATCGACAATTTAAATTTAAATATTATGAATCAGGATGAATATTTTGTTCCAAGCATTCATAATGGTAATGTTATTAAGCTAAAATCTGGAGATAGTATATGTGCAAAGCAATTAAATACTTCGAGTGAAAGCGATTCTGTTGATGAAATTGACGAGAGTCAATTAAACACACTTGAAATCCAGATAAATGACTATTTTGATAAAAGTAGTAATTATAATTTAGAATTAACTAGTTTTATTAATTTTATTGGTTCTATAAATTCTGAGGATATATTTTTCAATGCGATCATAAAACGTTTCAAAGATATTGAATTACTAGCAAAAAAGCTTCAAAAGAATCAAGTTTCAAGTTCCTCAAAAATTACAATTAAAAATTTTAAAGTAAATGACCTTGTCTTATTTTTACCCACAACCGATGAGGATATTGAAGATAAGGATATTAATCTAAAACCTTGGGTAGCTTTTAACATTGGAAGCCCACATTATTTTTTAAATAAAATACAAAATTATGAAAAGGACTATTTAATAGCTAAAGTTACTAAAATATATCAATATAAAGTCACTGAAGAAAATGTTAATGATTCTCAACAAAACAAGTATAATTTGAGTATTGGACTAACGTGGTTTTTGGTAGATGTGGAAGAGTGTGATGAGGCTGAACTCAAGTGAATGACATATGAAATATTCACTTTGTATGAAAAAAGGTACTTTGTCAAACCATATACCTTCTGAAGCAGTGATCAATTAAAAACAAATTTTCGGTTTGTTTAAAGAATTTGGCACAATGAACCAAAAATGAAGAATAGAATTATTAAAAAGGATTTTCTTCCACAAATTCCAAGTTAGGTCTCTTTTCTGAGAACGTATTTTGTGTTAAAAAAAAAAAAATAAACAATGAGTAAGGAGTTGATAAATGTGTAAATGGATAGATTTTTGTTGAAATATAATAATGAAACTAATTAGTTGAACCAAAGAAACTTAGTAATATGTTAAGATTTTTTTGGCAGAAAAATTACCTTATTCATTATCAAATAGGTTTGAGATTTTAACTGGTGAACACTGGTTTTCTACGTGTCTTATTTTTTTTTAGTTTATAGATATACACTTGATATTAGATATCTACAGCATCGTAAAGTTAGCTTTAGCTTCATATTCAAAGCAATAGATAATATATTGATTAATAGTTCTCCGTTTCGTTTATCTGCGTTTCAAAATGTCTAATTTTTTTTTCTTAAACTGAGTTTGTCATAATTATTTTCAAAATCACTAAAAGCCAGTAACTGAAATTTTAATTCAAAGCATTTTAAATTTTTCCAATAAAAATTTTCGATTATTTGCGTAATTATCTTTTCAATGTCATTGGGAAACATATTTTTATGTGCAATTATATGATCTAAAACAACAATACTATATTAGAATTCTGAACCAAAAATTTATTATTTTTCTTCTCCCTAGTCTTTCACACATAAAAAAAAAAAAATTGATATTATAATATTATTATTATATTTCAACAGGAAAACGAAAACGAAACAAAACTAGACAATCCAAAAATTTCATTTTTTAATCATGCTTGCAAGATAAAGAATAGAATAGAGTATATACTTGAAAGCAAAAAAATAAAAGCTAAACCAAAATATTATTGTTTTTAAATATTATAGAAAATATTATTGATGTCCCCTGAAAAACCAGTACGAATCAATAACCCAATCGTCACATATCATCAAATAGACAGCGAAAATGATGAAGAAACCAGTAAGGTAAGGAAATTGGTAGATGAATACATTCTGGAACCGTATTCTAAATATGTTTATCACTTTTTTGTTGGCCAATGGCCGAATTATTGTATTGTTGCAAAAAATAAAATCAACGAGATCATAGGAGTAATAATTTCAAAAGTTGAAACACATAGAAACGTACGATTGAGAGGCTATATAGGTATGATTGTAGTTTTACCTGAATACAGAGGAAATGGAATTGCTAATTATTTGGTAAAATTAACCATAAGGGATATGATTGAAAAAGATAAGGTTGATGAAATAATGCTCGAAACCGAAGTCATCAACATCGGTGCACTAAAATTATACGAAAAATATGGATTCTTGAAAACAAAAAGATTATTCAGATATTATTTGAATCAGCATGATGCATTTAGATTGATTTTGCCGGTAACAGAGAAAAGCTTACACAGATCTAAATTTCTCTGATTGGATTTTAGGATTATCAAATTCTCAAACTGTGATTTCCAGCTAGTATAATTTTAGCTGCTGGTGAGAATTTATTATTTTTCTTTTTCAAACTTACTTTTCGAAAAAAAAGAAAACAGCACAATAATGTTTAAGAAGAAATTTAAAAATAAAGAATATATATATATATATATATATAGCAAATTAAAATGAATTAAAATTAACAAAAAAGTATAGAATCATTATGTTTATTCTTCATCATCAAATTTTGGAGCCAAGTAGAAACGCAAAAAACCACTAGCCAATTGATACTCAAATAAAGCTGGTGATTTGTCAGATAATTTAACGGACACAGTATCTGATAATGTTGTAGCTTTAATAATATCAGCAATAAATCGTAATCCAAAAGTTAAATCAACTGGTTTCTCCAATGTGATTATAACTGACTCGTTGGTGTTTTCTAAATCAGTATGTGGTTTTAATATGACGTTACCTGAACCAGAATCACCTTTAGCAGCAAACTTAATGGATTCCTTTGTCACTAAAATTTCTAAAGATTCACTCAAAGTATTCAAGTCTCTAGCAATCTTTTGGAAATCAGTAGAAGATAAAGAGAAAGTGGCATCAAAAGACATTTCATCAATTTCTAAGGACTCGGAATCGATATCCGATAACTTCAACGAATATTCGGAAGTTCTGTCTTTTTTCTTATCTTCAAAAATTAATGTCACACTGTCCGGAGAATCTTCGGCAATCAAAGTTAAGTAGTCTTCATTATTACCACACTTCATAATCTTACTGAATGGTTTTAAATCAATACCTAAGATAATATCTCTATCACATCTGTATTCAGAAAACGAGTCGGCACCAATAAATAAAGACACTAACAAAACTCTCGAGTTGTCAATGGCTTGAACCGTTATTCCCTCAGGAGTACAGTTGAAATTACAAAGCTGAACACAATCTTTGATAGACTCAACAATTTTCTTTAAAAGAGAAGCTTCTTCGAATTTACCTTCAAGCATTTTCGGATATATTGAGTGTTTGTGCAATTGGATTTTTGGAGGAGTGTGTCCAGAGTTAATAAATTGAAATGTGGTGTGTCTTAATCAAGAATACTTTTAACAAGAAAGATCTCTTTGGAATAAGGAAAGTAATTGAAGAAAATGTTTTCAGAAAATAATTAATTTATTAATTTGAATATATACTCAACTTTTTGGTCTTGAAAATAATTTTGCTAGATTCTTTTTTTTTTTTTAGTTTGTGGAACACGATCTGTAAAAAAATAAAAAATTTTCGCGTTAGAACGCGTAATTTTTTTTCATTTACCGAATTTGGAAATAACGCGTAAAATATTTTCAATGATATCCACTGCGAAACAAATATTGAATGTAATTTACACCATGTAAAAAGAAATAAAAGAATCAAATGCCAAAATCATTCAACAGTGGTGAGTCTCATCGAATACCTTAATAATGATTACATGTTGGGAGATCATATATAATATTTTGTGGTGCTAACTAAATAAGTTAAAAGAAAAAAGACGCGTTTCATAATTTCTAACTAATAAATGGCAGTGACCAAAATCAGGAAATGAATCCAAATACTCAATTGTAAAATTTCAAAAATTTCGAAATATACATGTTCCAAGTAAATTTTCCTGGAAATATTGTAAGGAATGTATTTTCAAATTTATCTAATCAGTTTGTAGTTGTTTTCAACAGCACAACCAAAAAAAAAACCCCTTTAATCAATTGATGAAGTTGATTTCATAGTCTTACTGAATATTTGCATAATACTTGAATTGTATAAAAAAAAACCTGAAGTCTATATCATTTCATTTTTGACACCTCACCTAGCACTTTGAGAATGAATTAAAATTGCTTTTGAAGGAAGAGTACCTGTTTTATCATCGTACCTTTAATTTTGATATAAATTCTGTTTTTCGTTATAGCAAAGCTGCTATTTAATTGGAATTAGTACGATAATGAAAACTAAGAATTAACATTTTTGTGAGACTTTTTTTTTTTTTTTTTTTTTTTTTTTGATATTAGAACTATTGTTTTACAATGTTTTCTCTACCATTGAGTTGAAATTGAGGTAAAATAGAAAACTATTATCCTAGAATAGTTCAAAATACTATGATAGTATAATATTTTTTTGAAGTTTTTTAAACAGGTAAACTTGTTATTTTGATTAGTTTTCAGTTGACTCGAAAATAGCCGTACCACACACGTTCTATGTGATTAAAACTTCTTGCAAAATTACAGTTCATAATACGTTAGCGATAATCAAAAATTTGAACAGATTTTCACGTATTCAATTTTTTTGAGTATTTAGTATACCTTACCGAAAAGGGTGATTCTTGATGGCACCCGAGTCTCTTTGATTGTGTTAGGAACTGTCATTGCCAGCCGCAATAACCGAATTGAAATACCAAAAAGTGTTCACAACGGTCTCTTTTTCGTGTGAGAAAAAAGACACTACTCTTAGTGTTCAAGAGTCACCCGGACAAGCAAGAGACAGAAAATGGAGTCTAAATAGCTATGGCTTTTATAAGAAAAACGAAACATAGAAGTGAACAATACATAATAAGCGGTATATATTTTACAAATATTTAGCAAAAGTTGGCTTACTCATTTCTGAGTGTACTGACTGGTTCAAAGGAAAACGGATTTACTGTAATAATGTATTTAAACTGATCGATGTAAATATATATATTTAACTGCAAAAAAAACCATCGAACTTCTATATATGAAAACTGAAAACTATTGCTACTGCAATATTTAGGCACATGCTGAACCAGAAGACCAACTTTTCTTTTTTTTTGATAAATAGTGATTCACTTGAGAACCATTTTCAATACTTCTGGCCCAAAATAATAGTTTCATCATATGATGGGAGCGGGAATAAATACAGAATATGGATTATTACTGGTCATGTGCTGAGAAAAACAATACCAGCAGAAGTGCTCCCGATGATAATAATGATAATAATGCTAATATATAGTATGTAAATATACATACGGCTGCGTAACTTGAATAGCAATTATGATATATAGAAATAAATAGCACATCTTTATGCGACTAAGATATTGTTTCTAGGGACATCATAAACTACAAAGAACTTGAGGCGGCGGACTGTTTGGCGGCGTCTGGGCCCAAAGTAGGACCACCCTTTCTCTTTGATCTGTAGTCTTTGACAGCACTCTTGATGGCATCTTCAGCCAACATTGAACAATGCAACTTCACAGGAGGCAAAGACAACTCTTTAGCAATGATGGTGTTCTTAATTTGCAAAGCATCGTCCAAGGTCTTGCCCTTCAACAACTCTGTGGCAAAAGAGGAAGATGCAATGGCAGAGCCACAACCAAATGTCTTGAACTTTACGTCTTCTATTATTCCTGTATTATCGTTGACTTTTATCTGCAATCTCATCACATCTCCGCATGCTGGGGCACCAACCAATCCCGTACCAATATTTTCTTCAGATTTAGCAAAAGAACCCACGTTTCTTGGGTTTCTGTAGTGGTCAATCACCTTTTGATGGTATGATCTGGTGGCAAAAGCCACTGGTTGTCTGAGAAATGTCTTGTTAACGGCTCTGAACATGGCTTTCTGTCTGCTGTATAACTTTGCTGGTTCTTTTCAAAAAAATGTAACTAAATATCGAAACTTTTCCGAAATTGTGATCTCTGTGGGAAAAACCAAAAAATAATTTATTTTTTTAAACAATTAATGTTAGGTAATCTTTAGTTTTATGACCTGAGTACGCAAGAATTGCATTCGAAAATATTAAAGTAGATATAGTTGGCTCTTTGTCTATATATATATATATATATATATTTATAATGAGGAGGTCCAATATTTTTTTTAGACAAGCAGAGGAAAATTAAATAAAAAAAGTGCGTTCAAAGTTCAGTGTGTGTATATTATTGTGTAATAACAAAAACTCTGTTTGGTTCTACCAGTCAAATTCTTTTTTTTCTTTTTTCCGGCTTTCTTTTTTTTTTTTTTTTTTTCTTTTTTTTTTGTGTGTAGTTTGCGATATTTTCGATAAGCAACTGTCTTGAAACTAAATTATCGGTATTAATATCAGCAATAGCAATATTACTGCAGCTTCTAATAAGATGACAAAATAGCGACAAGAACCAGGGCACAAATTTTTGTATAGTAAACGGCCTCAACTATAGGTCTAGAATTGCAAAAATAGATAAAAGAAGTATATTTGTTACTGAATCTTTTGTCGCAGAAAACCCGAATTGGGATATTTCCGATTGATTGAATAGATAACCGAAATTTTCAATGATTCAAAGCTTAGTGAAACTGACAGGAACACCATGCAAACGGAGTAATTCTTGATTGGCACTTTTTTTGCAGCATTTGTTCTATACTTGTATTATGGGCTTCTGAGTTATTTTATTTTATTCATATGTGAAATACTTTACATCTTCAGCATTTATTATCCGTTTGCAAAGCTATACAATATGCACGGGTATCACTTATATTACAAGTTGGGCGTTGATTTTAGTGAAAACTATTCATTTGATACTGAGAACACTGGTTAAGTTGCTGTGGGAACTGCGTGCGGCAGGGCTATGGCTTTTTGCACCATAAAACTGGTTACCAACGGCCATCACACTGGAATCAATGAATTCGTACACCAAATCCCTCAAGCTTTCTCCACTCTGCTTGAAGTCGGGATACGCATTCACCTCCAACACCTTCACTTTGTATTGGTCGTCCACAAGGAAATCCAATCCGTAAAACTCAAATGCGTTCTCCAAAGGTTGAAAGTTCATTCTATCCACATTGATAGCAGCTTTGAACAATTCTTTAACATTTTCGTTGATTTGTTTTAAAATGCTGGTCTTGGTAGCTTCCAGAATTCCCTCAAGCTCAGAAAACTCAATTACAACAACATCATTTTGCCCCTGTGTTTGGTCTTTCTTTTGTAGACACGTATTGGTCAAGTGCTCGTCTAAGTTGAGTTTCTCAAATTCGAATGTCTCACAATCGATCTTATCATACTGGACTTCGGAAAACAACGCTAACATTCGTTCATACACAAAAACTTCAATGTTTCCTTTGCACATTACGTAAGTTCTGATATGAAATTTTCTATTATTGTATGCATCCAATAATAATGGATTTGTCATATATTCTTGCACAATAAAATGTCTCAACTGCGAGGTGATCACCCTCGTATTCTCAGCTGTCTCGGCCTGCTGCTCCTCCTCCTCCTCATTTTCATCATCAAAATCATCAAAAATAGATTGCAATTCTTCCATGGTTTTGAAGATTCGGATGCCCTGGCCTTTATCGCTCATACTTGGCTTCAAAATCCATATTTTTTCCTTTTTCAAAAGTTCATCTCTCAACTCATAAAACTCGTCTAAATAGTCATCCAAGAACTCAGCATAATCTATCTCAAACCTGAAAGTTTCCATGTACAGTTGATTCAAAATACTATCCTTGTTCTTACATGTGTAATGCTGAATCGTATTCAACAAGTAATGTTTCCTAATTAGAGATTTTCTATAAATGTATGAACTAAAAAAATAATTATTATTTTCAATCAAAGTATCAATGTCCATGTCTTCATAATCTCCGTAATGCAATATTTTACATTCTTTACCCTTTTCTCTAATCAAATTCAAATCTTGCAGGATTTCAACTTTGGGAAATCTAGATTTCACACTGTGAACAAAAGCATCATAAAGATAATCTTTTTCATCAATACTAATTAAAAAAAATTCTTTGCCATCAATCATTTTTTTTCTTCGTCCCGTTTCAATGAATGACTTTTTAATAAGGGATGCATAGATTATTAAACAACTTATTGAGTAAGTCTTTGTTTTTCAAGATTCAATGATCTAAAAGTTGGTTTACCTGAGTGTTGAGATACTAAGTGAAGCTAGATTCACATATTTTCTTTTTTATAACCAGTGCTCGAAACCATTTTTAACCAAATCAATACCTATAATGCTAAAGGCTGATAAACTTAGTACCAATCTTACAATATAACACTCTTTATGAAAGCATACATTTTCTAGAATTTGCAAGGTAAGAAACAAGGACAACAAAATTTATTACCAAGTTAAAGAATTTCAGGTGACATGAATAACAACTTCAGAAGTTTTATCAATGCTTCATTTGAAGATGATGATAAAATGATTCCTGCAAGAATTCTTTTTTTCACAATAATTGACAAAACACCACCAAAAAATGAAACAAATGAAGAACTAAACAAGCAAATAATATGTTATATTTCTAAAGATGATAACAGTAACTTAGATTTAAAAAACCAGGAGGATATCAAATTAAGACAGATTGGGTTGATTCAAGGAATTATAAACTTTAGTTATGAATTCAGCAAAGAGGACTTGCAATACATAGATACTGAAAATACAAGAACTTTGATATGCGGAGTCGAAAATAACCAATTCTACTTAGTTATATGTTTCCAGCTTACCAAATTTATAATAAATAATATTTCAGAATACAATTGCTTTAATATAGCACCTCCTGAGTTGTTGACCAGACAACTTTTGAATATTTATGATTTGTTTGTACTAAATAATGGCTCACTCAGACAAAACATCAATACCGAAAATGGAAACAAAACGATCAAGGAATGGTTTGATAATCAGATATATGGAAATAATCCAAAATCTGATAAATTCAAGTTGAACGTTCAATATAAAGGGTTTCTCTCTTTGTTAAACAAATACAAAGTTTCCAGGAAAAAAACAATCCTCCAAAAAAATCACAACAGCCATGATCAGAATTCCTCAAATAACAAAAAGCTAAACTTTATAAACAATAAATTGTCCGATTTTTTTCAAATGCATTCTTCTAATCTTTTGGATATGTTTATTTTTGCTAATCCAAATGGACTATTAACAAATTTTAATAACACCAATGATTGTACGATTTCTTCGGCAAACAATACAGTGGACACTCACCTAGCAAATGATGAGATAAGAGAAACGGAAATCGAAAACTATAGTACAGGTATTTTTGGAAGGGATCTAAGAAACGGAATAAACAAAATGATTCCTGCGAACCCTTTTAGCTATCTCTCTTCCGGAACATATAGTAATACACATAACATAAATACACCAATCACAAATAGAAAACTGAAAGCAAATATAGTTAACGAATCTGTGGAAGATTATGGAATTGTTTTTTCTGGTTATGATATTATATCCTATAGATCATTTCTTTCCATTTATAATTGGATAGAGGATAGTCTTATAAATATAAAAGCATCAGAACGAATAAAGAAAGCTACTTCTGATCTTAGTAGCAATGATTTTAGTTGTGAAGATGAAGTGAATGGTGAGTCAGATATTATTTTCAATCCTTTTCTATCAACTTTTCAAAAAATCAATCATTCCTTGTTGAATAATCCAGTGAATGATAATATATTAAATATTTTTAACAAAATTAGTAATCCTGTCATAAACCTGGCCAGTTATTATAATAACAGTAACAATCCTTTAAATAGAGCTAGTAGTTCCAATAATATGAGGAAAAATGCTACCCAAACTCAGAACGATCAGGATTCAACTCAAATTGAAAACTTGAACAAATATTTGAAAAATTTGACCACAAAAAAAACAAAATATAAAGGTAATTATTTAATTGGTTTAAAAAATAAGGATAACTTTGAAAATGATAGTACTACAAGCAATGTAACTCCACAAAGAGATTCTATAGAATTGTCTCCAAACCCAAACTACATATTGAACTCACCACTTCTCAGAAATGAGATTACATACAAAAAAATTTTTGTAAAGATTGGTAAAGAACTGGCAATTGATGACAGTGAAATAGGTATTTTTAATAGTGATGAGGATGATGAAGATTTCACTGAATGTTATATAGTAATTTACTGCTTGGGAGATCTTTGCTTTGCTCTTTTATATAACCATAGATATAATGATTTGTCCAACATTGAGTTTTACTATAATCTAGAAGAGTCATTAATTGATCTCCATGATTGTATAAATGATTATTTTATTCAGGAAAATGAAAGGTTTCTACTGGATAATAAAGGTAAAAGTAGTATCGAAAATAGTGGATCCAGAGTATTATTCCTGCTACCATCAATTCCATTTTTTACATCGCCAATAGCTGAAGATCCCAATTCCAAATCTAAAAAAAGGAATGAGGAGAGTGAAACGCAAAATGCACCAACAGATGAGTTTTATTATATATTAATTTATAAGGACGACCGGAGCTATCAAACTTCCATACCTATTCTTACAGAGGTTGCTAATGATTACAATGATGATAATGCTGATAGTGATGATGACTATGAAAGAGATGATGATCAATATTTTAACTACAGTGGCAGCAGCAGCAGGAAGCAAAATGTTTTAAAAGAATCAGCAACATCTTTAGTGTATATCCATAATCAGTTGACCTCGAATTTTGCTAATTTAATTACCGAGAGAGGCGAGGTTGAAGAAAAATTGATAAACACAGATAAGAACTGGTGTATATTTTTCAAAGATTTCCCAAATCTGCAAGTCATTCTTTTGAAGAAACTACAGTTTAATAATACTAATTTATTGTTTAATGAAAACAGTAAATCCAAAAACACTGGTTCCAAAAATTACAGTTCTGATTTTTTGAATATTTTTGGTAATAGTGCTAGATCCTGGATGGAAAAAAACTGTAACTAACTACTAATTTATTACTTTTGCTGAATACAGATTTTTTTTTCTTTTATATAAAAATGGGAAATTTTTTGACTTTTTTGGTCATGAATACACCTTTAAGTATTGTTTCTTTTCCTTTTCATTTTAATTTTATATATTGTAGCCAAAGTAGAGTTATATCATGAAGATAAAACTATAAATGATAAATGATAAATGATTTAATAAGTGAGGTTTCAGGGAGCGTAAATCGCTTGCCTACTCCCTATCTTGTTACTCACGAGTGTTTGGTGCTATTTTATTTATGAGTCTGAGAACGTAGCATAATATCAAAAAAAGATAATAAAAGCACAGCCATCTTTCTGTATATTATACAGGAGTACTACCAAAAAAGATAGAAATTAGTAAGTATCCGATTGCTGGGTTCTAACAGCAACTTGTATGGATGTTTTCAAAGGTTTTAGTATTCACCTCTTTCTTTTCTTTTTTTTATTTTTTCTCCTAAGGCAATTTCTGACGTTTTTATGGTTTCATTGATTTTGAAACGCGTCCAAGTTTGAGTTTCATGCATGTTAAATTATCCTGCTTTTCTATAAAAATTTGTGTTAGAGTAAGTACATGATTTTGTGTGTGAAACAGATTCATGACTAGCTTGATTAAAACTTCTTACCATCCATCATTTATGATCAATTTGAAAAAGCAAATGGTCTATCAGTTATATAGAATAAAAATCCCTAGTTATTAAATTGTTTGCAATTTGCTTTTTAAATTAGCAAGCTTTTACTTTTTGATTTGGCTTTTGCTTTTTAAAATCGTCATCATCAAATAAATTCATAAACATGGACCCATATTACAATAACAACAATAATTGCAAGAGACTACTGACCAACTACAATAATAGTGGAAATGATTTGCGTAATCTTAAGGTTAATACAGCCAACTTCAGCAATGCAGAACAACCACAATATTTCAGTAATGATCACCAAAGTGAAAAGATAACTCCGGTAGAAAGAAATATCATTTACATCTCGCTTCAAAATTACAATGCCAGATCCTCCAACGAAATCAGTATTGAATACAATGAGCATTTGAAATTGATTCAAAGTAAAAATAATGGTTTTCTTTTGGTCCAAAGCATTAAGAAACCTAAGAATATTGGTTTGGTAGCTTCAAATATGGTAGAAGTCTTGGATTTATTTGGCGATATTGACGACTCTGTAACTCCTAAAAGACACTACAGTAGTTCTTCAAAAAAATCATGCACTGATGATAGATTGAATGACAATACAAATTTGCATGAAATATTTGACAACTTATCGCCAATATCAGTTTTGAATACCCCATTATCCTCTCTCCATTCACCTCAGAATAAATGGGAAAACTTTGACTTTTCCAACCCCTTAGATATCCAAAGTGTTCAAGTTCTAGAAATCCAATTTAATTGGGCAAAAATTGAAATCCTATACTCTAATAGTAGAAGAAAAGTCTTGAAAAGGTTCTATCAAGACTTCACTGATTTGAAAAATCAATATTATCATATCAATATGAGAAATCAATTGACTTTTCAAAGTGTTGCTGAGCTAAATAATTTTTTCTATGAGTTAGTAAGCAAACTTGATGATTTCAGTTATTTTGAAAACTGGATTAGTTGCAAATTGGGCGACTATGACTCTTATAACTATAATTATGATAATTCATTAATTAGTGAGAACAGCTTATCATCCCCTAAATTGTGCACTCCGAATATATCAAACCATATAGCATCCTCATCATTCTCCAATGAGAATTGCAATAATGATATTTTTGTGCAGAATAACTATGGTTATTCTTCTATGAATAATAATAGTAGTTATTATCAAACCAATAATAATGTTAATAATACTCCTATTAGTAGCAATTATTCGCCTATGAATAATAACTATTCTCCAGAAAACAGTTATGCTACAAATTCTACTAACTATAACACTCCGTTAACATATAACAATTCCCCAACACCTTTATACAATAATAAATTCAACAACTCAGTACCTGCGGTGAACGCATCTGTTACTTCTACTCCTACTAAATCAAGAAATAAAAATTTACCACCAATTCCGCCCCCTAAATCAACTCCGGTAAAAAGATCAAAAATTAATATTATCTCACCATTTAATTCTATTGAAACTAAAAGCGAATCAAGTGTTGCAAATGATAAATCTAACATGGAAATCATGAAGGAGATTGAACTCGAAATGGAGAATCAACAACCCCAACCTATGAGTATCGCTACAAAGTTTTATAATACTTACAAAGTTAAAGATAAAGTTCGCTTCAAAGTATTTTACAATGATGGGAACGACATTTTTATGATAAAGGTTTCTTCAGAAATTAAAATTGATGAGTTAAAGTATCTTATTTTTAAAAGATTGGTTGAAGAGTTTAAAAAATATCAAAATCCTATATTAAAACGTATGACTAGTAAAGATGTAATATATGTGTATAATAAAGGTTCTGAAGGAGTTTATAATCCTTTAGAAGAAGATTCGATTTTAAGAAACATTATTGATAATAGCGTCGATAAAATAACAATTAGAGCAGAGGTTGACTAATTATAATGAGCTGATTCATTATATCAAAGCTGGACTATGATATTTTGATTTCAACTCAATTCAATTCAGTTTAATGTTTTTATACCATTTTTAGTTTTAATATTATTTATAGAATAGACTTTGATTTTTAGAAAATAAAAGTGGTTCAATGTAGATGTAGCTGATATTTAGAAGATAATTGAGAAAGACAAAAATTGGAAAATATCTTTCCCTCACTAAAAATAGCTAAAAAAACGTGGAAACTTTTTACGCCAGGAGTCACAAAAGAGTAATGGATAAACTAAAATAATATGCAATAAATATAATTGAAAAATGACAAATAAACTGATTAAAAATGAAAAATCACATTAGCTGATAAAGGATTACAGCTAGAATTCCAATCAAAAATGAGGCAAGAATAATAATTTTTTCTAAATTTTCTTTTTCTGTAACCGAAATGCTGGAGCCACTGTCGAAAATAGACCACACAGAGGAATTACGAGGATTTCTTATATTAATAGTTTTAGTATTATTAGAATCAATACTGTTTAAATTATCAAAGCACGTTACAGCGTTCAACGAATTTTTCTCATCTTTGTTGGAGCTATTTTCATAAAAATCTTTATAAGTATATAAGCTAAAATTATCAATGCTTTGATTCATATAAGGTTTTTTGTCAAGCAATTTTATCTTTAAATCCTTCATGAGTTTTTTATCCTTGTCTTTATATGCGTTAGAGATATTGTAACTGAAGGAATAATTAAGATCATCTTTTTTTGTATTGACAAATTTGAAGAACCTAAAATTGTTCTTTATCGGTGAACAACTGTCAGACTTAGAGGGGGTATATCGAAGTTTTGTAGGAATTATTGATAAACGCTCATTTGTATCATTTGCTTTTTCGCTGGCGCTCAAATCATTAGCGGTTGGAATTTTGCTTCTATATCTATACTTATCATTGGAATATAACAGATTTAAAGATCCATTTGAGGAAGATAAAAGTGTTGGAATTAATCTAGTAGCATCATTTTCAGCCGTACTTGCATTCCACGAACTTCTTTTCGTTAAATGAAAGGTTTTGCTAAAAACAAGAGGCAGAATCCTTAAATCAGATGCTTTCTTAGTTAAAGTACTATAATTAACTAGTTCAGTTTCGTCGTTATAATTTGCAGATAAAGAGTCGTTCATTTCATTTTCCTTATCTTCATCGTTTCCAAGCTTATTTTCATTTATTATATTGTCTTGAACAATCTTATGTATGCTCAATTTAATTTCATTCCATTCATTATATATATCTTGAAGACTCAAAAACTGAGATCTATTTTGCCTTTCTAGAAACGAAATTTGAGTCAATTCGTCTCTCAAATCAGTTTGGAGCCGCGATACATGCGTCTCGCTCAAAGTTTCAATGGTATTAATCCATTCATAGTTATGTGTCTTCATTAGCAATTTCGCTATTTCGCTTCGTTAAACCTTCAACTTTTCAAAGCCTCAAATTTCTCATAGCATATTATATATTCAAATGTTGAAACTTAGTGCAGTTTTTATGTTGTGCTATTGCTGCTACAGAGAAAAATGATCAATTTAATTGTTTTTGGTTTTTTTTACACTAGGAACTGCTCAGCAAAAAAAATGAAAAATCAAGGAAATAATCTATTTTTTAAACTATTGAGGAATAAATAATTAGTTATATGAGTTCTTTAGTTGAACAATATCAAAGTGATCAACTCGTCTGATTAACACAAAATGCCGAACTATCCACCTCTCAATATCAGAAGTTCATCTCCTGCTGGCTGTAAATATTTGCTAAGAACAATATTGAATCCGAAGAATATTATTGAAAATTTAAGTCAAACTTTGAATACAAATTCTTTCAAGTCATTATTCTTGTTGGTAACTAAAGACTATTGCACCACCGACTTTTTGAAGCATATTTTTAAATTTCAAAGAGATAAAGATATCCAATTAATATTTGCTGCTGTTGATACTATTGCTCCTTATTCGAGTAGATCAGGAGTTCTGCAAATTTGGTTAAACAGATCCATTCAGGTAGAAGATAGCCAAACTTTGAAGGAGTATAACAAAATACGACTCGAGAAATTTAAGAACAATGAAATTAACAAAAATGGACGAATTATTTCGAAGAATTTGGATTTGAATCATGGAAAATTACATAACAATTATTTTAGCTTGCATGTGAATTTCATAAATTCCAAATTTGCCGATCGTCATACAAGCAGCTTGGTAAATTATGACTTGAAATTTAAAGCTGCAAACACTCTTTTCAACAATAATAATATGCAGACTTGCTTTTACTTACTATCCGAAAGTCAGAAGTCTGTTTTGAACAAGGTTGATCCAAAGCAATTTCCGAATTTGAGAAAACTACTAAACAACAATAATAATTTGCTTAACAACATTGAAATTTCACTTCCTTCTATTCAGTTCAACTCAAGACTTACAGTTGATAAATATGATGGCTTAACCGATATAGGAATAGATTTTTTGAAGATATCTCAAATCAAAGGAAATTTGATTTTTAAGATTAATGGCCAACCTGCATCATCCATATTGCAAAATAACTCTAATTTAATGAAATTAATGGATAAGAATTGTAAAATATTTGCGGTTCTCAAAAATTCCACAGGAGAAGAAAAGAAGTTCGAAATTATCGCAGGTGGAGGCAATTATGGCAGTAAGAGCAATATTTTGGCTATTGACCCATCATGTATGAAGTTTCTTGAAAAAGTTGGCGATAATGGAAACAAAAATATTTATATCAAGTTTTTTCTATATAAACCGAAAAAATTTGAAGATTCAGTTCAAGAGAAAGATGCTATTTTTAAAAAAAATAGTGGGCTATATTTTGAAAAATCTGCTGAAGAGGAAAACTTTACGAAAGAATATGGTCAAGAAAAGGTGCTTGAAAACGTAATCGGTATTGGCAGCGAAGGCAACATATTGTTGAATGGTTGTATGTTTAGCGAAAGTGAAGTAGTAGGCTTCAATACCAATATTAGATAAAATCAAATGCTATTTACGTATTTATATGGCAATTCAAATTTGTGTTTGTAATAACTAAAGCAATTAATGTATAGTTTACATAAGAAAATGATTGAAGTCAAAAAAATCATTAAATCTATTAGATGTACTTGAAAAAAGGCGAAAAAGCTAACTAATAATAAGCTCATCGTTTTCTGAGCTGTTGCAAATGTAGTTTGTTGTAAAGGATTTTCTTATGGTTTACATCTACCAGTAAATCTTGGATACAATGAACAATCTCTAACAGTGAATCTGTCACACAACCAAGCCAAAATTCTTTCTGTGCCGATACCATAACCACCATGCGGACAAGTTCCGTATTTTCTTTGATCAATAAACCAATAGTATGGATCAGAGTTGATTCCTTCTCTTTTAAAACCAGCGAGCAATTCATTCAAGTTATCAATTCTCATAGAACCACCAGTAATTTCACCAACATTTGGCATTAAAAGGTCAAAAGAATCAGTAACTTTAGGATCAGCGACATACTTTTTCATGTAGAAAGATTTGATTTCTACTGGAAATCTGGTCAATAAAATAGGAACGTTCATAGCATCAACCATTCTACGTTCTGCAGCTTCTGCAATATCATCACCAAACTTGAATTCTTCACCATCTTCATTCTTAATTCCATGCTCATTCAACCATTCTAAAGCTTCGGTGTACGGCAATCTCTTGAATGGCAAAGTTGGCGGAATGAATTTAGGGTTTAACTGTTTAATTAGTGGTCCGGCAATTGGATCTTTGACAAGTCTTCCAATTGTCTCGCAAATGACTGTTTCAATGTGGCTTAATAAGTCTTCAAAAGTGACAAATGTCAATTCAGCTTCAATATGAGTGTATTCGCTCAAGTGTCTTCTAGTGTGAGACTTTTCTGCTCTGAAAGACTCTTGAACACAGTAAACATCATTTAATGCTGGCAAACATGTTTCCAAATATAATTGAGAAGATTGTGTCAAATATGCATCTTGGTTATAATATTTAAGATTGAATAAAGTGGATCCACCCTCGACTTGAGTTTGAACCATGCATGGTGGGGTAACTTCAGTGACACCTTCTTCAAAATAAACTTGTCTGAGATGTCTAAGAAAAGCAGCTCTGACTTTCATAATAGCCGATAATGATTCGCCTCTTAAAGCCAAATGTCTTTGGTCTAAAAGTAAAGAAGGATCAGCATTTTCTTGAATCTTGTTAGTAAAAGCTTCATCACCACTTGGTGCGAGACCAACAATCTCGTAGTAGTCAGCAAGTAAGTCGACACCTTGAGGAGCTGTCTTACCCTCTGGCAATTTTTCAACGGTACCATAGACAGTAATTGTGGATTCTAAAGTTAAAGTGGAGGTTTGGTAAGCATCTGCTAAATCACCAGTGAAAACAACTTGAACAAATTCAGTACCATCTCTCAAAACAATAAAAGCTTTAGATTTTTGCAATCTTAATCTGTGGATCCAACCACTGACTTTAACTCTTTGGCCAATAAAACTAGTAATTTTGTTTATCTTTACTCTTTTCGCCTCCGGTAAGGATTTGTCCTCTACAACTTTAATGCTCATAGCAGCAGTTTGCTTTGCCAAATCATCTGCTTCTTTTTTGGCCTTTTGCTCGTCAAGCAATTTTTGCTTCTCCAATTTCTTTTTGATACTCAATGCACCTTTCTTGGCCTTTTTCAAAGCTGAAGCACTGATTTCTAAATAATCTTGGTCTTCTCCGTTAAAAATAAATAATTTGGCACTCTCGTCGACAAAACAAGCATAAGCAGCGGATTGAAATGGGTTTTCTTTGGAACCTGTAGATTCAGCAGAATCAGAACCTGTCTTTTCGTTTATGTAAAAGGTTGTAGACATTTTCTATTTATCCAATTAATCAGAGAATATGATACCACGAAAACTCAATAAACAGAGAACTTAACAAATATTTGAACGAGATTACTTGAAAAATGAGAACAAATAACAAAATCAAATCGATAATATAGAGAAAGTATAAATTTTAAATACAACTAAGCTGCTAACTTTCAAAATTTTTTTTCACTAAATTATCACTCGAGTTCGTGACTCACATAGGATTTTTGTGGTGCTTTATATAATAGTTAAAAATTTATCATTTTTTTTTTCGGTTTGTTCGTCGACAATTTTTTTTTCAAGTGTACATGAAAATGCAAGTAAAGTGAAAAAATTATTGAGAACTTTGTAACTTTATTTTGCTGTGATAGAGTAGTACATAAAAGGTGACACATGAAGATAATAAGGAAGTAAATTCTTATCAGATAAGCAGATAAGAAAGAAAAAAAAGAAAATTAAGTTGAGATAGATAGATTGTTTTAATATAAGACAGTTAGATCTGAATATTTTCAATTATTACAACTTGTGAAACCAAAAAATATAAGCATCAGACAGACGCTATATTTTTGAGACTTGTTACATAATTTGCAAGTAAAGATTAATGCTTTTTTTAATATTGTTTGAAATTAAAGTTGAATGTTCATGAATATGTCAACCTAGGTTATTTTTAGTAGAAAAATCACAGCAAAAGGACAAAGACTATTGATTTTTTTTTTATTAGTATTGCTGTCAAAACTAATGTCAGAAACTATTAGGTAAGCCAGCATTTTTTCTAACAAGACTTTAATAAATAAGTATTATTCTCATTCGTTTTTGGTATCAAATTGTTTTTCTCATTATCACGCTTAATATATATATACACCAAATTGATCTACTTTGTTCTTGCTCTCTTAGTTCTTGCAGCTGGTTTTTTTTTGGCAGGTGCTTTTTGTTTCTTTTGTTTAATCGACTTATCTTTCGAGATATCTGTTTCTTCAACGATATCATCATCATCATCACCAATCAGTACATCATCGTCTTCAAACGCATCTTCTAAGTCAGGTTTAGCTGTACTGATAGCCTTTTTAGAAGCACCTGCAACACCAACATGATGAATAGCAACAGGATGGCTACTGTTATTGTATTTCCTGGTGAATTGTGACTTCACAGCAGTTGGCAATTGTTTATTGATATCTTCAAAAAGATACTTACTGGAACCAATATTCAAACTTAACAAGTATTCCCAATCTTCTTTGGTTAAATAATAATCGTCCAATACCTTGATAACATCATCGATACCATTATTTCCTTCTCTGATTAATGGATCAACTAATTTCATGCTCAACACATTAGAATAGTTCAATCGGAATTCCCTTTTGTTGCTATGCGTGGACAAGAAGCTGTGATAGTTCAAATCTGTCAACAATCTATTAAATTTATTCGCTCTGGACATATTTCCAAGAAGCGATGTAAAACCAATTCTACCGGATATTTGACCATTCACAAAGCTTGCAGGCCTGACAAATGACATTATACCATGCAAAGGCATCAAAGACCATAATTGTTCGCTCGAGTGTATTTTTTTATCTATTAAATCCCCTTCTGAAATAGAGTCAGCCGCTTTGCTTACTAATTTTAAATGTTCCAAAGGATTTCCATGTGCCTTGCTTGGAATCACATTTCTGTAATTCTCATGAACCATTAACGGAGCAATCGAAAAATCCTCGAAGTAATATTGTAATTTGTCATTCAAAGTTGCAGTTGAATTATTTGACCAAATCAGAGACGAAAGAATTCTACCAGCTAAATCAAATGTTTTGACAGCAACATTTTTCTCCCAGTTATTAATAACTTCTTTGTAATTACCTTCATTAATAGTTTTCACTGTTTTGCTAACGGTTGATAATAAATTAATTATTTGTCTAATATCGTTTTTGGTGTATTCAACCAATCTATCAATAATAATTGGGGGGACATTCAACTTTTCTCTATGAGAAATAGTCATAATTCTAGATTTAACTTCAGTAGCAGATGGTCTTCTAAATGATGCATCTAGTGTAACTCTATCAAATGGTCGCATTTTAGGTAAAGATTTGTCATTGCAAATCAAAATAATTGGTATAGAAGTCTGTCTGCAAAAACTTGATAAAGCTCCTATTCCACCGATGTCGCCACTAGACATACCATCAACCTCATCCATAATTAAACAAACTTTTCTTTGCTGTTTTTTTTGAAAAAACCCGACAATTGAGCTATTGTCGAGAAGATCTCTCACTGTTGCATTCAATAAGGATTTGCTTCTAACATCGGATGCATTCTTTTCAATAATATCATAACCTAGAGACTTTGCTATAACATGTGCAGCTGTTGTTTTACCAATTCCCGGAGGACCACTAATCAAAATAGCAGGAAATGATTCACCAAAATACTTGAACTTTGATCTTTTGTTAGATTCCCAATTGTTTAACCATTTGATTATCTTTTGTACTTGGCCTTTATTACCACATATTTGCTTCACTTCTTGAGGCGCATATTTAACTGTCCATAATTTTTCACTATCTGGTCTATCTACGGGTTTAACGTAATCATTATTAGCCGTTCTGATTTTTCTGAGCTTTTCAGCCTTTTCAGCCTTTTCTATTTCTATTTGAGCTTCTTTTTGGGCTTCCATTTCTTGTTGTTTTCTTTTCAAAAGCATTTTTTCTGCTGCTTCATTATTAGAACCACCTGCTTCAGGCATTCCTTCTATTAATTTAATAAAGCCAGCTTCATCAATATGTTTGACACCTAATTCTTTGATCTTTTTGATTTTTGATGCGCCAGCATCTTCACCAATAACAACAACACTTGTTTTACGACTTACGGATTTTGTTACTCTGCCACCATATTCATTTACCAACAGTTCACATTCTTCCCTATTCAAATGAGGCAAAAGGCCCGTAAAAACAATGGTTAACCCAGCCAAACAATCAGGTTTGCCGTGAGGCCTTTTGAAGTTAGGATCACTTTCAGCAGGTGCGTCTGCCTTTTTCTGCCAAAAGTTATATGGTTTAGAAACAATATCATCTGGTAATTCAGTATCAGGGATTGAGTTCAAAATATCGCCCCCATTTGTTGCTGAAGGTTGAGTCATAGCTGGTAAGTCATGCTGATTGGTTGCCTGTGCTTTTGAAGGCCCTGAGTTAGTATTATATTTAGCTTTTTTGTTAGTAAGATGTACGTTTCCATCTTCGTCATCTCCTTTATTCTTTTCTGCATTAATTTTGGTTCTCTTTAGCAGCCTTGATTTTGATTTTGATTTTATTTTAAAATCGCTTTCATCATCTGATAAGTCAATTACTTCAACAGAGTCGGAAGTGGAGTTCTTTTTCGAAGCTGATGAATTAGCTATTTTTTTATTATTTGCAGCAGAGGCCGTTCTTGATCTTTTAAGAGAAGCTTTGTTAGCTTTTACTTCTTTCTTACCAAAAAAAGAGGTTATGTTAGACTGCATCGTTTCGCTACTGATTTCTAGAAATTCACTTTTATAACAATATAATATAGCTCAAAAATTCTAAAATGGTTTTGCTAGATCATTGACTGACAATGTCCTTTAATTTTAGTGAATATCATCTTATATTATAAATTTTAATTTGAGAATATTTTTCTTGAGTGTTTTTTTGTGTTTTTTTTTTGCATAGAAGTTTTGGTGACGCGTTAATCAAATTAAAAAAAGATTATAATAAAACGCGTCTACCATTATCAAAGAAATTGAAAATAAACTACTAACATTATTGATACCTACAGTAGCAAACACGTAAACTTTGGAAGGATGATAACTTTATTTGTTTTGATTATTATTTTATGAAAAGTATTGGCTGAAGTACAGCAAAAAGATTATTTAAGAAATTCTCATTTCGAAATTTTTTTAGTTCTTTGCTGTAGTCATCTCGAAGAATAAACCTACAACAAATAAGTTATTGTAATTATTCGAAGTCGAGAAATAACAAAAATCGATAGATGTATTAGATTTTTCATATAAATATAAATGATTATAGCTATATATATATATATATATTATATATATATATATATAAGTATGATGAAACTACATCGAAGCAGTTCAAATGTAAAATGAAAAAATAGATCACTACATTAAGCACAATATATAATAATACAATAGAAATACAAAAATAAACAATAATGCCTAAATGTTAAAAACTTCAACAAACATTCAATTTTTAAAAATTTGTATCAACAGCAGGAGACAATAATGCTTCACTATAAGCCGGATTAAACATATCAATCTCACGGCCTTTATACTTTTTGCTGGAAGATCCTTTTTTTGCATCCGTAGAGGATGTTGTCGATGCTGCTTTAGCCAACATTTCCAGAACATTGAAAACAGTATCATCGACTTCCTTGTGAATGCTGAGCCTGTCCATTGTTTCACTAAGTGCAGCCGCGCTTTTTAGTGCAGCTGCGCTACGAATGGCTGAAGAAGAAGACATCAATGAAGAAGAATTATAATCGTAATCGGTTTGGATTTTCGCAATTTGCGGATGACTATTACTAGGATTATTGCTTGGAGAAACCTGTTTGATATCTGAGGGTAACGGAAGGTCTAGACTTTCTTTTTTCATATTCATATTCATATTTTGCAGACGAATCGGTGATGGTGCGCTACCTTGAGGCATTGGAGCATATTGGTTTTGCTGTTGCATCATATTTCTCATTTGTGGGTTCATTGAGTCTGAAGGAAGAGGTAACTCCTGGTTTTTACCTTTTGGATGCCCAATTCCATTAGCAGAAGAATCAGAAGGTAACAGTAACGTTCCATTAATTGGAGGCACGCCAGTACCAGAAGGAGTGGGGGCCATACCGTAAGGATTTATATTATTGGATTTGTTTAGCGGAGCGTTATGTACATATGGATTGGGAACACCAGGATTAGGAATACCTTGGGGAACGCTGGAAAGTTGCCGTGATGCACCAGGAGGACCACTGACCCCATTATCAAATGGATTATTACCAGCATTATTTCCCATATTTGATTTATTAAGATTTCCATCAATGCTTTGATACTCGTTCTCATCATCTTTGAAAGACTTATCAAAGTTAGGAGATATTGGAGTTCCTGTATTTGAACCACTTCCACCGAATACTGGAGATTTTAAAGCACCGGAGATACCATGAACCGATCCACAACCACTATAACCCTTCACCATTTTTTGTTTCAAAAAACTTTTTAGATTAGCAAACCAATCCAAATCTGACCAGGAAGTCATTGCAGCTTGGTTGGACAGTACCAATGAAAACACATCGTCAAGTTCTAGATAATGAACATGAGGTAACACTGGTAATCCAAACAATAAAGATGAAGGATCCATTTTATCTGCGTTCAACTTGGTGGGGCGACCATAAAGATGAAACGCATCTAATGTAGGAATCAAAAAACGGATTAAAGTATCATAGCCTGGAACATGAGCATGAGCCTCTGGCATAATGAAGACACTCGAGTCTCTAGGTTCCTTATCACCTGATTTCGAAAAAACCACTTTACCGTCTATTTTAATCAAAGAACTTGAATCTATGGCTATAGTGGCATTAGGATAAGCTGCATAAGCTCTAGAGGCAAACGTAATTTCTGCAATAATCGGAGACTTTTTAATTTTGTCATGCTCATAAAGAATAATTTTGCCAAATTTGTTGTGTGATTTCTTTGATCTTTTCGGATTTAGGTCAATAACGGCAAAACATCTTTCCCAAGTTGTCCCGGCACCGAAACGAACTGATATCCAATGCTGGTAATTATATTTACTCTCAGCCAAAATGACTCTTATATCTGATAGCTTTGCTCCTTTGGACGACAAAAGAGAAGCAGTATAAGCTTCTTGCAAGGACACATATTCAAAGTTTGCGAGTCTTATAGCACAATGCCATTTGGTTAACATCTCTTTTGACTTAAACTGCAAAATATACCTATTTTTCAAAGTGGTACTGATAGATATAACATTACTTAGCGGCTTTCCGTTTGTTGAAGGTAAGGCGTCCATACATTTGAAGTTTGCATCACCAAGGTTCAAATAGAATGGCTTGTTGACAGATAGATCCTTGTTTTTTAATTTTCTAGCATTAGTCAAAGCTTTTGCGTCCCAAATTGCAAGCTGGATGCCCGACAATACCCCATAAACTTCAGTCCATTTTCTATCTGCAGGCTGGCCTTCGTTGTTCAAATCGTGCAAAAGCATAAAGTTGTTTTCCAAATAGTGTCTGTGACCCTGAGCGGATAGCAATGTCACAATAGGAACAAGCTCTGGGCTGATGTCAGTGGTAACGAGTGCGGGATCAGAGGCCATGCTTGTTAGTTTGCTCGAGTTTTGGTTGCTCTTTTAAAATAAATCTAAGTATTTTCTGTTCGTCTCAAGCGTTATAGATAATGATTTAACAAGAATATGGGTACTCGAATTTGAGAAGCAGTACGATATAATAATCAGGTCAATGTTGTAGTAGAAGTCCTCAAACCAGCCTTTCCTACGATACTTAGATAAAATAGTATGTGAAATGAAAAAAAGACACAAAAACAAAAGATTATCAAATGCGACTATTACAGCTTCTCCAGATAAAAAAGAAAAAAAAGAAAAAGGCCTCCAGAAATATTTATCTATTGACCACCCCCTAGTGCGTTTTTTTTTGTTCATTTGACGGAAGCCCCAACTGATATATATATATATATATATCGGCAAGAAAGAAACGCGTGCAAATCAAACGCCATACATCTGTTCTAATATTTCTTTTGTTAGTAATTTACAAGATATTAATATGCAGGTTTACTTTAACCATATTCTGCCATCATGCAAACATAGGACGTTGAGCCGCAGAGTATCTTTTATTGGTATAATACAGTAAAGACAGAGTGTAATTATCTCAGGTTTCCGTTTGCATTTTAAGGTAAGGATATCCATCATTTCTTCTTCAGTAAGCTGGACAGATCAACCTTAGATACTACAAGGAAACCTTATATGTTAGGTAAGTTAAAGGGTTGCGGCGGCTCGGTACGATTCCAAGTAGCTTTGCTGAAAATCCATTGAGTACTTTCATCAGACGAAATTTTTTCGCCAGCGAATAAGCTGCGGAGGGAAACAAGAACAAAAGTGAATGACAACAATTAGTGCTGCGTAGAATTAATAAATAATAAACATTTAAATTAGTGTATGGCCTGCTAGAGGCCAATAAGGGCTTGACAGCTGAGAAAGCTGCACGCTAGCCGAATTACAAGTTGGCCCTAAGTTTGCATGTAGATAATAATTTTAATGTGTCGCACCTCAGAGTACTTGGCTTTGTTGAGTGCCAGGGCATAGGAAAACTCAAATAATTTTTGTGTTGTCTCTACTTGGTCGCTCACATTGGGGCTCAGCCGAGAAATCATGCTTTGTACAATAATATCACCATTCATCAAACAATCAGAACATTATTCTATTTATAATAGCGAGGAGGCAATAGTAATAATATAAAGGAGTAATTTTGCTGCATCAGTCAATTTTGATGTCTGTTAAATTCGAGCAGTATCACACTTCAGCATGTATACGGTTATAGGCTGAGATTGATTGTATGTATGCTTAAAAAGATGTAATTTAGTTAGAAAGAGGGAAATTATTATTGATCCTGGGTTCGTTACTAATAAGGTCCAACATTATATTTAATTTATTTTTGGTTTTAAACTCTTTCATTACGGCTTCTAATTTTGCTCACAACTGCTTATTTTTCAAACCATTATTTTTACTACTGATTGTTATGTATGGTTTGTCTGACTAATGATATCAACAGAAATGGTTTTTATAGAGTTCATCTGATCTGAAGAGAAAGCAAATAGCAAAGATGGTCATTAACATATATATATATATATATATAGATACATATTTATTGAATGTTTAAGTAAATATCGAAGGTAACAGCCTTCAGGGCTCATATGCATGGTGTTTTTTTTTTTTATTATTTTTTTGTTTTTGGTCTTGTTATTATTTATTATTTTTCATCCACTAACAAGCGAAAACCAAGTCTCTACTTTAGCTAAGCACAGAACAAAGATCCTTCAAGAAATATTTGTCATAAATTCTTTTATAATTGACTCGCGAAGTAAAGGATATACTCTAACAGTGCTGCCAGACAGTAAAAGAACCTAGGTATAGAAATAAGTTTTCTGAGTAGGAATAAAAAAATCAAATTCTCTAGAACTTATCTTTCCCTGTAGTTAGATAGTATATTAACCAGCTTGATCTTGACATAGCAGCAGCAATGAGCAACTTTTCAAGTAAAGACTTATCCAAAAAATCTACGGAGACATCGCAGGTTGCCCCAAAAATATCCCAGCAGCAACAATCTATCTCGGCAGCTCATAATGATCAAGTATCAAACGGTGGTGGAGGATCTTCCATTAAATCCAGCAGTGCTGGAGTTAGTATCAATAACAGTGGCAAGTATGCAGCATCGAATACAGCAAAAAATTATTCTTCAGCAGATATAAATAAAATAGTTCTTGAGTATCTTAGTCACAAGGGTTTTCATAGAACTGAAGCAATGTTGAGAAAAGAAAGCGTTAATTTTCCTCTAGGCTCCAAACAACAAAGTGTGTTCGCAGAACCTATCAGCGCCGCTAATACTTCTGTTCCCAGTATAAATCCTATCATCCTTAAACTGAAAGATAATTTGCTATCAGAGGATAACGTAAAACAGGTTTTGATGTTTGATATGTATCAAGAAAGTCCACTTTTGACAAGCAACAGTAACAGTCCAGTTTTGTCTGAACCTAGTAATAAAAATAACGCAATTGTTGCGAATGCATCACTCTATTTGAATGGCTACAGTATTTTAAGAGATTGGGTTCATTCTTCTTTGGATTTTTATAAACCTGAGCTAATGAAAGTTCTTTATCCTATATTTATGCATTGCTATATTGATCTTATTGAACAGAATGAACTTCCGTTGGCCAAGCAATTATTTAACCAATATATGCAAGACCATATTTACTCTTTCAAGGACGAAATCATTAAACTCTCTGCTATTTCTTCCATGGATCAATTGCACGAAAGTGACTTCGTAACCAAGTATCGCGACGATGAAAAATATAAAATTAAGATTTCATCAATTCCAGTATATTTGCTTTTGTTCTTTTTGACAGAGAACAGATACGTCGGCGGTGATCTAATCATCAGAATTATCAATCAATTTTTAGAATTTGAAATTTCTCCTGATAAATTATTTAGTAATTTGAACAATGATTACAAGTCTACGGTCGCCAATGAGAATAATAACACTGCTTTCAATGATACAGATGCAGAAAATTTTAATATAAAAAAAATAAAAATGGGTAAATTTCCTCGGGATGATGAATTTGATCAAGAAGTGGAACATGAGCTAAAATTAAAAGATGAAAAAGAAACGCTAAAACGAAAACTGCACGGCTCAACTACATCAAAGCCTTCCCTTGTAAGTGAATTTAGTAAAATTAAAACTGAGAAAACAAACCCAACTGCAACGAAAAGTTCTACCGCTTCTAATATTGGTGCAGATGAAGTTAACGAGATAGACAAAAATGATCAAGAACAAAACAAGAAAGAACAAGAAAAGGATTTGAATGATAATGTGTTCAAAGAAGGGACAATATATGACAAACTAAAACTTAATGATGCTAATTTTGATTCTCCAGAAAAAGATTCACTTCCGCTCCCTGCGAAATCCTATTTTGATTTGAAAAGAGAGATCCAAGTAGTGCAAGATTCTAGATCCACGTTGAAGCTCAGTTTTGATGAGAATCAATTTTCACCTCCATCTATTTGCATGTACACGTTTCATAATTCATTAGATGAGGTCACTTGCTTAGAATTTAATGAAAACAATAATATGGTTGCTGCAGGATTTGAGGATTCTTACATTAAACTTTGGTCGATTGATGGCAATCCTTTGAAGTCAGTTAACAAATCTGACCCAGCAAATAAACTGAATACTCGCAAATTAGTGGGTCATTCCGGCACTGTTTACAATATATGCTTTTCCCCAGATAATAGGTACTTGATTTCTTGTTCCGAAGATGGTACCGCGAGATTATGGTCTTTGGATACTTTCACTACATTAGTAGTTTACAAGTCACATAACAGTCCTATTTGGGATGTAAAGTTTTCACCGTTTGGACATTATTTTGTAACGGCATCGCATGACAATACAGCAAGATTGTGGTCTGTTGACCATATCTATCCTTTGAAAATGTTTGTGGGCCATATTAGCGATGTTGATTGTGTTGCTTGGGCCCCTAATGGATGCTATGTATTTACTGGATCTTCTGACAATACAGTAAGAATGTGGGATGTTACCAATGGTGAATGTGTCAGATTATTTATTGGACACTCTTCGGCTATCAATTGCTTACTGGTTTGTCCAAACGGAAGAGTTTTAGCAAGTGCTGGTGAAGATTCAGTGATAAATATTTGGGATATCTCTTCTGGAAAGATTTTGAAAACTATGAGAGGACATGCTGTTAAAGGGTCCATCTACTCGTTAGACTTCTCGAGAGATGGAAACGTCTTGGTTAGTGGGGGTAGCGATAACTCTGTCAGAGTTTGGGATGTTAAAAGAAATTCCGAAAATCCCTTAAGTGAACCTGTTCCGTTTAAGACTAATGATGACAAAAATAAGACAAACCCATCGGAGAACGATATAAAGGAAAAGGCTAAGTCGTCTTCTATTGCTAACGTTGATAAAAACTTGAGTAAGGAGTCCGATACAAAGGACACTTCCAGCAAATCTTCTGAAAAACCAAAAAAGGTCAAGGAGGTATTGTCCACCAAGGACCAAGTAGGGGTTTATTTTACCAAACTGACAAGCGTTTACAAAGTTCATTTTACAAGAAGAAATTTATGTTTAGTTGCAGGTGTCTTTTCGTCAGTTACTAATACTGCTTAAGCTCTTTCGCTTCACGAAATTTTTGTTCGTTTGATTATTCTATGTATATTTGTAAAAATTATTAATTATTTTCTGTTGACATAATATAGAGTAGTTGACTCAATTTATTATTTGGTTTATATGCTTTAATACATGTAACAAGAAGTACAAAAAAACGCTTTCTAAATGTCGATGCATTCATAAAAATTCAACTTACCCGGATTTAAACTAATTTTGCATAACTTTTTTTTTTTCATTTCTTTCAATCCCAAGACTTTCCAGAATTTGCAACATAGAATTTCCTAGAAAAAAAAAAAAAAATAAATAAATATTCGAATATTGCTTTAAGCTACTTACACTTACTTCGTCTTACCTCTAGATACTTGACTAAGCTTTCGTTTTCAATCATCAGAACTCGAAACCTGTCAAATAGTCTGAGAAGAAAAGAGCGGTTGCTAGTTAAATTATATTCGCTTAGTATACAGAATTAATAACTTTCTGTACCAGCAGTTGGTAGTTCTAGAGAAGTTGAAAATTCGCAATCTTTTTGCCATCAAAATTAGTACTGTTTTCCCGGGAGAAATTGTTTTTAGTATAGTTTTTCTTCCAGAATATAACTACTTCAAAGTTCATCACTTTACACTTTTTTCACTGCTGGTTTAAAATCCTAACACCATTTATTTTAAAGGAAAAAATATTTTGGCACTCAAACATAATATCGCTCTAAACGCCCCCGGAGTACGTGAATTGAATTGTTTTTTTTATAACATATACACTGAAACTGTGAAGATAAAAAAAAAACAATAACAATTGCAGTAAAAAAAAAAAATAAACAAACAAATAAACAAACTGCATATAATTATTGATATTCGAAACATTCAGGGCTTGTTTTGACATTCATCCATCTCAACAAACGGTTAGATTTTTTTTAACTGTCAAGGGATTTGCGGGAAAGAAAATCCGTTTTAGAATTAGAATTGAGTTTTTTTGAACTCCCACGAACAGTATTGCACAAGTTCAAATCACGATGTCTTCAGAAAATCCAGAGTTCTACAACAAAAGTATGAACACTGCCTTAGCTGCTGATCAATCTAAAGAAAGTGGGACAGCTGGTTTCCCTCAATCAAATACTTCAAATGATCAATCTGATAAACCAACAAACAATGTTTCTCCTTCATCTGCTCCCAACAACAGGTCAAAACCAACTGCAGCTGAAGCTTCAGATGGTATTCAAGAAAAAGCAGGTGCAAAAGAATCATTATCATCCAAGGATTTGAACAATAGTAGAAACAACAATGTTTCAAATTCTAATCCTCACAATAATGGATCTTCCGTTGTCACTAACAGTAATACGCATGATCCATCTGCTCCTAACATGGTTTCTAATGATGGTGCAAATACAGCAGGACAAGTTTCAGCAGCTACTTCCAATGTTCAGATGAATCCATATTATAGAACTATGTTGGAACAAAATAATTATGCTGCTTTTTATCAAACTCCTCAAGCTCAACAACAACAAGCTCAACAACAGTTTTACCAATCATATTATCAACAACAATCTGCAGCAATGAAGAATGATGATATGAAAAAATTGGATAACCCTTCCTTGAATAATGGCACGAACAATATGCATCCGTATCAACAACAAATTTCTTCCTATCCAGCATCCTCAGCCACCAATTCTTTGGTGAATTCATGGCAACAACAACAGTATACAAATATGAATGCTGTAGGTACTACTCCTACAAACACTGTTGCTAGACCTATTGCCAATAAACCTCGTATTACAACAACTTATTGGGAAGATGAAAATACTGTTTGTTATCAAGTTGAGGCTAACAAAGTTACCGTTAGCAGACGTGAAGATACCAACTTTATTAACGGAACCAAATTATTAAATGTTGCTGGAATGACGAGAGGAAGACGTGATGGTATTTTGAAAACTGAAAAGACAAGGTATGTTGTGAAGATTGGTGCTATGAACTTAAAGGGCGTTTGGATTCCCTTTGAGAGAGCATATGAATTGGCCAGAAATGAAGGTATTGCTGATTTATTGTTTCCATTATTTGTGCGCAATATCAAAACTTTTTTTTTGAATGGTGGATCCAACAATTCTTATGTTCCGGGACAAGTTTCTTATAACTATCCAGCCCAGCAACAATCACAGCCTCAACAGCCACAGGTTCAACAACAGCAGATTGCAGGATCAATTTCTGATGGTACTTCTGATAATTCAGCTCTTACACAGTCTATCGCTACTACATCTAATGACCTAGATGCTTCTGCTGTAGCGCTTTCTCAGCAACAACAACAGCAAGCTGCAGTGGCTGCCTTTTATCAGCAATATCCACAGTATAGTTACACTGCTGCTGCGTATGGTTATCCATCTAACCAACAATACTTGTATTATAATCCATACAATGCTATTGTTACCAACCAACAACAACAGCAACAACAGCTTGATGGTGATGAAAATAAGAAATGATTTTGAGGGTGTTGTTGCTATCTACTAATATCTTAGACTCTACTATTGTTATTATTTATCCTGGCGTTTTTTTATATAACTATTTTCTACATTTTCATTCAATACACTTCGATTTATCATATGCAGAAAAAACCAGTAACGGAGAAATCTAATCAAATACCTATCGTGGAGTAGTGTGTCTTGGTGCAAAAAAAATTGGACGAGTTGGGAATCGAACCCAAGACCTCTCCCATGCTAAGGGAGCGCGCTACCAACTACGCCACAC
>JASTVB010000046.1:0-112477 GCA_031125705.1 Saccharomycopsis babjevae | reverse complement strand
CATTTAATATTGATTTAGATGACGTAGTCGTAATTTTGAGATGGAAGTCACGTGCAATATTTATTCATAACGACAATAGATTCAATTGCTTTTAAGCAATTTCGAGGTATTCACATGATTGTTAGTTATGAAAGTCACAAACTATTTATATTGAACATATTGAAATATTTCAATAATCACGTGAATAATCACGTGATCAACAATTATGTATGCAGATTATCCACGTGACTGTCAAAAAATTAAAACACCAGAAAGAAGCACGTGACAACTAAAAATTTCTCGACGTGAACATACATGTGATTTTTAAAACAATTCCACGAGTAAAAAATACAAAATCATGTGATTTGCACGTGATAAAAAAGATTATGTGCACTTGTGAAGAAGCTGATCTTTGGAGATGTGAAATATGTGTAAGAATGAAGAAATTAAAAGCAACCAGACTTTGAATATATAATGCTGCATACATGTATTGAAGAAATCATTACAATAGGAATGGTGGGAGATAGTTCAGTAAAGCAATGATAAAATAAGCTTAAATTTGATCCTCATTTTTTAAAAGAACATAGTAGACGATATTGTTAACAAAAATTAGAAGAAAATGGCTTACAAAAAAGTTTATCGTAAGAATTTTGGAAATAACAATAATGAGGAGGGAGCAAGAACTGGGGGTGCCGGATATGGTAACAGTGGTGGCAGTACTGCAATGGTTAGCTCGGGAAACGAAATTATTTTCGATGTAAGTAAATTTTAGGTTGAAGCAACAAGACTAAGATTGCTGACGGGATTACCTGAAATGTGTGTTGGTATTCTCGATAGATAGGATTCTCGGAATCATACTAACAACAGAAATTATAGCTTGGCAAGAAGAAACAAGTGACGGTACGTACCTTTAGAAATATCAATCTTGTTGATATAAGAGAGTACTATGTTGACAAAGCAACTGGTGAGAACCGTCCAGGTAAGAAGGGTATCTCATTGACAGAGGACACATGGAACATTCTTTTGGAAAACCAGAAGAACATCAACAAAGCTTTGGACAAGTTAGCAGGAAGAAGTGCTCCTTTGAAGAAGAATATGGACTCAGTAGCAGTTGAAGATATTAAGAAGAATGGTTCTAAAAAGAGAAAGAACGAGGTTGAGCCTAAACTTCCCCCAAAACGAGACGACAACGAAGAAGAGGCTGAGTTGGTAATGCCTGTTGCAGAAATCAAGGAACCAGAACCAGAACCAGCAGCTAAAAAACAAAAAACAGCCCCCAAAAAGAGTAGTGGAAAGAAGACTCATGACAGTGACAGTGACAGCGATTTTGATGATGACCTTGATAACCTCGTTAAGGAATTAGAAAGCGAGGAAGATTAATTATTGAATGTCTAAAATACAGACCTAGTTTGATTTTTCATTTATTCATTACAATTAATTGAAATTTTCTTCTATGTGTATAAGCTACTATTTAACCCACTATTTCTATTTTTTGAATGCGAACACATTTCTTGTTATTTTTGTTTATTTGTCAAGATTTTCAACATAAGAGGAATAATTTAATACAAATGGAATGGTTTAATTACAATTTTATTCGGCAACATTGTAGTGTTGTATTATTACTTGCCTAGTCAAAACAATGTAAAAACATTTATCTACTTTTCGAAATACAGTACAGCATTTCTCACTCTCACTAGAATCTTGCAAGTTTTCTTATTTTCAATTTCTACAGTCAACTATCTTTAAAGATTTTCCGCAAATCTTCAGATCATGAAACTAGCTTATGTTATGCTTAATTGAGGCCTTTATTAAGTATTAAATATCATCATACATAATATATGCGCAGTGATAATATAAAAAGAAAAAAAAACAAAAAAAAAAGTTAAGAGAATCACTATGAAAAATGTCATATGATTCTGGTTTTAATTAGAACTGATAGCATTTAATGAATCGGTCAAGTCAACAAAAGATTCAGCAAACAATCAAGAACAAGAAGTGAACGGCAAGATCTGAAACAATGTCCAAAGTTTTTACTAGTACACCGCGGTTACTACTAGCATTGAATATTCCACTAGGAATATTTCTACTAGAATACACTTACCAGTTGACTTATGTTCGGGGGAATTCGATGTGGCCAACATTAAATAAAGTTCCAGGAGAAGTGACGCCGCTAATAATTAATAAATGGCCTTCTTTCAAGTTCAAGCCTGCAGAAAATTTGAAAATTGATGACTTGCTCTACATTAGATCGCCGTTGGACCCAAACAAGTTTGTGATCAAAAGAGTAAAGGGCTTGCAGGGAGATACAATGAGAACCAAAGATAATAAGGAAGAGGTAAAGGTACCCAAGAACCATGTATGGGTTGAAGGAGACAATATCCACAACAGTTTGGACAGCAACAAATTTGGGCCTATCAGTATTGGTTTGATTGTGGGGAAAGTTGCCAAGAAAGTGGACGGAGAATACCCATTTTTCCATGATATCAAGCTGGGAGGCCGTGAAGCTAGGGTTTCATTGATAGATAAAGTCAAGGAGTAACGATTTGCTAAATAGGACGATGAAGCTGAAAATAAAAAAGCAGGAAAAATATACGCGTGGAATACAACCACAACCACCTTGATAAATATGATATAATAGATAATATTTATAAATACATGAATATTTCTCTAAATCCACCACGATTTAGAATAGTATACGATTTTTTTCTTCTCATTTTGAAAGAAAGCTGGCATTTTTGGCTGTAAAAGTATCTGGACTCTGAAAAGACAGTAACATGCATTGAAAGCGAACCAAAAACTGTCTTGAAAGTATCATAAGCAAAAAAAGAACTTTACAAATACAAATACACTAAGGAAGTTGAAAACAATTACAGATTTAACATTTGAGGTTGGCTATTTGTAAAAATTTTGTGAAAATTTGATGAAAAAAATCGAATTCTTGCGAAGCACATCAATCCAAAAAGAACTCAAAACAATAAACATACACTTGCATTGTATTATCTCATGATACTGTTAGAGTTTAAATTTTTAAGACAATCAAAGTCCGAAGCCAAAATTCGAAAAACGCGAACAAATAGAGAAATATTTACCGAAAAACTATTTTAAAACAAATCAACCAAAGTTGGTTCTTAAAAAATTTTTCGTGCTTAAAGAAAATAAGACAAATCAAAAACAATAAGGAACAAGTAATCAAAAATAAATACTTATATTTGATATTAATAGATCGAAAAATCTATGAAATGACAGAATCAACAAAATCATTAAAATCGACAGAATCAACAGATCAACCTTCAAAGAAAACTAATCTGATGTCAGCCTGTAGGTAGCTTTGTATACGCACCAAAGAAATTGAGGAATATTCGATGCGCTGTTATAAGCCATGAAAATTGTAAACAAACCTGTGATATAATAAGCCGCCACTATGAGAATATCATCAAATATTTACAATAGAATGAAGGATGCAACATCATAGAAGAAGAGCCATAAATAGAGAAGAAAAGGATTAAAGGAACAGCAAAAATGACGGAGATATTAAGGAACATTCTATACTTTTTCAGTCTTGAAGCTTTGGATGCTCGAATTTTTCCAACAAATGATGCAGAAAAGAGAAAGCACATCATCAGTAAAATACCGAGCAAATCGAGATGGGGAACCATGGAGTTCAAGTTCTACTTGGTATGTTTTTTAGTGATAGTTCCATTGATGTTTAAGCAAGCTATAGACATCTCGCAGGAGGCACATCCCAACTATAAAAATTACGAAGCGTTGCTCTCTGATGGTTGGTTATTTGGAAGAAAAGTCGACAACAGTGATATTCAGTACAATTTCTTTAGAAGCAGTTTCTTTTTATTGGTAATTTTGATGGCGGTTCATCTTTCAGTCAAAAAAGTGATAGTCCACTATTTGTCTCTAGTTCACAAGTTGACTTTTGACCTATTTTTTGGCTTGATTTTTCTATTTTTTGCATACGGATTTAACAGTTTCAAGCTTTTATTCCATATAATTTTCTGCTTTATAATTGTGAGAGTCTTACTAAAAAATGATAAAACCAAGGCGCGCAACAGGTCGAATGGCGAGCTGTACTTAAACGATACCCAAGGCAAGACTTTCAATTATTATAGACTTTCTGCAATCTGGTTTTTATGGATTTATGGAATCCTCGCCTTATATATTAACGATAGATATAAGGATGTGAGGTTATATGAATTAATCCACAGCAACCTCACATTTTTGGATGATATAGATGGAATAATTAGCCGTTGGGATGTTTTTTACAATTTTATTTTACTAAGAACAATAAGTTATAACATGGATTATATCTACAGATTCTATGAATTAAAAAATGCTAATAACGGGCCCATAGAGTTGAAGGACAATTTGAGGGGAACTTCAAGTGAAAGCACTAACACAAATAATAATAGCAGGAAGAATAACAATGATTTGACTTCTTATATTAACAACTCAGATTTGGAAATTTCTTCTTATGAAATCCCAGAGCTCAATGAAAAACAGCGCCAAAATTATCCATGGAATTTGGAATATTATAATTTTCAAAATTATCTATCATATGTGTTGTATACGCCACTATTCATCGCTGGCCCTGTGCTCACGTTCAACGATTATATGTACCAGAGCGTGAAAAGCCCTTTGCATTCAATTAACTTCAAAAGAATAGGCATATATGCTCTCAGATTTTTGTTTTGTTTGCTTACCATGGAATTTGTTTTACATTATATGTATGTGGTCGCGATTTCAAAGATTAATAATTTAAATTATAACGAGTATTACACACCATTTCAAATATCCATGATTGGATTGTTCAACTTGAATATTATTTGGTTGAAACTTTTGATTCCTTGGAGATTTTTCAGATTGTGGGGGTTGTTAGACGAAATTGATGCACCAGAAAACATGATAAGATGTGTCGATAACAATTATAGTGCCATGGGATTTTGGAGAGCTTGGCACAGATCTTTTAATAGATGGGTAACTAAATATTTGTACATTCCATTAGGTGGTAAACACTCGAGGCTTTTAAGCTCGTTGGCTATCTTTAGTTTTGTGGCCATCTGGCACGATATCGAGTTGAGATTATTGATATGGGGATGGCTAATAGTGGCATTTTTGCTTCCTGAAATTGTAGTTGGTGGATATTTTCACAAGGTAATAAAACCTCAAATGGAGGTTAACACATATAGATATGTATCTTCTATTGGATCGGTAGCCAATATTTGGATGATGATGATAGCGAACATATATGGATTTTGTTTAGGCCATGATGGTACAATAAACTTATTGAGAAATATGTTCCAAACTGTGGAGGGTGGCATTTTTTTTATTTCCGCTTCAGCTTCTTTGTTCATTGCTGTACAGATCATGAACGAATTGAGAGAAAGTGAAATGAGAAGGTTCGTTGATGTAAGATGTTAGTTCAGGCACACAGTATTATTTTTCACATTTATTATCTACGTCGTGTATAGAGGATTGTTTCATCAATACTGAGTGATTTCATATTTTTCTTAATCAAATTTGTACCTATAGATATATAAAATAAATTAGCAAAATCCAAGCTTATTATTATTCTTGGTAAAGATTAATACTTTGTAGTTTTTAGAATTTTTCATGTTGAATTTTTGTGTTCATCATTTGCATGTTTTTTTATTTCATATGTACAATTATGTAAAAGCTTATGCAAATAGTAAATAAATAATAAATTGAATTTGAATTGATGAGATTTGTTATCTAATAAAACCAGATTATATCGAAACGAAAACAATAATAATCTTTCCATTACAGTGGATTTCTGCGAAAATAATGATACACCGAAATAGAGTTTTAAATTAATATAATGGATTTACACGAATTCTATAGCACAAAAGTTAGGACCTATATTAATCTCAAACAATACGATGAGTTGTTGTCTATTCTCGAAGAACCTCTCATAAATGAATACCCATTATTTCCGAGACGACCAACAGTATATTTGATGGTTCATCTTCTTATATTGGCATTCTCTGGTAAACGTGCTAGCAGCCTCTATGCCGATGTGCCTTCTCGAGCTCTTAATGTTTTGAAAGAGTATTACAACTTTTACATATTATGCACAAGAACACAAATAGATAATGAAATTGACAAGAAGCTGCTTACTGAATTTCAAAGTTCTTTGATAAAGTTTACTGAGTTTTGTTTTTTGGGAACAAAAGTTGTAGGTGACAAATGCTTAAAAATGGAGCTCAACGATCTATTAGATAACTACAAGAAATTCCCGAATGATGAGTATTTCAATACTATTTTTGATGGATGTCCAATAGCATTTGCCATAGGGAATGATCCATGGAAATTCATTTATTACGGATTGAATCATGCACAGAATGACTATGATAGATGGTTTCCATTTATGGACGTTTTGTTTAGATATCTAAAATTGGATTTAGAGGTGAAGCAAAGCAAGCATGAAAATAGCTTGATTTATCTATTGCTAAAACAATTGAGTAGCAGATTTTATGTATTGAAAGCTTTGGAAATAATTTTTGATGACGGTCTTAGCGCTAAAAGATACAGAGGAAGCTTAGGTAAGATAAAGAGAGAGCAAACAAAATTGAGAGAATCGCAAAGCAAATACAATGCTGACAACGATGTGATAGTAATAGAAGAGGAGATGTCTGACATAAGTGATAATTACTACATAAACAAGCGTCTCAAGTTGAAAAGGTGTTTTTTGAAGCTTATCTTCAGAGGTATAATGTTCAGCGACGTTTCATCAATGAATTACACAGGATATTTGAAGGATCTCGCTATCAGATTGAAAAAGTTGAAATTTATTGAATTTTCTAACTTTTTCTTTTTGAACGACGATGAAAACAAAGATGTAGTTGAGGGATCTGGAAACTTATGCCTGGATTACCAAACAGATAATCTGAATTCTTTTGAAAGCCAAAGTCTGGCAGATCTTGATAGCCAGAGTGCCACCCTGAGTCAGAATAAAAGTAATAATGCAATTCTGTTGAGCATGGTTTTTGACAGAAACTTTTTGGTTGACACCAGTATCATCTATTTACAGTTATACACCAATTTTAATAACACCTTTACTACAAAGTTTGAATTGAAACACAATAAAGCCAAAAATAACACTTTGAAAAGATTGACTTTCGTTCTTAGTGAAAACTACAATTTTGAAAATTTAGTGTCGTTAGAGCCAGAGATCGATGACTTGAAAGCAAACAAATCTTTGACTGTACACGAGATCACTTTTGGAGATGATGGCCTACTCAGCCGCTACAAGCGAATCAATTTGATGATACTCTTGCTTCTACATGCATGGTTGCAGGAATTGGCTGGAACTGAAGAAGCAATTGATACCGAGTATATGCTCCAAACTATTGAAAAGCTTGAAGCTATCAAAATCTCAAATCTTATAGCTCATTTGAACGCGTCTAATCCTGGCCAAAACCATAACTATGAGTCGCTTGCTCGTTCCCAAACAGAATTTCTTGCTGCTAATATAAGAAACATTTTCAAAATACAATAGAAAACAATTTTCACATTTGATTAATATATAAAGTTCTTGAGAAACATGACAAAATTTCCGAATTTTCAAATTTCAAATTTCATGTTGTAAAAACTGGGGTAATTTTCAGAATCCGATCCGGCATTAACGGAATATATATCACGTGATACATTAAAATTTTTTTTTTTTTTTCTTTTCTTTTCGTTTTTGAAGAAAAACAACAACAAATCTGTTTATTATAAAGGAAAAAAAACAAAGTAAAAGGCTGATACTTACTTGAAAGAATATCAGTAATAATATAACAAATTTTCAAAGCAATCAATCTACACCTAAGTAGAATCAATACTCAAGATTCAAGCAGATTTGGCAAATATATATGTATTTCTATGGAAATAGATTGATCAAAAACAAATATATGCTTATAAGGGAAGCTGAGAATGTCTGATATCACTGAAAAGAACCACGAAGAAAACCAGGTAGAAGCTGGAAATGAGCCAGAAATGGACAGAGCCAACGAAGAAGAAACAGTTAATAAAGATACTGGTAAGAAGGAGGAGGAAGAAGAAGAGGAAGATGAGGATTTAATTGATGAAGATGAAGACGATGAGATAGAGGACGGAAAGGTAAAAGAAAACGAGCAGACTATTAACATAGACGAGTTAAGCAAATCTGCCGAAGAAAAGGCTAGACAATATTTGGCAAGACAAACCAAACCGGTGATAATTCCATCGTTTGCTGCTTGGTTCAGTTTGAACGATATTCATGAAATCGAGAAAAGATCGTTACCTGAATTTTTCACTAACCAGTCAAGATTCAAAACTGAAACAGTTTACAGAGACTATAGAGACTTCATGGTAAACACGTATAGATTGAACCCAATCGAATATTTAACTGTTACTGCTTGCAGAAGAAACTTGGCAGGTGATGTTGCTTCGATAATTAGGGTTCACGCATTTTTGGAGCAATGGGGTATCATCAACTATCAAATTGATCCTAGAACCAAACCTACCTTGACTGGACCTCAATATACTGGCCATTTCCAAGTTTCTTTAGACACTCCTACAGGAATACAACCTTTTATTCCTTTGGACACCAAATTAAAGATAGTAGATAAGGAGAAGGATCTTATTGTGAAGCCTGTTAATGAAGAAAAGAATCAATTGAAGAAGACACTTGATGATGACGAAATCAGAAAGTTGGAAATTCCATTGAATTTGGAAGTGAGAAAAGATATTTTTGACTCTTCTGAAGACGCAATTTTATTAAAGGAAAAAGAAAGAATTCTAAAAAGTCAACAAGATTCATTGGAAAATAAAGTATATCTATGCCACATTTGTGGAAATGACTCCACGGAAATTAGATATCACAACTTGAGATCCAAGACAGCCATTTGTCCTAACTGTTTTGAATCAGGTCATTTCCCAAGTAATTTCCACTCGCTGGATTTTATTAGATTAACTAATCAAAGAAAATCCATCAATGAAAGTTGGACAGAACAAGAAATATTACTATTATTAGAAGGTATCGAAATGTTTGAAGACGACTGGGATAAAATCGCCAAACATTTAGGAACCAGAAATAAAAAACAATGCATTAGCAAGTTTTTGCAGCTTCCAATTGAGGATAGATATTTAAATAAATCAATATCAAGAAAGAGCTTCAAAAAAGAAAACTCCATTTATACTAGCGATGATCATAGCAATGAATATGCTAATAAGGAAACATTTGCTGTTTTGAGTACTGTCAAGTTCTTGTTGAGTAAAATTGATTCAGATTTGGCTAAAAACACAACTAAGTATTTGCAAAATGAATTGTTGAATAAAAATATTAATCAAAAAGATGAAGTTGTTGAAGATTCTAAGGTGGATTCAGCAATTTTGGAAGCAGCTAAAAAGTCATTTGGTGTGTTAGGGTCAAATGCTGTTTTTGAACAATTAAAGGAATTGCAAAACCAACAAAAGTTATTGAACAAAATTAATAATTTACAATTGAAGAAGGTTGATCTTAAGTTGAAGACCTTGAATCAATATGAAAAGTTATTAGAAAATGATAAAATAGCTATTGAAGAAGAGAAAAAGAGAGTTTTATTAGACCGTATTGCCTTGCGCAACCAAGCACTGTCTGTAAAAGACAAATTGACCAATGCTATTCAATTGATAAGTAATAACAATAACGATACCGTGACAAATGCTCAAAGTATTGAGTCAGCTAACAAATTAATGAGTGAGGCTGCCGAGGAGATAAAGAAACCAAGCACAATCATTGTGATAGATAATAACAAGAAAGACGCGAATGAAATTGCTGCTATGCAAGAAGTTGATGATGAGGCTGAAAATGAAAATGAAAACTCCGCAAATATTATCAATGAAAAGTTAGAACCTATCTCAGTTGCAAACACACAAGCTTATCAACTTTGGCAAGCATGAATTTTTCATACTTTTTGTGATTTTCTTCTTTGTTCACCTAAGTTTCTGTCTTTTTTCTCAAAAATTTGTAATTATGAAAGTGTTATTCAATATAGAAATTTATTCCAGTAGTTTGTGTAGTTACTCAATAGCTGATTATAATTCTATCAAGCGTAAAAGTATGATTTATGAAATATATATTGAAAATAATCTTATGTAAGCAGCATCATCATGAACCTGAACATTTTTCAAACCTGTGCATACAGCTCTTTTTTCATAGTTTTCTGATTGTAAAAATATGTATGCACAAAATGAATTGTTAGAAATTACAACTAGACAATATTCTTGTGTATATATAGATAGATATATTGTCTGAGTGTAACTAATAATATAAATGAATATTTTATATCGCATTATTTGATTGCTTGCTATTAGTTACTTTTGCTTGGAAAATTGATCTTTAATACCTCAAGATGTCAGACAAGCCACCCTCTTTGCCAGAACCACCTAAGATTGTCGGTGCAAGCCAACCATTACCTGCTATTGATAACAACACAACACCTCAAACAATGGCTCCGAAAAGCAATGGATCTGAATCACAGCCGCAACAGACACGACCAAATAATCTTGGAGAAAACGGTTATGAGAATGAAGATGAGATTTTTGAAAAACTTGACGTTATGTTAGATGATAGCTTGAAGGCTTTAGATCTGTCATTCCAGCAGTGTTTGGAGTTTGCTAACTTTTTGATAGATAATAATCCTGCCCCAACAGAGGCGGTGCTGAAAATGGAGATTGAAAATACAATTAAGTATAAAGACGGTGAGACTGATAGTAAAGATGCTATGGATATCGATCAATCAACAAATGAAAAAGATTCAAAGTCATCTAATGAATATCAAGGCATTTTGAGTGAAGATTTTGTAGAAAAGCTACTCAATGATGAAGAGTTCAAACACAAATTATTTGATTATCACCGCAGAATAACATTATCGCAACACAAAGCATTGTCGGCGTTTATATCTAAAGATTCAAACAGAAGTATATTTGCAAATGTGTTTAAGCTTGAGGCTAAAGAAATTCCTGATATAGAGAAAAAATTTCAGAAGTTATTGAATGGTCAATATTTTCTTAAAAGTTACGAAAATGATTTGATCTACAGATCCAAAATATCTTTTTTAATTCAGGAAAGTAAATTTCCTCAAACTAATAAAAGCTCAGATCTAGTAGATTATACGGAGTTTGAAGTCAGCAATGAACAAATAATTCAGGGGTTGAAAGATAAACTTGAAGATGAGGATGATGAGATGATAGATTTAGAAAATATTAATACGCAAGCAAATAAAGAAGTCAATTTAGAAGATGAAATATTAAGAAGAGATGATATTCAATTTTTGGACTTGAAAGCTGTGAAATCTGATCTATATTTGAACTACTTGAATGATATCTTCAAGCAGAAGTTAAAGTATAAACTTATGAATGAATCCTTAATAGAGTCAAAGAGCAAGTTTTTGTCCGAAACCAGCTTATGGAGTAAAAGAAAGGAAAAGTTGGACAATTTTTTCAACGTTGAGATTTCTAATATTGGTAGAATTATTGATGATATAAATAAGGAAACTTAAATTTAAATATAATTTCTTTGCTAAGTGCTTGTCTATTATTCTAGTATTATGAAATTGAATGATCAACTGTAACATTTTATTCAATGGCCCTATTTAGTTCAATCAATGTAATTGTGCACCTAAAAAAGTTTGCTAAGTGCTTCATACGATAGACTTGATGAATGGCTATCGAAAAAAATTCGAATATATGGATCCTGTAAAAATTAAATAAGGTACTCTATGTTTTACTCTTTGTTGTTATTGAAAAGAGACTACTTATACGATTGGTCGTTGAACATAAAAATCTATAACTGACAAAGAATCGGAGCAATTTTTTACTAACTACAAATCCCAGAAATATCATCAATAAGATACCAATTTCTTTTTATTGAATATAATTAACATATATTTTTCTTTTGTAAGCAAATAATTATGGTGCTTTGGAAAAGCAATATTTAGATTGAGGAGTGTGTGAAATGCCATAAATATGCAGCTTATTTTTACTTATTTGTTTATAAATATCATGGTCATACTATTTTGACTTGACCAATTTGCAAAAATGTGATTAATGGATAAATTGATTAATAGAAGGTATCTTGAGGGTCAACATTTCTAACCCAGTGGTCACCAATGAATGGGAGTTTTTGCAAGAAAGTTTTTCTGATTAATGGAACTCTTTCAGTCATGGTAACTACAGCAATACCAGTAGCAGCACCAAAGAATACCAAACTTGGTAAGTAAACTTTGAAGATATGAGCAGCAGCTGGGGCTGACTTGTAAGAAATTCTTCCGGCTTGCTATACAATATAGTGTCAATGTATTTTTGAACTTGAGAGGAAATAAAATGGAATAGATGATAATGAGAAAACTTAGGGACATTGTGAATTGAAATAACTTCTTTCATCTGGCATAAAAACGTGAAGATCTACCACATTTAAAGAATATTTCCAATTAGTAGCAAACGCAAAAATACAGTTCACAGCCAATGAACTTCGCCAATATTACTTCATGTTATCCAAATTATAAACCCCATCTTACTCTGTTTGTCATATTTTGCGTAATAAACAATATCATCCCTTATTAATCCCTTCTACTACATAAAGACTTATAAATGTAACCAGAACCTCACTGCAATGTTTTGATTAACATCTCTGTTCGTAGTAATATAACAATATTCCATTTCTAGAATAATCGTACGAGTACTTCACCCAGAATTAGCTCCCATGTTATATTTTACATGCAGAGATAAATGCCTTAGCAAACAGAATCTAAAGATACGTTTGTTACTTCTAATAAAAAAGCTGGAGAAACCAGTTACAATAGCGTGAAATGCACATTTATCACAATGACTCAAATACCGTAATTTCCGAATAATCCTCTCATCATCTAACTTATCATTTTAAACCACTCATTCCCCAAAACATACATGCCAACTCTGTTAGTAAAAGAAATTCGCTAAAGACCTCAAAACTTCTCCAAAGGAAGCACCAAAAATCGTTTGATAAATTAAACTCAACATACGTGAATCATTTTTTAATCTCGTCTATATCCAGTAGAAATTATCTATGTTTATTAAGAAAATTGTAGAATATCGTTAGGATATAAGGTTGTTAAAATACTATTTGTGATGTTAAATCCTTTTACTCATTTACTTAGATGGTTTTTCTTTCTGAATATCTATTCTGTTAGTATCAAAAAATTTTTTGTTGGCCAGTTTTTTTATGAGAATTTTATTTTGCCAAAATCTCATTGGCCAAAAACTAATTTCGTGACAATCACGTGACTTCAATGAAAACCCACAACTCTAAATTCAACACTAATACTACATCAACAATCAACATCACTTACCATATTTCTGGTAATAAATGAGCTTATATTGAAACTATATCGTACAGAAGGCTAGATAGATAAACACAGAAAGAATGGATTCGAAAAAACTTGGTAAAAATTAGTCCTTGCTACCACCGAAAATCGAATGTCTGACCTTGTTGACCGCACCCAAGCCTCCACCAATGACCTTTGTACCAGCACCCACGAAAGTCTTACCTGTGTCAAAAATAGCGGTATCAAGAGCTCTATCAACCTTAGATACAGGAATGACATATCCCTGTTTAAATCTAAACACCAAAGATATTGTGGAACCATCAGGTATTCCCTTTTCGTCCAAACCATCAAGTTCGACCTCTGTAGGTGTACCATCGGCGTTAACATTTTTCAAAGGATACTCCATAATATTCAATAAATCATCCTGTCCACCACCGAAGTCCCAATCATATATGGAAATCTTCAAGTTCTTATAGTATCTGTTAGCGGTGTCAAACTGGAAGTTTTCATTCCAAGTAGGATTGAGATTCTTGTGTTTTGTCTTACTTCTATAGATTTCATTCTTACCAAACAGAAACTTCACAAACGGGTCAGATTTACCATTGGAGTCAGCCGATTTCAAATTATGGGCGTGTTTCAACTCTACGTAAATGGTACCACTGGCAGAAATTTTGTCTTCCTCTGGCAAACTTTCAGCAACAGTAGGAATAAATCTGCTTTTGATTTTGAATGAAGAACCATCAGGGAACTGTAATTCGTAAGGGTGTTCAAAAGAGTTTTTAAGCAAGTTAAGCGTAGGAATTTTAAACTCACTGATGCTATCTTCAGCTCTGTTGAATTTTGCATCCTCAACAAGTCTAAATACACATTCAGACCAGTCCAAATCTTTCACAATATAATCCCCAGTATCAACTAATTGAAAGTTAGCACCTTTGATCTTCGGAGATACGTATTCTGCAAAGCCGTCAGCATCGAAAAATGTTTGCAAATAGCAACCTGTTCTTTTGAAATTGCTCTCTAAAAATGTATAAACAAAAACACCGGATTCAAATTCAGCCAACTCGTTTAATGGAATGTTCTTTTTAGCTGTTTTGCTGAAATCTCTTGCTGCTTTGGATGCGGGAACACTAGCATCAAATTTAGCCAACTCTTTTTCCTTGTCTAGTTTTTGTTGTTGAGCTGCTTTTTCTTCTTTTGTCATCTTAGCCTCAGCTTCTTCTCTAGCTTTCTCTTTTTTCATATTAGCTTCAATTTCCTTCACTTCATCAATTTCTAAAACTTGCTGAGCCGGATAGAAAGATAGAGAATATGTAACACTACCTTTAGAGAATTTTCTTGCAACCAACTTATTGATACGTGGCTCTTTATCATTATACTCTAATAAATCACCATGATCATTTCTTGTTATGATATCAGTCAAAGGAACGTCAAATGAACCTAAAGATCTATCAACTCTTGTCTCAGTATCCATTGCTTCTATGGTAAGTTTTTGATTTGGTGAACTGATAGGTACAAAAATAGCTTCCTCCCAGTCAGGATCAGTAGTGTTGTCTTGCTTATCAGTACGACCCTTGTAAAATCCATTAACCAATACACGAACATATGGATCAATCATACCAACAGTTTCAAGATTACGCAAGCCTCTAGCATTCTTCACGACAACTTTCACAATACCTATTGGTTCATTATAGGCGGTTTCACCACCAACGTGATCCAATTTGGCAGCACTCCAAAAGCCTAAGATCTTGATAGTACCAGTCTTTTTAACTAATGGCACCACCGGTTTATTGCTGATAGTTCTATCAACAACATCATTCAAACTTCCATGATAGGAATCTAACTCTTCACCTTCGGCATCCAATACAAAAATAGAAATTCTGGTCTTTGCTTTATTGGTGATTACATGTCTGGTTGTGCAGTTATAGTTTGGCTTATTATTTTTCTTGATGAGACCCGTGGTTCCCACAATAGCACCGTTAACACGTACTTCGATAGATGTTGATAAAGGAGATTTGCCTTCTTCAGTGCTGAATTCTGCATCACTGATATTGAATCTGACGAATCCGGTATTAATATCTGGAGGTGGTTCAATAGAACCATCGATTAATCTCTTTGGTAGAATAGCAGGAACGTATTTCAAGCTGAAGTAAACATCGGCAACAGGTTTGTTGTTTTTCAAAAAATTTCGATTAATATTGTTTTGAACAGGATTTTTCTTAAAGTCTTGTAAATCAAAATCAAGAATACCAGCTGCAGAATCTTCTCTATCGTCATTGTAATCATAAAGAGTCAATCTCAAAGGATCAAACAAGTTATTAACCAAAATATATAAGGTTTCATTCCACACAGGTTTCAAGGTTTCTTCAAAAGTAGTTGTCTTTGCATCAATTTCGCGATTGAATCCGACTGTAACGTACGGATCAATAGTATTTCCAGCGGTTCTATCAAACAATTTGATATTTTCAACTTTATGAACTTGAATCTTTAAGATACCCGAAGCAGCCATAATATCACCAGTCAATAATTGTTCAACATTTAATTGGAAGGAAAAAGGAGGAAGAAGAAATGGGCCTGCATACTTCGTGATCATTTCATAGATAAAAGGCCACAAACCTGGAATGGATAACACTTCCCAATTGAAGGGCGTCTCACCCAAAAGTTTCGTGACAAAGTCAAACATTGGCAACTCTGGTAACGAAACATTGATGGTGTCAATATGGGGAAAACTCTCCATCATGTGGATTCTAACTCTGACAGAAGCATTGAAGGCTACATTTTTGATAACAATTGGCAATGAAATACCGAAAACCTTGATTTTAACAACAAGCTTTTGACTCTGGTGTGATTTCAATTGTTTATAAGTTAAATCATGATGATCGTTTGGAGTAAACGTGCAGTTCCAGTCCATGACCAACACGTCATCGGATGTTTCAGGCAATGTCTTCACAGACTCAATTCTAAACGGCTTTGAGCCTAAGGTAATGCTATCAACCCAAACTGCTTGAATAAACTTAGGTAAGGTTCTAATTGAGATAGCAATTATTGGGTTTGCAGTGTCTGCAACAGTTTGGCAAATGTAGGGTTCGAGATAAATCCAGTATTTGTCTAACAAAGCGTTGAACCAGTCCATGGTTTCGTAGTCTGTCTCACTTTTTTTAACAGAAATCTCACGCAAAACATTGTCCTTGATGACACTTCTGTATTTTCTAATCTGAGTTCTGTAATAAATTGAGCATGCCAAAGTGATTAAGAAAACAGGACCTAACGTAAAACGGAAATAGCCAAATATCCACGAAGAAAGACCTGCAATTAAGAAAATGGCGACGTTGTGGTACCAGTCCCCATATGCATATGAGGGCAAATAATTTTCAATCAACGTAGGTGTGGAGAGCAAGTCATCCAAGTCATCCTCTGTTGTCAATTCGTCGTCCTGCAGCCAGCCACTGACTTCTCTCCATCCCCTGAAGGTCGCAGGAACCGGATGTCTTATAACAAATTCTGTATCCGTGGGTTTGGAAGGTTCCCCGGATTTGCTGGCCGTAACAGTTTTCGTAGCCATATTCTAGAAGCGATTGTTCTTATTTTTCACTAAGAAACCAATTCCAAAACGCTCAAAATTTCCCTTTGTTCACTCTCAATTGAACGATTCAGCTTAATAAGATTATTTTATTTCCCAATAATACAAACCTATTGTTCTCAAAACCAAAATTGTTGCTAATGATTGAAAAATGGCTTGTCAATGCCAATTATTTATATACAATTAAGAAGTTAAGTATAGCCTTTGATCAACATGAGGCTTTCGATAGCAAGAAAAAGAAATATTGTGGTATTTTTTATTATTATGTGAGTTTTTTCCTTCTCAAGCAAAAAAAAAATGACAACAAAAAAGCCACTGAAAACGACAAATTAACTATTTTGATAGCTAACTTGCTATTTTCACATGATATATGCATAAAGAAACTTTAAAAGACGTTTAAGGACATGAAAATACATAAAGAAACATATACGCACATATAATCTGATACATACATGACAATACATTTATATGCATAAATACGTCTCTTTTTTTAGAATCATTTCATACTTTTTTTCTAATAAAACAATTAGTTTTTTTATTAAATTATATATAACATGTTTCATTCATTCATTATAAATATTGATAAAAAGACAAAAAAAAACAATCCACGACACTCTTGTCTACTGGATGACATTTTAGTTTGAATAGTTTGGCAAAGAATGACCTAAAAATATTGCAGAGAAAGAATAACCCGAGAAAGGGTGGAAATTGAGCAATCAGCAAGCCATTTTCAAGCAGCCACCTTTACATCAACGACAACTGGATGGCCTTCGCAAATTGGGTCTTCGCCAGAGGCTATGTTGCATTGATGCATTAAACGTTTGTCTTCTTTTTCAAACTCGCCCGTGACAGAATGCCATACCTGTCTATTGGAAAAAATAACCAAATCACCCTTTTTCCAGGAGTGGGCGTAAACGTATTTTGGAGCAATGGCAGGTCTCATCAAACGATGAACCTCTTTTCTTGAATCCTCTAATGAAAGTTTTTCGCCTGTCTTGTTTCTGACCAAGTTGAAGACGCAACAGCCATGTACTTGCAATGAATGTTCGCCAGTAATAGGATCGGTCCACACAAGAGGTAACTTTTTGACACCTTGTTCGTTCCATGGTGGCAACTTGTCAAAGGATGGCTCCTTATTTTCAGATACCATGGTGAGTCCATCTGAGGTTGCTTTACTCTTACCGATAAAAATGTACGGATGAGGAGCATAGACAACTGTGGTGTTCATGGCCAATTCTTGATCTTCCTTGGAAAGCAAGTTGAAGGCGTTAGAACCAGCAATGAAAGCAGTGGCACCCTTGGTAATCTCCAAAACCTCGTCGGTGTCGGTGTAAACGATTTTTTGCTTCTCATTATTGCCTGGAACATGGATACCCAACAAGGTAGTGGCCTTTGGTGGGGACAATTCGTATAAGGCGCTGTCGATGTGCCATCTGTAAAATCTGGTTTTGCCTTCGGCAATCTCATCCTCGCTAAGCGTGTCTTTGTGAAATGTTTTTTGGGAAGGCTGGGTAAGATAAAAATCTTGCAAGCCATTGTCATTTTCCCAGTGGCCATTACCCACTATCTGAACTTGTGGTTGATCTGGAATGGTTTTACCATCTTTTTTCAACACTGACTCTTCATGTCTAAAGGTTTTTCCGTGACCGTAGGATTTTCCTTGCTTGTCAGCAGTTTCGTCAAACAAGGTGGTCAACACGTACTGTGATTTCGGTGGTAAGTTTTCCTGGTTTGGAATAACTACCACTTTGTATGTGTGAAGCGCTTCTTCTAAAAGCTTGAAGTCTTCCTTGCTAAGCAAAGATGGATCGGTAACGCCTTTTGGCAACTCAATAACAGCACCAAGTGGGGCGTCTTGCAATGGAATGGCTTTCAAGGACATTGTTCAAAAATGAAAGATATGCTGATAAATATCGAATAAAGCTTGGTATTGATACTGCTGGACAGAAATCGCAGTAATTGGCTCAAAGAAATTGGAAAATATAGAAGTCAGACTTGCGCAATTTTGGTCTGAAACAGGATTTCCAAATGGTTTTAAAACTTATCGATCTCAGTATTTGTAGTCTTAGCACTGGTCGACTTGCAGTATTGCTATCTTGTAATATTGTTATCGGAAGAATTAAATACTGTTTTTGTGTGGTTTTAAAGTGAGAAAAACATAAAAAATAGAAACATTTACAACAGAAAATCCAAAATTCAAAAAACACGACTATTTGACTTCTATTTATACTTTGATTTGGCCAAATCATCCTCTATTTAGACAGTTGTCAAATTTCAGTCATTTCTTGATAGATGATGACAAATTGCGCTTATCAGACAATCGGAGCTCCAATATTTCGCCAAAGAGACCGCGGATCTACGCGCGGCAAAAAAATAAATAAACAAATTTCAAAAAGATGAGCAAAGTTGAAAATTACATGAATATTGATATTAGCAAATAGCAAAACAATTGAATCAGATGGAAAACCGATGGAACCAAGCACGGAATACAGGAACTGCAGACGGGAAGCCGTTAATCAAGCATCGAATGTCCCTCGATCTGTTATTTTCAAGTTGCAAATACGTTTAACTTAACTTATTAAAATTGTCGCCTTCAAATAGCAGCCTCAGCTTGCGATTGGCAACCAATTGCACACATTTGCCTTTTGTTGTTGAAGTACCATTGCTTGGAGCTATTGTCGAACCAGATGCACTTTCTTCACTAATTTTCTATGAAATCAACACAGTTTGACTAAGAGAATCGAAATATTAAAAGCACTAGTCTACAGACATTCAAAAATATATTGCTTTATATAAACGAATAAGGCTATATGAAAAAAAGACAGCCAATTTCGTTGTCGATCTCAAAGTTGCCTGTTCACAGATTCAAAATCACTTGCATGGCTTTTTTGCCCTCCTCTTCAAAACATTCGATCATAGAATCCGTTTTCATTTGCAACAATTTCTCACATTGCAGTGACTGATACTCTATCCATTCTTTGATCGTCATGTTGGTTTCTTTTTCAGGGATTTGTGCAACAAAACTGGTCAAATATCCATCAACATCATCACTTAGTTGAACATCCTTAGTGTTCTCGGTGAGCCTAGTAAGATACTCATTTGCATGCTTGAGATCCTCGTATTTTTGTGTAAATTTCTCGATGTTCAATGGCTCCCATTGTCTTTTCTTTGTTGCTTCCGCCAGTAAAATTGTAGATTTATCGCTTAATTCTTCTTCCTCAGCCTTATGGAGTAAATTGCTAGTCTTCAATGGAGGTATTTTAACATTGGCCATTCCCAAAATACTATTGTCATTCTCTACTTTAGAAACGTTGTTTGCGGTATTTAAATCTTCTGCTGTAATTTTACCTCCCTCATTCGCTTTTTCTGGCGATGCTGCTTGCTGTTCAATCACCGAAATTGATTCGTCAAACGCTGAATCATCTAAATCAACAGGATTTAACATGTAGCTGTGCTGAAGCTCTAAATTGGATACTTCTCTATCCTCAACTCGCTTTTGTGTTTGAGCATCATTTATATTTTCTCCCAATTCGTTAACTTGGTCGAATTCTTCTTTATCATCGAAATTGATGACGTCACGGGAAAATCCAATATTAGACTCTCGGCCAATAAGCTTGAGCTTTGCTAATGGCGTTGAGCTTGTATACAAACTAGGATCTTTTTTCTCCGGTGAGACAATGTCATCATCCTCGTCATCATCATCATCCTCTTCTCTCATAGATGCAATAATTCTATCTTTCACACTACTTATCATTTCTGCCTTATCTTTCTCAAAAATTTTCGGCATATCAACAGGCTTTTTTGGTGTACTCATGATTTTAGAATTAAATGCCGATATATTTGAAACATTATTCTTTTCAGGCAGATTGCCGACCAGATTTCTTTCACTATTATCTATTGGGATATCTAGAGGAATACCATTATTTACTCCAGCATCAATTGGGCCATCTATATCAATATCTTCATTCATCGGAATACCGATATCAATTGGAGCTTCAGTATCCATGGGAATATCGATATCAATTGGAGCATTAGTATCCATTGGAATATCGATATCCATTTCAGCATTTCTCAAAGAACTATCAATATTTATCTTATCATCTTTAAGAACCTGATCATTATCAGTAGTTATTACATTGATAATTTCTTTTTCATCATTATCATTAATTTTAGATTTTAGATCCACATCATCGGCCTTCTTTTTTGTTTTTGCACCATCTTCATCAGATGGATAAAGATCTATAATTTCTTTATTGTCAGCAACTTCATCATTCTTCTTTTCAACTATATTTTCTTTGCCAATTGTCTCATTGGTATCAGCTTTTGTGGTAATTGTTTTTTTTCTACTTTTGGACTTCTTGGAAGTTGAGTTGTTAATACTGTAGCTGAATTCGTCCAAATTGATATCGTCATAATCGTCATCATTATCACTTGAAAATAAAAGAACAGGCTTCTTGTTGTTCTTGTTCAATTTTCGTTTGGTTCTTTTTGGCTTATTTAGAGAGCTTACCACACTCATGTTTTTCCCATTTGAATGCTGTGAATTGTTTGCCGAATTCATTGTAGAATTGTACTTTTGCAAAGTCTTAAATTTTTTGAGAGATGCATCAAATGTTGTCAAATTTTCGTACTCATCATGTTGTGCATCTTGATTTTCTTGATTTTGGGTATTGTCTTCACTATTATCAATCTTGTCTTCTTCATCTTTGCTCTTTACATTTTGTTTTTTCTCATTATTCTCAACATTATTCTCATCATCATCATCACTCTCTTGTATCAAGGAATTCAAAGTTTTATTCACTTTCTGTCTAACATTTTTGCCTTTCTTTTGATTACTAAAGCTTTTCGGGGTAATCACGGAAGAGAAACTTATGTTTTCTTTATTATTGTGCAACTCTTGATTGATGAAGCTCAAAGAATCGCTCAGCGAATCATCCAATAATGGCTTCTTCAACTTACCAGAGTCCCCACCTTTTTTGCTTTTACTTTGAGAGTCTCCAAAACTTTTATTATTTGCCGTATTCGTAGAAGTTTTCAACTTTTTGTCAGTGCTCCTCAATCTCCTCTGTGAAGAAGTGGCAATTTGATTTATGGATGATGGCGATAAAGAAGAACCTGATTTTTTAGATTTCGTATTGGAGGACTGCAGGATATCTGAGGTAGAGTCATCCAGCAGCTTTTTTGACTTTTTTGACTTACTTGTTGTTGGCTTTCGGGATAGTTCAGATACTGATGTGTTGTTTTTGCTTTTAGAAAAAATTAGCGCCCCGCTAGTATTTTGGTCATCATCATTGTCCTCATCAATTTTGTTTTGTTGGTCCGCATTACTTTTTCTTTTCTCAGGTATACTTGATTTTATTCCAGATTTGGTATCGTAATGGAAGAAGTAACAATTTGGAGACATCTCTTTATGTACTTCCAATGGGTCGTCTTCAGGTTCCCAGTCTTCCAAAGAAACCTTACAATATATACACACAGAGGTGTCATCAGTAGCTGCTGTAGGAATGTTATAAAAGCCTGCATCTATGACCTGAGAAGCAGTAGGTTTCGATGATTTCCAGTGGTTGAAAAATTTTTTGCGAAACTTGACACATCTCGAGGATAATGGGTTCTTCAAAAAAGACAATTCTGCGTCTTCTAAGCTGTTGATGGAAGTATCCTTCTGGTTAACGCCGTCCCAAAGCCGCTGAAACACAACACGTGGACACTTGGGGCTCGCAAGCAGATGATGTTTGGTCAAGTCTTTGACGCCAAACCAGCCAGAGTCCCTTTTTCCGCAATACTGGCACACAACCTGGTCTCTCAGCCTCCTTGTCGGCTGGTATACGAATCCAAAACCTGCCATATCCTCACTGCTGGGCGTCTCGTGAGGCCAATCAAAGATATATGAGCCCGACTGGACGCCTGTCTTGAGCTCGAAGTCCGAGAACGTTGCCAACCGATCCTTCACCAAGCTCATTGTGTTTTACCGTATATTATGTGATCCATACGACGTGTATGCTACTATTTTTGCTAATTTAACTCGCTCTTAACGCTTAAAACCGTCCAGATAATAATAAAACGCAACAAAGCTGTATATTAAACTTCGATAAAGTCCTATAAAAACCTTTTTATGTGGTTATTTTGCCTAATCTTAACAATTCATTACATGGATCAAGCTGATCTTTGACTATTTTTGTTTTTGTTTTTGTTTTTACGCGTCAATTTTGTTTTTATTTTGGGGGTAAAAAATTGAATATTTCAAGCCGGCGCGGCAATCCGGTAATATTACATCTTTGGCGATGAGCCTTTCAATTCAAGATTAAGGCTAACAGAACAGCTAATTAACAACATTGACATTTTACGATTTAATGGCAGAAGACTGGAAAAGAGCCTGAAAGAGTCGATTTTGAAAAGCAGAGATAGAGCTGAGAAATTTAGTGAACAGAAAGTGAGATAGATTCACGGCGAAAGAAACGGTAAAAAGTTGAACACAAGCGATAAACATGTCTATTTACAAGAAGCAACGAGTTCCAGAAGGAGAAACGCGATTGGTTTCCGCAAGCACTGGAGAACAGGACAGCAGACAGGGCATTTTGGTGGACCGAAAGATCGAACTCAAAGGACATCAGGGTGCGGTTTTGTGCTCACGGTTTTCAAGCGGAGATGGCCAAATGATAGCGTCAGGAGGCGTTGATAAGAGCATATATCTCTGGAACACGCCCACCAGACAGAACTTGGAGCAGTTGCAACTGGAGTTGGAGGGATACGAGAAAAACTTTGAGCACTCAGAGAGAAAAAATGGAGCAGCACAGGAGGTTCCGGTGAATTTTGCGGTATTGAAGGGCCACAAGAGTGCTGTTTCGAGCTTGAGATGGAGCGGCGCGGCAGACAGGTTGATCAGTGCCAGTGCCGATAAAACATGTGGTTACTGGGACGTCATGAGGCTTCAGCGGGTACGTAAGCTCGCAAGCAAGAAGAGCAGGGCGGGAGAGGCAGCAGTGATTAACGACGTTGAGTACATGCACGGCTACGACGAAGACAACAACATGTTTGTTAGTTGCGGCGACGATGGCTGCTTGAGACTCTGGGATGTAAGAGAGTCGCTGGAAGTGGCACAGGTTGGCTTAGATTATCCGTTGTTAACTGTGCACAGTCCGTACAAGCTGGGGTTGAAAAACGGGGGACACGCTGGCAATGGTGTTGCTGCGGCCAGCACGCTAATCTTTACTGCTGGCGTAGAAGCAGTGATATATGGCTACGACGTGCGGATGTTGAAGAAGCCAAGGTTACGGATTAAGACGCTCCATCAGGATTCGATTACTGGGTTGAGCTCGTCGCAGAGCATTGTGAAAGACGTCTTAGTGAGCAGCGCCTTAGATGGAACCGTTAGATTTTACGATTACGGCCGTGGGGACGCTGCGGACATCCTCTCGACGTACTTCAGCAAGCCTGGAAATAGCGATGACAGCGACATGTATTTGAGCAGATGCACGTGGCGCAACATCGACGAGTTCAACGAGGTAATTGTTTCTGGGACCTGCAACGGCCTGCTCGGTGTGTGGAACACGGAGCGCGAGCTTGGATACTTGAGATATGACGACGAGGGCTGCGCGGTCATTGATTGTGATGTTCATCCGGCACACAGCAACGTCGTGATGGCAAGCAGCGAAAACGGTAGTATATACGTCGAGGAGGTGGTCTAGAACGGGGGAGAGAGACACATTCTTTACTTTGCAATTATTTGGCTCCACTGACCCCACTGACTCTACGTGCTTTACATGGTGATTATTTTAAGTGGTGATTCTGCAAGTTTAAAATTTTTTAAAAAAAGTTGCCAGGTTGTTAGCAGCGGGAAATTGACTCCCTCGCTGCCATTTCCGTCTAAGTTTTTAAAAAGAAACCCTCTAGACAGTCGTCGTCAAAATTACCGGTTTTATTGTTTTGCTTCTTACGATTTCAGTTATAAACATGTATATCAGTGCTGTTGTCTGCACCAACATTTATGTATTCTATTAGACCTTTGTAGCCATTCGCCAATTGTCATGGAAATCAGGATCGGAAAGAGAATTCCGAAACGAACCAATAACCCTCAACAACTTAACATCTAACACCTTAACAATGCACACTGTAACATACATAAAGCTGAACCTCAGTAAAACGTAACAATAAAAAACCTATAACAAGATACATTATAACATCTGTTACAGCGTTACACCAATACACGTAAACCTTAACACCTAATATTTTTTTTCTTTTGCATTTTTCACATCAAAGACTTGCTTCAAATGTCGCACCCCCTGTTTTGACAGGTTTGACAGGCTTGCAGACCCGCGGCACACCGTGTCGGAACATCTCAGCAGCTCAGTCTTTCCATGTATAGAATAATTAAAAATAAATTAATCGTTTGCTCTGATAATCGTGAGAGCTAAACTCCGCTCTGCACGCACGCAAACGGAAAATATCGGAAGAGAATTCATCCGACCACTGCCCCGGAGAAACTGCAGGCAAGAAAAAAGTGTCAATTTATACGATTGCCCACTATTGTATTGGTTGGCCTGAAACGGTGCATGTTATAAATAACAACACCTATTGTGGTTACTGTGCACCGCTGTTTGGTTATCAGCACTGACGGGGTTAAACAGCCCCGATACAAGATTAGAAGCACTGGTTAGGTTATGAAGCTCCGAGTTTTTGAGTTTTTTTTTGATTTTTTTTTTTTTCTAAATTTTAAATTTTAATTTTTTTTTGAATTTTTTTGAATTTTTTGTCTCCTTTTCAAAATTGGCAAATTTTTTCTGAGGCAAAAAATTCGGTGGCTGAAGAAAACACGACAATAGAAAAAAAAGCTTGAGGATAAAGTAGGAAAATCTAGAATAAACCTAAATCTCTAAAGTACGACCAAATAACGACCCAAGTATTGAACAAATACCAGCCTATCGTATTATAGAAAGAACAAAATTGAATAAAATATTGGCTGATTGAGCTGAGCAGACGTTGTTTAGTTTGAATACATTAGATTTGATTCAGTGTGACTTGATTTGATTTAGTTTGACTTGATTTGATTGAGTTTGATTGATAGATTGAGACTGGTTTGATTGAACAAGGAATCTGGTTGACTGAGAGCTTTTCGTTGAACAACCTGAATAGATTCCGATCGAGTCCAAGACGTTTTGATTGAGTTCACAAGAAAACATTGCCTGTATTTAACTGCCCTATAAGAACCATCAGACCTGATCCGTTTCAGTTCTTTAGCCTGCATCGCAACACGCCAGCTGGTTTGACGCAGATACCACACACTAGTGTATGCAAACAGACGACCTGCCCCAGAGACAAACGAATCTGAAGGCGGAAGTTTCGATATAGACACAGGAGCCGGACCACATCCCCACTCACTCACCCAACCGCAACAACAAATTGGCCGAAACACACGATTGGCCCCACAGACATTCTCCCAGCGTCCATGAGCTCCTCTTCCTCCTCCAAGCCAGGCGGCACAACCTCCATATTTTCGAACCTCAAGAAATTGGCTTCCAGAAATGATTCAGACACAGATTCCATAGACACATCCGCAAGTATATATACCTCAAGTCGGAAGAAGAGACAGCCAAGCGTGGCCTCCTTTGCCTCTTCTACATCCACATTCACCAACAATAACAACAATACAGCATCCTCAAATTCTATTTCTCCCCGTATCAATGAATATTCCGATCCAGGATCTCCAATGACGTCCCAGTTGTCTTATAAAGATATAAATGCATTGACAGATATAAAACCAATCCCGACTTTGAAACCTATCCCACCTCCTAAACAAAAGAATGGTCCTAACAATAGTCATAACAATCACCACAGTCACCATTCTTCCAGTTCCAATGCGCTCAGCAACAAGCACCACAGCAACAGCTCAGCCTCCACCACAAGATCCCCAAAGTTTCTTCATCTTCGTAACAGCACAAGTCATGGGAGTATGCCCACTATTTCACATCCAATACAGACGACTAATCCAGGCAATTCTCCACGTTTGTCCTCTTCCTCTACATCCATTTCATTGGCCAGTAGCGGTGGTTCCCCAGATCCAAATAAAGTGCTAGTTGGCAAAAATTCTTCAAATTTTAAGCTTGAGATGCCAGATGACCCAAATGAAGTGGACAGACAATTTGCAGAGTTGATGAAAAAAAGAGATTTCAAAAGTTTGCCCGAGGCTGCTAGAAAACAAATGCAAGACTACACAACTGCCAAGAAATGGGTCATGATTTATCAAGATTTGTTAGGTGACCATGAAAGACACTCGCGTTATTCAATAGATCAATCTCCAGATTATTACGTATCGAAACTTATAGAAAATTCCATCAGTTATCTGTTACTTACAAAGCTATCAGTAAATCTTAGAACTGAGAATGTTGATTGGGCAAATGAATTCATGTATCATCAAGGTTTGGTGGCACTTTCCAATGTGGTTGGCCAAATGCATTCTAGAAAAAAGCATTATCATATAAACGTCGATGAATATTTGGAAAGAGAATATCTTTTAATGAAATGTATTCGCTGTGCTTTAAATATAGACAGCGGTATCAATGTTGTTCTTGAATATAAAAGTTTTGTTCCTTCTTTAGTGGATGGAATGTTGTCTCCAAGATTGGCAACAAGAAAATTGGTAACTGATGTGTTTGTATTTTTATGTAATTGGGATTTTGAGAAAGCAAAGCAAATCATAGAGTATATTCCCAAATTAGATTTCAACCAATCTTACAATTTGCCCATTAAAGGTATGGATAAATATCTACATAAATATCATAACATGAAAACATCCTTTGACCACCCTAATACGAAATATAATGAATGGTTCAAAGTTGTATCAAATACTTTGGATTCTCGAGGTAAAATGGGATCAATGGTTGGCGCTTCTGAAGAATATAAGAACCACAGTGAATCGATATTCAACGAGTATATTACTTTCACCATGATATTAATAAATTCGATGATATCTTCCGTGGAGAATTTCCGTGCAAGAATTCATTTCAGAACTCAGTTGCAATCTAGTGGCTTTCCAACTCTTATGCGAAAATTTGAAAGCTTAGATCTAGAACCTTTGAATAATGCCATTTACGATTATGAGACAAAAAAGGCTTCTGATCAAGAAGAGTTAATTAAATCTGATAGAACCAAAAACATCGATTTAAGTGATCCTGTTCAGTTGGTTAACAATATGTGGAATTCCGTAAAAGGTACTAATATCGAAAATTATTTTTTATCTACCATTCAGCATTTTTTTATGGCACAAGCTGATCCTATGAAATCAAATGATCATCAGGAACTTTCGAGAACTTTTAGAATGATCGATGGAATTGTTTCGGGAATTTCCATGTATAGTTCTACAGGCTCAGTGGACGATGATGCTCCTGTGAATATTGCTATTCAAAGATTATACAACAGTATGCAGCTGGATGATACTGCTACGAAAGCTATCATGGAGTTGAAAAAATTTAGAAAAATGTATGAAGAAACTTGTGCAGAGCGTGATCTGCTAAGTAAGCAATTAGCTACTAGTACGGATGGTATTGTTCAAAAGTTGGAAACTGAAGTTTCAGAAAGAGATAAGTTGATTTCCAGGCAACGTAAAATCTATGAACAGCTAACTTATGAACTAGATGATTTGAAGAAAAAGCATCTTCAGGAAAAACAGCAGCAGGAACTAGAAATGAGAGAAATTTTTTTATCTATAGATGCCGAGAAGGCTGCTGCAGAAAGAGCAGCAGCAATTGCCGCAGCAAAATCTCCATTTGAATCGGTTGATGTTCTGGCTTCTTATGATACAAGAAATAACAAGAAAAATACAGAAATTGTTAAGAATTTCAACAAAAGATTGTCTGTCGCTAACGAGGTCGTTTTGGAAGATATCAAGAAAAAATTGATACAAAAGAAGAATGATTATAAGCAACAAAGTAGAAAATGGAATAAAACTGTTGAAACTAATTCTCGTTTGCAAAGTTTAAGAGATCAAATGGATAATCTTGGAAAGCAAGCTTGTGAATTAGAAATGATGGAATTTGAAGACCATCCTCGCAAAGTTTCGATTGCTGAAATTAATAGAGAACCAGTATCTCCACCACCACCTACACCACCTCCAAAAAATTTTCCTGTTGCTATTAAGGGACATGATGATAGAGAAGCTCTTGAAAAGAAAAAACAACAGAAATATGAAGAGGATTTGAAAAAATTAAAATCATATCGTTCTCAGTTGGACTCTTTACAATCAGAATCAAATGATATTTTAAAATTCAATACCGATAAAGAAAGAGAAGAATTTCTTAGTCAATTGAGAAATTACCAAGATGAAAGATTGAATAAGTTGAAAGCTGGGTTTGCTGAATTAAATAAAGACTTTTCAATTCCCGAATTTGCAGATATGGCAAATAGCAATGATAATGATGCGAATAGCTACTTGCTTCAATTGCGTGAAAAACTATCAGAAGTTGAAGGAATGAAACAAGAGTTAAGCTCAAAATTACAAGAAATTTCAGACAAAGAGAAAGAGCTAGTTGCTAAAGAGTCTTTCGATAGAATTGAGCAGAAGTATATTGGAGGCAAACAAGCTGTTCCTGAAGCTGATACTTCCAGTTCGTCCATTATTGGCACCGGTATATCGCTCGTCAAAGATAAAAAACAATCTGCAGCTTTCAGTCCTGTTTTAGAAGAAATTGTGAAAAAGCAACATGGTATCTTAAACACAAAATCATCAAATGAAGTACCAACTATTTCTAAAATTGATGAAGTCGGTGAAATTGATGAAGCTGATTTGTCAGCTGGCAAAAAATCAGTGGAATTGCCAGATTTAACTGTTGCTTCTTCCCCCGCTCCACCACCTGCACCGCCAATGCGAGAAATGCTTAAATCACCAGTCGAAGCACCCCCTGCTTCTACTGGTTCTCCAGTTCCACCAGACTTACACATTAAGGTGAACGAGAAAAGTTCAGAAGATATGCATGTACCTCCTCCGTTGGGTGATATGTCACCGCCACCACCACCATTACCACCAATGCTTTCGCCTACTTCGCCACCACCACCACCAATGCCTTCTTTACTCTCACCAGGTGGTTTGAATAACAAGAGAATGTCTATTTTCACTACTGGAGTTGGCAATGATTCATTCCTTAATTACCCACGTCCAAAGCGGAAGTTAAAACAATTGCATTGGGATAAGTTGGATAACACAGAGGATAGCGTTTGGGATGATGATTCGGGTGAGACATTTGCGAATGATTTGTTGAATAAAGGTATTTTTTCAGAAATGGAAGAAATGTTTGCAGCAAAAGAAATCAAGAAAATTGCTACAAAAAAATCAGGCGAGATCACAAAGATCACTTTCTTACCGAGAGATATGAATCAACATTTTGGTATCAATTTGCATAATTTCTCTAATTTATCAGATGAAGAAACCATTTTGAAGATCTTAAGTTGCGATGAATCAGTTCTTAATAGTAGTAATGTGTTAGAATTTTTAGCTAGAAGAAATTTCATTGAAATTCCAAATACATTAGCAAGAAATTTGGAACCTTATTCTACAGATTGGACTCTTCAAGAAGAAGGACACGAAGTTAAGAAGCCAGAAAAGGATCCAGCAGAATTGCAGCGTGCGGACCGTATTTATTTGGAGTTAATTTACAATTTGCAACATTATTGGCCAGCTCGTTCTCGTGCACTTATTGTTATTACTAATTTTGAAAAAGATTATAGTACGTTGGTATCTAAACTTCAACGTATTGATGAAGCGGTCGAAGCAATCAATAACTCAGATAATATTAGATACGTCTTCAAGATAATTTTAGCATTTGGTAATTACATGAATGATAGCGGTAAGCAAGCTAAAGGTTTTAAATTGTCAACATTGCAGCGTTTAAGTTTTATGAAAGATGATAAAAACTCAATGACGTTTCTTCATTATGTGGAAAAGATTATTCGTCAAGTTTATCCAGATTTCGGTAATTTTATGGAAGAATTACGTTGCGTGAATGATGCTGCTAACTTGTCTATTGAAGTAGTTGAGTCTGATTGTAATGAATATTACTCATCAATTTTTAATGTTGAACGTCTGATTGATATTGGAACTTTGAGTGATTCTTCATTATTCCATCCAAAAGATGAGATTTACTCTGTGGTTTTGCCAAAACTTCCAGAAGCCAAGCGTAAAGCCGAATTATTAACTGAACAAAATAAGATTATCGTAAATGGCTTTTCGAGGTTAATGAAATTTTTTGGTGAAAATCCAAATGATAATTTTGCAAAGAATTCTTTTTTCAAAAAATTTGCAGATTTCATGTCTGATTACAAGAGAGCTCAGGCTGATAATATGAAGAAAGAAGAGGAATTCCGTGTATACGAGCAAAGAAAGTTGATGATTGAGAAGTCAAACGAAGAGAAGCAGGCTCAAATGAAGCAGCGCAATGTTAATAGTGCTAACTCAAAGGGTGTTGATGCTGTTATGGACACATTGTTAGCTAAATTAAAACAAGTTGGTGCGAATAAAGGAGATCCGTCTTCTGCTAAGCGGAAAGCATTAGCTAGAAGGAAGTTGATGGAAGCTAAGAAAAATTCTTTTTCTTTGAACAATTTGGATGAGATTTTAACTTCAGAAGATTCTTATAACCAAACCAAAAATGAAGATGATACAAGTTTCGATGAAGCTAACTCTAGTGGAGTTAAAGATGCAAGTTTTGTGTCTACGGACGGTAATGATATTGAAGGCCTTAACCAAGAAAACTCTTTTAGTGAAGGAAGTGCAAATGATGCTAATAAAAATATCATCAGTGATCGTGCTCGGTTTTTATTACAATCATTACGTACTAATAGCGATGTATCTTTAAGTGGCGAAGGTAAGAGTGCTGCACAACAATTAAGACAACAAAGACGTTTGAAAAGACAACAACAAAAGGACCAGAAAGATGAAGATGAAACGATCGCTAATGACTCTATAGCTGATGAGGAAGAAGAGGAATCACTTATTGCAAGATCAGATGAATTTGCTCCCATAGAACACTCCCAAGAAATCAGCAACGTTAATCAACTTGAAAATACAGATGAAGCAGCAGCACAGGCTATTGATCTGAGCGCTAAAAAAGAAGTAGTCACCGATAGTGAAGTTACTGATCTTGAAAAAAATTCAGATGATTAGTTCCTTCAATATTATAACTGAAGATTTATTAACAGCTTTCATTCAAAATTATATTATATTTTTTTTATTTCATTTTAGATACTTTAATACTATTATTTTTTCTACTTAATATTAATACTTTTTCCGAATATATATATATATATATATAGTTTTTTCTTTCTTTGTTATTTATTTATCTTGCTTTAATATTTTTTGATTGTCAGTTTGTTCAACTTAATTTTATAATTTTTAGATAATTTTACTAACTATTGGTAATATTTCTCTGTTAATAGATACTGCGTTTACATTGCATAAGTTCTGTAGTGAATCTGCAACTGAATATCGAAAACAAAAATAAAATGATTATTTAAAATGGTATTTTTATATGAAATTTTCTTACAAAGAAGTGAAATTTATGAAAATAAAGATTTGAACCCCTCATTTCTTTTTCGTTTAGCAGCCTTATACCGTGATGTCAGCAGCGAGCTAATAAAAGCATTCTTTGATTTATTTTGTCTCTTCTTTTTCCCAGATGTTTCACTATTACTGTCACTGTCACTATCACTGTTACTATCGCTGTCAGAATCGGAATCAGAATCGGTATCACTATCGCTATCGCTTTTATTACTAGTGATGGTTTTTGATTCTGTTTTGGCTTTTGATGGCGTACCTTTGAATGTTGTTTGTAAATCATCATCATCTGAATCATCCTCGCTCGATTCATTTGATATCTGGGACTTAACATCGATATCAGTTTTATTATATTCCTTAACTCCAGGAATTCCTTTATTTTGTAAAGACAGCAATGACGTCAATCTATTCTTTAGTGTAAATCTTGGGGGTTCTTTGATTGATTCTTTAATACCTTTAATATCCTGAGATGCAATATTGTTTTTCTTAGCAGTTGTTTTGGAAGGACTGGTTTTCTTGCTATCACGGACAGTCAAATCTTGATTGGATACTGTCGAAGAAAGTTTTTTTGAGTCACTTGTTTTTCCGTTATTTGAACTTGGGAATGTTTTCTTTGATTGAGAAACATTTTGCTTTGTAACCTTTTTATTGGATGAATAATTTTGGGATTGGGTTATTGGTTCATTTTCAGAAGATTCATCAGAGCTAGTAACATCTTCTGAAGAGTCATTATCTAAAGAATCACTTTCTGAAGATGAATCACTGCTTGAGCCTAAATCAGTTGTATTTTTCATTTCGATATCATTTTCTTCTTTATCGTTGATTTTGGAATTAATTTCAATCTTTTGAACTTCTATTTCTGTAATAGAACCAACTCTATGCTCATTAATATTCGTATCTATCAAGTCACTATTTGTATGATTTGGAGAAAGAGTCTTTATTAACCTAGTTTTCTTCACATTTTCTGCAGACTTGTTTGGAGAGGCTTCAGGTAACTTTTTTCTTGTTCTACTACTTACATTAGTTTTACTGGATGATTGTGTTTTTTTAGTAGGAGATTCCTTCAAAGATTTCTGAGAGAAATTTTCTGCAGTAGCAGTTTCAACCAAAGTTGAAACTTCAATACTGGGTTTTAGAGGCTGAACTTCCAATTCAGAATTTCCATTTATTTTTGCCAAATCAACATTTCTTTTTGGTAATTTTCGAGGAGAAATAAGCTTTCGCGGAGAAGCAGAACTGTCCGTGCTATTTAGTGACACTGGGTCGTTTAAACTATTTTTCTCTGGATTCACTTTGTTATCCGATGATTTTTGCTTTAAGGAAACCCCTGTACCAGCAAGTGTATTCGCTTTCTGGTTTCTTGCAGGAGATTTCTTAGAAGTGGTGGCGATGGCAACTTTGCTTTGCTTAGGGCTCATCAATTTATTTATATCAGCTTGAGTATCCACTTCTAAAGACTGGGTATCTGTTCTATCTGTTGTCATACTAATATCACCACTTTCATCATCGTCAGTAAATGAAACCATATTGGAAGACATTTGGGTCAATACAGTATTAGTGTCTTCAGAATTCAGATTATTCTGGTTAGCTTTTACGTTTCTTGATAAGTTTTCATCATAAGCATTGCAATTTTTTGAATTCACTGTAACACGCAGGTTTACGGAACCTTGGTCTTTAGATGAAGATTTTTTTCCTTTAGATTTTTTTGATTTCGATTCTGATGGTTCAACTACTAGTAATTTCAGTTGATTATTATTAATGATTTTGGACGAATCAACAACTTGAAGCTGCAGTTCAGAAAAATTACCTGTTTCATTTCTAACATCTTTAGTTTCAGTGGTTGCTTGGTTTTTCAGATCTGCATTTCCATTTTCTCCTTCATTATCGCTATCACTAAACAGATGCATACTAAAAACTTCATGATTTATATCGTCCGTACTTGTATATCTCAAGCCCTTTGAAATCATAGCCGAGGTTTTCTTTTGAGAAATGGCAGCAGCTAAACGAGTTGTGCGAACAAATGGTGGTGGTTGAGACTTGGAGCTTGATGCTTTAGGTTTAGATTTATTACTATTATTTTTTTGTGTTGATAAATTACTTGGAACTCTCATACCTTTTTTGAACATTTTCATGATTTCTTTTTTCAGGATTCTTTGCTTTTCTTCTTTTCTCTCCAAAAGATACTCCTCAGTGCTTAGCTCCTTATTTGCATTGCTATCTATATCCTCACGAATTGCATTTTCATCTTCTTTAGATTGTAAATAATCGCCATCATTTTTGGAAGAAGCGTTTGGGATTTTTAGCATACCCGATGTTATTCTTTTACTAGAAGGCGAGTGAATGATTGTGGTAATATTCACCATCTCTTCATCGTCATCATCTCCAGTATCTGGTATTTGTCTAAATGACTTATTAGGACTCATCAAAATGCCATGTTTTCCACTTGGTGGAGTCAATGTGATATTAGCTGTTTCATTTGCCAAGAGATGGTGACCACGTTTGCGAGGTATGTCTAAAGTTACTAAATTGGTACTTCCTTGTACTGGTGTGCTTTGTATATTTCCGTTGCGATTGACAACGCTAGCCCCATTAGATGAAGAGGGTAAAATATTTTGAGCCAAAACTCCATTTGTTGCTGAGACAGGCTTTTTTGCAGTCCTTGACCAGATAGTATTAGATATTTTTAAACGTTTAAACATTGAAATGTCTGTAGATGATACTGTTGAGTTTTCACCAATTTTTCTCTTAGAAATAACGGAGTTATCAGCAGAGGCATCAAGTAACGATCCCGAAAACGAACTTGAAGATAACTGCTGATCGATTCCGCACAATTCGTTGTTAATTACGACTTTAATAATGTTATCTTTACTATTGGCATCGAATACATCTCCCACAAGATACTCTGGGTCTAGATCTAAATCGCTGGTACCTTCCTGGAGTCTGTTAATGTCTAGAAGAGTCTCTCTTGGATAAAGCTTAAAGAACTTTTCAACAATTTGATCGCACACAACACGTAAAGACAGCTCTGCATCCACAATTAGTAAAAACTTTCTATAAACTGAGCTGAAAATCGCTGACAGGGCCGATAAAGGATGTGCGGAGCTGAAACCTAGGGTGGAGTTCATGTTGTTTGTACTGCCTGAAGCTGCGCTTCCGGATCCTGGCTCAATGTTATTCAATATAGACTGACTCAAGAGTGTGCTGCTATTGGCCGTGATTCCTCCTAGCGATATGGGTTCACAAATCAGTGGAACAACAACCACTTGCAATCTAACTCGACTCATTGTCATTCTTTGGTTTTTCTTATCCGCTTTTTATCCTACGTAGATTGTTTTGCCATCCAAATTTCAATGCTAAACTGCCAAAAAACAAATACCAATAATTCTACTAGCTATTGTTAGGTTTTTGTCTGGCAATATTACTTCTTAATTTGTATTATCCTTTGCTGAAATTATATTAGATTTAACCAAATCACACAACTAGTTTATTCCATTATTATGTATTCCATTGTTCTTTTTCAGGCCAGCTTAAAAAAAGACAAAAAAAAAAAAAAAAACAAAAAAAAAAAGCAGTTTTTTAAAAGGAAACAATTTAGCAAAATTTCAACATGGAGTTCCAAATAGGGAAAATATGAGTAAAACAACCGAATAAAATATATAATATATATTTTAACACCAGTTTTGTTAAATAAGCTTGAGTATGTAAACTATGCATTTTATTTCAAAATAGCTTTTTTGAAGCCAAATATATACACTCTATATCAAAAAATAAAGAAAAAAACCAATGAAAATTGCGAAAAATCAAAAAATATGCTGGGAAGAATAAATAACCAAAAATGGTGGTATAAACCAAAAGCTATAACGTTGCAATAAAAACATTTATTTTGGGATCGCCAGCGACATATCGTTGGAAATTTCGAAATTATGGTCGTCGTCGCTCGAGTCAATGTCTGTCCCGCTATCGTTATCACTATCAGCGACAATATCATTGATCTCATTTAGCAGTCCGCCTTGTCTGGCAAGTATGCCGAGATCATTGGTTTTGAAGGGCGATGATGCTTGTCGAGCGGCTCCTGCAACGTTTTCGCTCATGCTTGTGGATGAGGATATAGACGAGTGTGGCTTAAAGTTCACGTTCTTAGTGCTTCCCGAAATAGACTTGAGACTAGTGCCTGACTTGATGGAGTTCTGTTTCTTGATAGGGCTTTCGTTGCGTTGTTTCATCGAGGTAAAATTTATCTGTGACGAGATCGGAATGTATGGGCTAGATAAGTTCTTGGTTTCCATTATGTTATTGTTGTTTCCAGGACTGTAATTTGTATCGAGACTTTCCCCGGAGATTATGCTATTGTATGACATTACAGTGTTGGATCTGTATCTTCCGTTGATCATGTTCTGTAGGTTTTTGCTGCTCGAGTTGTTGAGGGTGCTGACAAGCTGCTGTGACTGTTTCCCCGTTGGCTTAATAACCACTTGCGATATAGGTGAGGTAGGGGTGACAGGCAGGTTGGTGTTGTAGAGGTCAGACTGGTTGTTAGGAGTGCTGCTGGCTGCCAAGATGTTGCTGTTTCCGGTGTAACTATAAGACTGCAGTGCTGGCACAGAGTTGCCAGATGTGCTGAGTTTGTGTCTGGACTCCGATGGAGGGGTCTCGATTATCCGCAGAGATTCTGTATTGGACGACGCAGTAGAGTCCAAGGAGTTTGAGTGCAATCTGTGATTATTTCTCGCATAGTTATTTTTAAGCATTGGGGCATTAATGGAGATCGGTGTGTTTGGGGTGCTTCGGATCACAAATTTTTCCATGTTTGCACTGGCAGGTGTCGACGATGGAACGTTATTCAGGCCGCTGATGTTGGTGTTGCTCATGGATGAGTGGATGTGCGAGTTGTTAGCAAAACCCCCATTGCCAGACATCGAGCTCACTGAGGTGTCAATAAACATCGATTTTTGAAAAGGTCTAGGAGTTTTCTTATTAAAACTGAAGCTTCTTTGACGTATGCCGGAAGCAGCGCTGCTTGCGGGAGGAATGGAGTCTGGGAAAGTGGGTGACAAGATGTTTTTCAAGTCGAAAGAAGGGTTTGGAGCGCCCAATGGAAGAGAATCATTGTTAACAGAGTGGCATGAGGAATTTGGCGAGGATGAGACAGAGGAGAAGCCCTTGTTTGAGACAGGCTGTTTGAACTCAGAGCTGACGTTCGGGTTGCTGGTGATGGTAGTTGTAGTGTGTGAGCTGGAGGGGACCGTGTGTTGCTTGGCCTTGAGGCTGTTACCCAACATGATCTCTTTTTTGATGGTGGTGAACCATTCCCTGGTGTAGACGTCCCTAGATATCTCGACGGGTAGCCATCCGTCGATATTGCGGATGTCAAAGTAGGCACCACTGGTCAAAAGCGAACGGATGGTCTCCTTGCTACCGTACATCATGGCCAAGTGTAATGGGGTGTTTCCGTCGGCATCTATGGCGTTGACGTTAGCTCCCTTGTCGATGAGCAAGTCAACGCAGTTGTCGTAGTTCATCATAGCCGCAAAGTGTAGCGGCGACCGCAAGCGGTCGCCTTTCATGTTGATGCACTGCGGAAACGACTGAAGGATCATGAGCAATGTCTGATGGTTTCCACTGAGCACCGTGGTGTGGAGTGGTGAATTATTGTCAAAGTTCAAAGAGATCTCGTGCTTGTCATGGCCCAAGCTGACCAAATGGACACATATAATGTAATGGCCGTAGTATCCGGCGTAATGCAAAGAAGACCACCCATTCATTGGGTTCACATTCTGCAAATGGTTTGGAAACCTTCTAAGGATTCTCCTCATGATCGAAGACTGTCCCTCGACAATAGCGTCTCTGAGTCTCTCGCGAACGTCCTTCATAAATAATTTTGCTGATGTACTGCTGTATGTGCGTATGTATTTGTATCAATCAATAAACCAGCGAAAAACAGCAATGCTGGGTGCTGGCGACGAAAGATATCGTTCTGATGCTGTTGCTGGGAGCTTTCTGGTCAGGTCGTGATGTTTTGACAGCTGAAGCCTTTGTGGTAACTTGCCTGCCTGAAACTGCCAGCAGCCCTGATACGCAGCACGCCAATTCCGATGGTCTGATAGAAAAACTAAACGCCCACGAAACCGTCCAAGGTTGCAGAAAAGTCGATTTTGCAGGCAGCTGTGTGCTGTTTGTGCGGGTTCTGGGGCCTCAGATACTCTCGAGCCCAAACCCAATGCCTTGCCTTCGTGGAAACAGGATGGCATGGCAACAAAAGTGCAATTATTGGTCGTTTTGCCAATTTCGGTGCATATATGGCGTCTCTGTCGCGAAATGTGCTGATTTTGATGATTTTACCGCTTTCTGCATGTCGAGATGAGCTCTGCAAAAAAAAAAAATAAAAAAATATAAAAAACCACATCATCATCATACACAGAAGGGTGAAAAAATTTTCCCCAGAAAATAGGACAAAAACAGTATAAAACAATTAATATAGACTCAGCCATTGGCGTCAAATAACCAGAAACTGGAATTCTGATTGGTAACTATTGCTGACAAGAAGTTTGGATCGTTTGCTTAGCTTTTTTTTCGCAGTACTGGAGCATTTGAAATATCTGAAACATTCGAGTTGTGAAGTGATTATTTGGTTTACAATTTAGCGATTGATTTTACAATTTAGTGTTAAACAGTACTATTTGTTAATATGGCCGTTGATATGCAGAAATTGGCAGGCGAGGCCAAGCAGCTTTTGAACAACGGGGACGTCGAAGACGCGTTACAGTTGTTGTCGGAGTATTCGCAGAACCAACAGTACACCGATAACTGTTTGTATTTGAACATTTTGGGTGAGACCTTGTTGGAAAACAGCCAGGTTGAGGAGGCGTACGAAGTTTACAGCAGAAGCATTCAGTTGGATCCTCACGGCGCGGTCTCTGTGGACCCATTTTTCACGTTGGGTCAGATCATTGGCGGAAAAGAGGGCTTGAAAATGATCCAGAAGGGTGTAGACATCTTGGCTAGTCGTAGCAAGACCCCAGACAGCTTGAAGAAAATCACTAAGGCGATCTTCAGTCAAATCGAGATCTGGATGACAGATCTTTGCATGGAGCCCGAGGCCGAGAGCCAATGCGAGTCCTTGATCCGCGAGGCGCTTTCATTGGACGACGCGAACCCAGAGACTTACTCTTTGTTGGCTTCCATCCAGATCTCACAGCATAAGACCGAGGACGCCAAGCAGAACCTTGCTAAATCCTGGGATTTGTTCAGCGACAAGAAACAGAAATTGGAGGACAGCGCAGATAGCAGCGTACAGGAGAAGCGTGAGAACGACAGTAGTCAGGAATACATCGAGTTGATCCAGCCGTTACTCACATTGGCCAAGTTCTGTATAGAGGTTGGTCTCTTTGACTTGGGGGCCACCATCTCAAGCAACATCCACGATATCTCTGACGACTTGTTAGAGCCCTTCTACTTAGAGGCCTTTAGCAATTACTTGGCCGCAAAAACGTTGCAGTACGACTTATCTCACAATAATCAGGATGGTACTGTCTACAGCGACGAAGAAAAAGAGGCCAGGCTACAGAGCATATACGACATGCCCTTATCCATCAGTGAGGACGGCCAGGGATTGTCTAATGACATCACAAACTACATAATCAACGCTGTTTGCGCCCTTGTAAACGGAGACAAGGTTTTGTACTCTGACGAAACCGCGGATGAAGAGGTTAAACAGCAAATGAAAGTCCTCGTGGACGAGTTGGGCGGAAGAAAGGCGTTCAAGAGAATCCAGGCCTTGAACAAGTCCGACAGCAGCACAATCACCGAGGAAAACTGGGAACAGCATCTCTAAGCAATCCTTCCAATTTTTGATTCCTTTTTCTTTTATTTCTTCTTCCTGGTACTGTATTAGTAGAAAGTTTTGCAAGTACCTCAGGTATCACCAGGTTTTAATACATTCATACATACATATACACATATGCATATACGTATATATACATATATATATATATATATTCATACATCAGGTTCTGCATTCTTGCTAATACGCTATTTACTATTCAGTTAATCAAACTGCTTTTGACGTACATTTGACTTCAAATAGAGCTAAAATGTGGTTATTTAGGATCAAATTGCTGCTAGGTAGCGGTTACCCGGCCGCAAATTTGGCGGAGAAATTTCAATTTTTCACCAATAAAAATTTTCATTTTCTCTCTGTGAACAACAGACTAAATAATTAAAACTAAAGGTTATTCTTCGTTATCAGTAGCAAACTTGTAATAATCCACGTCGATGTTATAGCAGTTGCAGAAGGAGAGATTTTAAAAGCTGATTAATACTGAAAGTAATAGAAACGAAATAGAAAACAAGAGAAAAAGAGATAAATAACAGTTTCATCAATTAACAACACTTAATATAATCTATAAACAATAGATAATATAATTTATAAACAAGAACAACCTAGTGGATAAACAATAAGTAACAAATAATATAACACTGATAGCAGAATATACAATGGAGAATTCAAGCGATACCGAGCAGATAACACAGGAAAACCCAGCAACAGAAGATCAACATGTTGAAGAAGCATCTGTGGAGAAGCAATCAGGAGAACAGACAAATGAAGAGCCAGTAGATGACGGAACAGAGAAAACAGCCGATGCAGAAGAATATGATGATGATTTAGACGAAATTGAAGAAGAAGATGATGATGACGAAGCTATTTTCAATATGAATCGTCATAGAAAGGGCGAGCCTGAGAGACAACAGCAGTCACAAACAAGCGAGTCGCGTACAATTGATGAAAGCGGGGACCTTGAAAGAAATGAAAAAAGAGCAATTCTTGAACAGAAATTGAATGAGGCCTTGAAGACAGGAAGAAGCTCTGGAAGCAGAAGAAGAAAGAGAAAGAATGACGCAGACGACATAGACTTGGAAAAGATGCAGGATTCCCATATCCAGGAATTGAAAAAAGAAATGGAAAATGCAGCCTACGAGGATGCCAACAACGTCGAACAAAGAAAAGGATTAGCTACCAACAAGTTGAGACTTTTGCCTAGAGTCAGCGAGGTGTTGATGCGTAAGAACTTGGCGGATTCCGTATTGGATAACAACTTGTTGGAATCTGTGCGTATGTGGCTAGAACCATTGCCTGATGGATCCTTGCCTGCATATGAAATCCAAAAGGTCTTGTTGCACTCATTGATGGAGTTGCCTATCAAGACAATCCATCTCAGAGAATCAGGGATAGGTAAGGTGATTTTGTTTTACCAAAAATCCAAACGAGTAGAACCAACATTGAAAAGAATAGCCGATAAATTAGTGGGAAACTGGACAAGGCCAATTTTGAATTTGTCAGACAACTATCAAGATAAGTTTGTGGAGCAAGCTGATTTTGATGTATCAAAGCTTTTAGCATTGAAAAGAAAAAAGAAGAAGCAGCCAGAGCAACCTGTTGAAAAAACATTTTATGAAGAAGTCGCTGAGAGAAGAAAGAGAGCTGCTGCCCCTGCAGCAAGAACAACGGCTTACAGAGTTGCCCCTAAGGTTAACTTATCAGGTAGAGCCCCTGAAAGTGCTGGTAGCAGATTGCAAGCAGCGGGTATTGGTTCTGGTTTAGCCAAGGATGACCAGTATAAGAGACTTAGTAGAAAGATGTTGAACAACGGTAAGAAAGTTGGCGCTAAGAAAACTGGTGTCAGTATCGAAGGTCGTGATTTACACATATGAGATCATTTGGTAAGATATGCTCTGTATATTAATGAACGATAGCCACATTTGCTTTTATTGTCTTGTAGCCTTTCTAGGGGAAACAATTTTTACTTTATTTTCTCCTGGTTTTTATTTAACCCCTTAAATGTTTCTTAGATTGTATATTAAATTTAGGTGGATGATTGCTCTCGATCTTCTTTTGCCAATATCTTCATAGTATTGTGTATCATGAAAAACAATTTTAGCTGCTGCGCAGCACAATTTAGTGTCATTTTGTGCTGAGAATGAAAGTTATAAATATGTTGCCAGCTGCTTCCTTTGATTCTAATCTTTCAATTCCTTCATCTTTTTCTTCATGTTTCCAGATACAACAATAACCTTAAGACATCATAAAGAAAAATTTATAATTAATACTAACAAAGTTCACAAACACAAAAATGGCAAAAAGCTCTTCATCAAAATGCGGTGGTAGTACTGGCGGTGGTAGTGGTGGTGGTGGCAGATATTATGGTGTTGCCAATGGCAGGCAAACCGGTGTTTTCAATAATTGGAATAACTGTAAGCCTCAAGTCGAGGGATATTCCCGCAATGCCTATATTAGTACCGGATCCAAAGCAGAAGCGAAAGACTTTTCGCAAAACTTCATGAGCAGCAAACAAAGCAAGTAATGCGGTACAGTGTCAATAAGAAGGAGGACTTTCTTTTTTACTATGGACTTTAATTTCATTTTTACTTACATTTGAAATTCTTAAGTTTGCTAATTTTACGACAATTGCAATTGCCTATATGTTTATATATATATATATATATTAAATTTTTTTAAAAAAAAATTTAATGTTAAGCTAGTCTGCGATCAAACGTGTAGTTATCATGCTGAGCACTTCGAGAAATTATGATGTTGGGATAGGATTGAAAGCTTCCTTTTATTAATTCTTGATAGTAGATTTAATACATTTTTATAATTCTGTAAATTAAGTAATGGCTTTCAATGTGTGTTTTCTTGTATATGTATTTAATCATATCGTTTAGGAAATCCTGAAAATATCATACCTGTTCTCCCATTTTACAATTTTTTATACCTTTTCGAAACTGTTTGCACATCTAGTAGTGTCTCCTTTTATGTTATTTTTAAATTCAATTTACAAATAGTTTGCAGTTTTTCATGGCTTCTAATGCCACATTATATTTACTTTATTCTTTCAATCATTTTGTCACCTTTTCACCATAACTCTTTGAACGCCTTCTTCATTATTCTGAAATTAAATTCTTCAGGTTGCTTTTCAATGAATGGTCTCTTATGAATTTTTTCTCTTCTTACTCTTCGTTCAACTTGAAAAATTCTTTTTCCCATTATTTTCACTTAGACAAGGTGTAATCAATAACCCAGGCGCTGAAGTGTAGAAAATGTCATCAAATTGGCCAGGAGATGGGGAGTCTAGATTTAACATCTGTTCATCTATTTTTACTTTTTGTCATAATTGTTGTATAGAATTGCAGTACTTAGCTTAATTTCCAAAAAAAACTCTGCTCAACAACCAAGTCGATAATTGCACTGACTCTATACTGTCTCCCCACTGCTTTGTCCATTTTACTGGTTCTTCAATTTCTAGCCAACTTCTGCCGAGCCTTTCTACAGTTTTGTTCTTTACTTCAATAGTTGCGTAGTTTCTAATTATCTTAGAGATCGCTCGTTTATATGTACCGCATCTTCCGAACCATTCTGCGGTTCCTACATTATCTATTTGATCAATCCACTAATTCTCTTAATCTACCCAATCATCCTACTAAACATATCACATTTTTACAGCGGTCTTGCAAGATTCATTCAACTACTCTACATTGTCTTATTCACTTCGATTTTTTTAACTACGTAATCTTTGCTTGATCGCTCACTATTTTCAGCTTTTCAGCCCACTCAAATCTAAAAATGCCTGAACTACGTACGTCTTGAGAACTAAAATTCACTTTCAGGCCGCGAAATTGCTGGAAACAGTGACTATCACTGCCATTACCTTTGTCAATACCTTCAGTCCCTTTAAAGTTATATTTTTTGCTGACAAACTTAAAAAGGTCCTTTGCCACTTGAAATCTTAAACTTAACTTCAAAGCAGCTTTCCTTTAAGTGAATTAATTATCCACGCAAAATGTGCCACGAAATCGGAAAAATATGCCATATAAAAAAAAAGGAACGGTAAAACCACCAAAAATAAAAAAAATTGAAAATTTTCTAAAAAATAAGAGAATTTGTAAGGGTTAAAAAAGATAGTAAGAAAAAACAGGGTTGAATATTGATTTAAAGGAGGAAAAGCCAGATATTCAAAAAACGCTTTAGAGCACTAAAAGTAGGGAATTGATAGTCAGTATATACCAGGGAATCGATAGTTAGCGAAGTGGTAGCAGATATCAAAAATACAACCCGATACCGAGCTGTTTGGATTAGAACTAGTTTGACAAACAGTGGATGAATAACCCGGTGCTTGGGATCATTAGCATATCGATCTTGACATTCTCGCAATACCTGTGTTTTGAAGTGGTTTATTAGATAGCATTCGAGCGGTAATTGCCTGTTGTTTAGACATTGATCAGACAGCGGTGTTTAGGTGGTAAATACATTGCTATACAAAGAGTAGCTACCACAAAACTGTGCCCCGAGAAGGCGTCCGCCAATCCTCTTATCAATTGTCCAGAGATATTTAAACAGGAAGTTGCCCACCACGTCTTGTTTCCTTTGCGAGCCCCTGGCGCTACTGTAGATTCTTGTCTGGAATCTCCTTGACATTCGCTGTCGTGGCCTTTGCTTTTTTTTTCTTTCGCAGAAAAGCAGTCATTCACAGACTCCCTATCTTCGAAAATCAAACACATCGATTAAGTACCGATTCTATAATTAGACAGTGGTGATTCGTTTCTACTTTCTTTTTTTTTCCAGTTTGCTCTTAAGAATTCTTGGTATATTTGTTAGCTTCTAACAGTTTCAGATTTCCATTTTCTGAATTGGGATTGCGGTCTCTTAACAAAATGAACATCAACGTCGACCATCGCAGAGAATCCATGATGCAACCCGTCGACAGTTCTCTTCCCGAAGACGAGTATGATTCGATTTTGACAAAAAACACGATGGAGATGTTTGAAGATTCTATTATTAATTATGATATCAAGAACGCTCAAGCATCCCCTTCCACCAATGGCTCAGAACGTTTAAAACAGTTACCCCCATTATACATCAAACTTTACACAAAGGTAGAAGTCTATGAGACAAGTGTAAATGGCCAAAATCTAATGCGAAGATGTAAAGATGATTGGGTGAACTCCACACAGATTCTTAAAGCTGCAGACTTTCCTAAATCTAAAAGAACAAGAATTTTGGAGAAAGAAATACAGGTGGAAGAACATGAAAAGCTTCAAGGTGGAAATGGTAGTGTCCAAGGTACCTGGGTTCCCTTGAATATAGCTAGAAAAATGGCTAAAAAACACAACTTATTTCTGTCAATCGAATCCGCTACAAAACTTAAACATTTGCAATTAATCCTATATTTCGATAAAGATAAATTAAAAGATAAACTACACATATTATCTCAAAAGCAGACGACCACTCCTAACAAAAGGAAAAAAGCAAATCAACTAGCATCTTCTTCAAGCACGAACTCATTTAAAAAATTGAAAAATAGTGTCAATCCTAATAATAATATCATAAGAACATTTTCTTCTTCTCTGAAAAAAACAAAAGTTGTAAATGGCTCAAATGATTCGGCTCCTATTTCTCCCATTTCACCAACACCAATGAGCAACATGCAATTTCAACAACATCAAAATATTCAAAATCATAATCAGCAATTAGCTCTTCAGCAGCCTTCTCATTCACAATACTTATCGATGCCCCAGTTATCTGTAAATACTTCTACTTCTGCTCCAAATGCCATAACATCTACTCCAACAACATCAAGTTTTCGTATGTCAAGCTTTACTAATAAGTTGGCTAACTCAACGCCTACCACCACAATTTCTCCTCAGATATTGACATTCCAAAGTCTTCAAATGGATTCAAGTACACCAAATCCCTCTACTCCTATTTCTTCTTCGCATGTAACTAATAATTATTCAAAAACTTTTAATCATCATGTAACAACATTGGATGCTTCAAATATGACAAATAATGATAGCAAAAATATGTCCACAATGATCACTCCTATGGCTCAGCCGTCTCATTCGTTAAACGATTCATTATTTAGCCCTATTGCTGACACATCATCTCATATGGTTAAGAGTAGTGATAATCTTAATATGAAGTTACTATCGAGTTCAACGCCAAATTTGCAGCATACTAATGGAATAGACGGTAACGTGTTCAATAACAATTATTCTTCTGACAATAATCCAAAATCTCCTTTGAATCAAAAAGCAGTATCTTCTACTTTAAACGGCCAAACTTCCATTTTCCATGTAGATGCTTCAAAGCCTGCAAAAAAGAAAAGAGGAAGAAAACCAAAGAGTGTCACGATTCATGATAATACGAATATATCAAACGATTTACAACAACGAAATTTTCATGGTCAAAATTTTAAAAAGCAAAATGAAAATTCTGTAAATTATAATAGAGAATTGATTGAATACTTTAGAAAGGGAAATGAAAATAATATTCCAAAATTTATTTTGAACTTTGATATTTCCAATGATAATAACAATTTTCAAATTAATAGCCCTATTGATTCTGAAGGTCACTCTACACTACATTGGGCTGCTGCAATGGGTAATGTCAGACTCGTGGAAGTTTTAATTTCTGAAAAGGTTCAAGCTAGTCCGTTAGTTGAAAATGCGTTGGGATTGAATCCGTTATGTAGGTCGGTTACTTTTAATAATTGCTTTAAAAAAAATGTGTTCGATAAGATGATCGAGTGCTTGAAATCTGCCTTGTTTGTACCTGATAGCAACAATAGAATCATTTTGCACTACTTGTGTCAGTTTGCTGAGAAAAAAGACAGAGAAACATCTATTTTATACTACTTCGATGCAGTTGCCAACGAATTGAAATTTCAAAATGACTATTGTAACAACCAAATGTTGAAATTAAAAAAGGAAAGATTTGAAAAAATGAACACCAGTAATAAAATTTCCGGTAATATTGACAAGGTACAAAGTTTGAATGCTAAAATTGGCCATACAGAGTCTAACTCATCATCCTCTTCTACATCTTCACTTGCTTCCTCGAATTTTCAATTATTGAATAACAGTACAAAAAATCATAATAGTTTCGCGCAAACATCTCCTTTGCTTCAAAATAACAATCATGCTAGTATATCTATAGATAATGAAAAAGACTCATTTATGAAAATGATTGTCAACCATAGAGATAATCAAAGTAATACTCCTCTTCATTTGGCTATTCGTTCGAAATGCGCTCCGTTAATTAAGAAGTTATTAGCGCTTGGTGCTGATTTGTCAATAATGAATTTGAATGGAGATATCCCATTAAACATGTTAAAGGCCATGAACGGTCATACTTTTCTTTCTGAAAGCGTTGGTACAATACAGCTGTTGATGGACCAAACTAATGCTGTTGGCAGTAGTTCTTTGGGTAGTCACCAATTAAAGCTTACTACTGAAAATACTACAGACAGTTCATTAATGCCGTTAGTCCATAATAATGATTTTCATTCATTTCCGCAAATAACTAATAATAACATTAATTCCCGATACGTATTTGATAATTCTTCAAATAGCATGTTACTAAACAATAATACCAATATTCCTCTGGAATCACATACTGGCTTAAAACTGACTTTGGGTAATACACCTGCCTCTACCAATTTGTTGACATCTGTTCCTGTTGATAAACTGCATGGTAAGGATATACATGGTAGTAGAACTGTCGGTAAAAATGATATGTTCCAGGTTCCTATTGAAAATGAGGATGGCACAATCAACTTAGCAAATTTCAAAAGAATTTATAACGAGTTTTTCAACAGGCTAGAGTACTCCTTACTGCATGATTTTCAAGCCTGGGATGACAAAACCAAAGAGGCAATAGAGAAAAACAATAAAAAAATAGCTGATTTACAATTAGTTCAAGACCAAATTAAAAATAAGCTTAGTTTTATATTCAGTGATTTTGTTATTTTTTCTACAAATAAGAAAAAATCTTGCCCAAAAAACAAGCTGCTGCTGTTGATGATAGGAAAAGATTCAACTGATTCAGATGATACTATTAATGAGGAAGATGAAGAAGAGGATGGAGTCGGTAAAGAAGAAATTGAGTATCAGGCCGATATTAACAATGAGCAGGATAGACAGATTTTGAAGAAACTTGAATGTTTGTTAAATTCTAATTCCAATGATTTCCTGAAAATTTTAAACGAAGAATTGTCGAAGAAAATGATAAATTTAGAAAGCAACTTTTTTCAAAAACATGAAATATTTAGAAAACTTGTTGATAGGTCACAAGCAAAGTCAGTTGCAGACTGTGTTATCAAAGAAGAACAAAAAATTCATCCAAATGAAATGAAAATAGTGAAGAAATCTGATTCCGACTTAAACGAAAAGTTGAAATTGATGATTGAACTTTCAAAAATTCAAAGAAAGAGATCAATGAAAGTATCCGAATATATGAGCACTTGCGTTAATCATACAATAAGTCGTCGTTTCAATAATTACAGAAAGTTAATCAGTATTTCGTGCGATTTGAAATTTGAAAGCATTGATGAATTAATTGATGGTATTGAACAGGCAGTCATCTTGAGTAATACCGTTACTGTTCCCAATGCTTCTACTACATTAGATGGGACTGTTGATCATTCAATGATAATTGATTCTATTGGTCTGGCTTACAATGACACATCTACAATGCAATTATGAATTTATCATGTCTTCTTGAAATTGAAATTTTCAAAAATCGCTGTTGACATACCTAATATTTACAATTGTTCGGAGGAATTATCCTTTGTTTATATATTCATTTTTTGTTATTTTTTTATTTTTTATCACTATTATTTTTTTTGTTAATTTAAATCTATTTTATTTCTTTCTGTTTCCAATTTTCATTTGTTTTAGTTTTAGATGTTACATATAATATATCAATAAGGTTATGTAGGAGTCTATGCGTGTACATTAATAAATCAAAAAAAAAAAGATAAAAATAAGATTAGTTCTTGATAAGCCTAGAAGTTAATGCTTCAAGATCCTCCAAAGTTTCAGGCTCCTCATATTCAACAACTTCATCATCATTGCTACTTTGTAACTTACCATTGACTTTTTCATTTTCAAACCATTTCTTGGACTTTTTGGTTTCTGGCTCATTATCACTATCACCATCGCTTGCAATATCTGCGTCAATATCACCAGTTCCCACAACATAATTTGTGTTTCTATCTTCATCACTATATTCACTACCATCATCACTGTACTGGTCTTGTTCCAAAAACTGCTTTTCCAATTCCTTTCTTCTTCTCTTCTTCTCTTGTTTTTTCATTTTAGCCACTTCTTTATCATCAACATCACGCACTAACATGTCTTTACTTTCTTTTTCCACAAACTTTTTGATTTGATCCTTAGCATCACCAAGCTTACGGAAATCATCTTCATCTTCAAGCTCATAAATCGCATGAGCTATACCATCATCATCAAACTTTAATTTAGTTGGGTTACCATGATTAGCTAATGATGCTTTTCTTGAAACTGCCTTCTTTAATTGTCTTTTAGATGCTGGAGCAATCAATTCTGGTAAGTCATTTTCATTGATCTCATGATCTGTTCTTTTAACAGACATGAAGTCATCGTTATCATCATCATCATCATCATCATCATTAACACTTTGTTTATCATTAACAGTTTTCATGTAATGCTCAGACAAGGTAGTCTGATTTTGTCTATTGAACATACGGTCATATTTTGTAGTAACTTGCTTTTTGCCATCGATCAAATCTCCATTTTCATCCGTTTTAGCAAGATTCAATAGTTGTCTTGATGTATTCTTTAATTCTTTTGACTTATTACCACCTTTTATTTTTATTTTTGGAGCTCCAGGCAAACCTAGACTCTTTGCATATTCTTCAGCTGGTAATTTACTAATATCAAAAACAGCTTTATTGCTTTGTATATGAACAGATTTAAAGTACGAAATGAATGCCTTTTGGCCCAAGTACTTCAATTCGGAATCTTGGAAACATAATGATTGCAAATTTGCTTGAATAGACTTTTTCTTGGATTGCTTGATATTTAATTTCAATGGCAAAATTTTCTTTGACTTCAAAAGCTCCAAAAATGGTTCTTCTTCGTTTGGTGTTAAAAACAATAAAGACTTCCCTTTAGAACCAAATCTGGCAGATCTTCCAACTCTGTGGATGTATGTATCAACATCTTCAGGACAATCCACTTGAACTACCCAATCAACAGAAGGAAAATCCAAACCTCTAGCGACTATATCTGTTGCAAGAAGACAAACTTGACTTGATTTGCTAAATTTGTAAGTAGTTTCCATTCTGGAGGTCTGCTTTTGTCTACCATGTAATTTTAATAAAGAAATACCAGGTTGCATTCTACGAAACGTTTCATACACAAAATGCACCTCTTTTGAACTCGAAAAGAAAACAATGATTTTGCTTTTTAAATGAGTTTTTATAAAGCTCCATAAAGTATCAAGTTTATCTTGTAAATTCACAGTAATATAACTTTCATCCAAGCTATCAGGCGTCTGCTTTTTGATTTCGGCTGATGTAACTTCAGTATCCACATATGCGGGATCTACCAACGACAATCTTGCTAAATCAGTTACAGACTTTGTCTGCGTGGCACTGAAGAGTAATGTCTGTCTTGTAACAGGTAAACATTCTAATATACTGTCCAATGATTTTTTGAAACCCATATCCAAAATTCTATCAGCTTCATCGAGCACTAAAGTTTGCAAGTTTGACACTTCAAAACCTGCAGTCTGATCTAAATGTTGTAAAATTCTTCCTGGTGTTCCGATCAAAATATTCATTTTGGCTATACGTTCCTTCTCAAATTTCACATCTTTTCCACCAATCACCAATCCTGCAGAAAACGAATTGAATTTTCCTATCTTCACTAATACTTCATAAATTTGCATGGCCAACTCTCTTGTTGGCGAAATAATCAAAGCTCCAAGGCCATCAAATTCATTCCAGGATTGTCTATAAAGCTTTTCTATCAAAGGGATCAAAAAAGAAAGCGTTTTTCCAGAACCTGTTCTGGCAGATCCCAAAATATCTTTGCCCTGCAACGCCAATGGGATGGTTTTTCTTTGAATATCTGTCATAGATATGAAATTGGCTTGTGTTAGGCCTTTTAAGGTCCCCTCAGAAATTGGTAACTGTTTAAACTGAGAAATTTCATTTTCGCTCGCACCTGGCAAAGATGTTTCAAGATTCTTTATTCTCTCTTCTAAATCAGCAATTTGTTTCTTTTCTTTGGCCAAATTTTCTTTTCTTTTGTTGACAAATGCCTTTTTTTTTTCTTTATTATTTTTCGCTTTTGCCATTGTCTTTTCAAATATTCTACCTTTAAGTAACTAACGGGATCTTACTTTGATTTCAATAAAGAAAGTTGGAAATTTTATTATATTTCAATAATTTATTAACTAATCTTATAATTGTGTAGATATAAAATAAATACATATAATATTCTCATTTTTTTTATTTTTCATGTATTTTTCATCTGATGAGATGAGTGTCATCTGAAGTCAAACAACAGATTTTCTTAACGCACTCAAGATTTCACAATTCAACCTTCAATGTTTGTACGCTCTCAGTCTTTTTATTAAAAACATGGTGTAAATAATGATAATGAAAACTGGTTTACAAGTTTAATGAAAAAGTTTTACACAGAGTAGAATTTTTGTAGAAATTAGATCTTTTAATTAATGTCGTATCTTCTGCAATTAAGCCTTTTTGGTGATCAATCCTTTGAACATGTTAAAGGAGTTACCGTCTGGCTGAAGTTCAAAAAATTTTCCAGTTGGCTCATTGTGTCTTGTTAGTTCTTCGACCCTGAGAAAACCATTGGTTTCTGTAATACCCTTTATTTGAGTTTTTGTGTTCAGCATAGACCCCAAAGTGACTATTTGATCTGTATGCAACCAGTACTTATAGTATTTAGCTTGCAAAGAGCGGAAACCGTGTCTCTCAAAATCATTCAAATATTCTTCCATGTAATAAACAAATTTAGCAGCCAATTTTTCAATCGAGTAATTTACTAATGGCTTGTCACCTCGGGAAACACGCAACGTGTTAATTTCTGCCAAGGCAGAGTTCAAACTTGCTGTAGGGTCGGCGTTGGAGACGTTTATGCCTGTACCAATCACCATGACGTACTTGTCATCTTGAACCACAGTACTGACCAAAATTCCACCAATCTTAGTGTATATTGGTTCTATCTCTGAGACGTATTTTCTGACCTGGCTGACTGAGGAGTCTTCGGACAATTTAGATTGAATATACTCTGGCTTCATCAAATAGATATCGTTTGGCCATTTCAATCTGATTGGCATTTCTGAGTAGCCATTAGAGTCTTGGTGATCTCCATAGTTTTTCACAGCATCAACCATGGCCAAAGCAGTTACATATTGAGAAAATACGATCGGTGCAAATGAGTTTGACGACATTCTTGATATAATTGATATAGCAAGAGTGCCCATTGGAGAAACCCACACGTTTCCTCCTCTGCCTCTACCAGAAATTTGCGTGGTACCAATTGCTGTGAAACCAGTAGGTAAATATCTAAGAATATTAGCGTTCTGTTCCAAAAGTGAGTTGGTGGATGTGAGAATCTCTCCGTAAAGCAAGCACTTACCGTATTGGAAGTCAGTTGCTTGATTCTTATTCCAACATTGCATCAACTCAGAGTGGAAACCAATATTATTGAAATATGGTGTCAATTTGATAGATGGCTTAACCCCATTTGTGAAAACCCATAAATCCTTAATAGCTGTAGCCGGGTCTTCGAACTGATCTTCGGTTGGATTGAATCGTTGCTGCTCAATCCTTGAAGAATCAATCTCTCTTATTTTAAAAGTGTCCTCGAATCCTTTAAGTAATCCTTCACTATCGATTCCTATGTTTTCTCTTAAGGAGTTCACTATAGTATTTACTGCACCACTATCAAAGGATGACAATAGCAAGGGAGTTAATTTAGGAACGTTCAACTCATCTAAATTATTCACCTTTAATTTCAACTTTTTAAAGCATAATTCCAAGAAAAAATCTCTTGTTTCGGAGGTAGAAGCCAAGTTTTCAAGAAGAGTTTCATCTTTTTTAGGGATGGAATATTTCAATAAATTGGAATCAAATTCTATGTGTGGACCAAAGAGAACGGCTGCCCCATCGCCCACTTTACAATAGACAACCGCAGCGTTGACGGATTCATTGTTGTCATTATCCAAGTCGGTTGGCTCGTCATATTTAGCCAAAATGTCCACATTGTCAAACTTTTCCGCATTAACAAAGCAAGGACCACCATGATAGTAACTGTAGAACCTGTCCTTGATATCTCTGTTTTTCTCTTCGGCGGTTGTTTGTTCCTTTTGGAGATTAAACGATAATCGAACGGCTTTTTCGCCATCATTATTCAAATAATTAAAGCCTTTGTAAACACATCCTCTAGCAATTCCAGGGAAAAGCTTCAATTCTCTCGAGCCACTAACCTCTAAGTCCGTGCCCACCTCGAACTCCAACCTGGAGGCACCGTAGTAGCCACCAGCGCAAAAACCAATGTACCTTCCACCTGTGTTTAAAAATTTTTTAATTTTTCTGTTGCCTGCTGAGTTAAACTCCTTGCAATATGGCAAGTCAGCGCCACCAGGAATGACTAGTAACGAGGTTTTCTCTGGCCATGGCTCGTTGCGTATGATTTTGGCGTCAACACTGATCACGGCGTAGTGGGGCGAAAGGAATCGTCTGAGGGTGTGCAAACAATGCTTGACACACTCAGAGGTTGTTCCTGGGCCTGCATAGACTAAGACGTTCATGATTTTAGTTTAGGAAGATCAAAATTGAATGGATACGCTGATTACTCTGGGAAGTTGCTTGCAAGATTTCTCTGTTTTCCGCAAGCAGTGACTTTGTTTCGTCTATTCAGCTATTGTCAACCGATACAAATATATATATATATATATATATTTATATATATATTTATCTATTTGTTGCGATGCTGTCCAACGTCTTGAAATTGAACCTGTTTTCCAAATTGTTGACTCAAATTGTTGATTCAAATTGTTGATTCAAATTGTTGATGTTGGCTTTCCCAAAGCCTCAGAAACCCAAACTTTATCTCCAGGTTTGCTGATGACTCCAGATTTCCCAACAGAAATTGTCAAAATTTCACTATTTGCAGGGCTGCAACTACGACCGGGTAACTTAACTTGAAGATTTCTGAAAATTGAAAATTTTGAATATTGGTTCGTTGGCAACTTAATATGACATATTCAGGTTCAGCAGAGTCAATAGCAGCAAACCGGAACAATTGAGAGGTTGTTACTAAGTTTGTGAGTAATCCAGAGCACCAGACTCGTAACTATTTTCATTTGATTTGCCAGAGTCGTTTTTTTTGAACCATGCAGATTTTTAGCAAGATCACTCTATTTTTTGTGACATTTGTCAGTGTTGTCCTTTCCAGCAACGTCATTGATGCTACCGACGAGACCTTTGACGAAATCATCGGAAAACCAGGTGCTTACTCCTTTGTAGAGTTCTACGCACCTTGGTGTGGACATTGCAAGCAACTAGCTCCTATTTGGGAGCAGTTGGCAGACTTGTATGCGCCTTACAACGACCAGCTCCAGATTGTCAGAATAGATGCCGATGCAAACCGCGAAATTGGTGGCAGATACAGAGTCGGCGGCTTCCCTACATTGAAGATGTTTAACCCAGAAGACTCGATCCCAAGAGATTACCAGGGCGGTAGAGAAATGACTAATTTTGTGAAATTCCTTGAGTATGCCACAGGAATCAAGAACAGTGCATTTGACACCACTGATTACGTGACCTACTTGAGCGACGACGATTTCCTTGATACCATCAAGGGGAAACACGGTTTTTTTGCCGTCACCGCTAGCTGGTGTGGATATTGCAAGAAGTTGAAACCTGTCTGGTCCGAGTTAGCTAAGATTTTCAAAAACGACAAGGACCAGCTCATCATTGGGGATGTTGTCACCACCTCCGTCACAGCCGACGACATTGTCGAGAAATTTAAGGTCCAAAGCTTTCCTACAATTATATATATTGACCCGAGCGACGAGTACGCCATGAACCCAGAGGTTTATTCAGGTGGCAGATCCATCGAAGAGCTTTTGGAATTCGTCAACTCCAAGACGCATATTAATAGAGACTCCAATGGCAGATTGTTGACTGACGCGGGAAAAATCAACTATTTCGATTCCAAGTTGCAAACCCTTTTCAAAAAGCCAGAATTTGTTTCTCAGTTGATCAAGGATTCCGAAGCAAACGAAGAACTCAAGAACGACAACGATGAATTCTCCTTTAACTACTATTTGAAATTGTTCCGCAAATTGCAAAACAATGAAGAAGAGTTTTTTGCTAAAGAATATTCTAGATTACTGAAAATGTTACAAAAGAAGGCTAAATCCATCAAACCTCAACTTCAGGAGAAGCTTTCTAAACGTCTTAATATTTTGAAAGGCTTTGTCGATGCCCAAGGCTCAAACGTCAAGAGAGATGAGTTATAGGCTGCGCTAAAAGTTCTAAATAATTATCCTGATACTTTCAATAGAGATTCTTAATTAATCTTAGTATTTTTTTGTATCTCACTTTGTAAAAATATTTATTTCAATTTTGTTACGTGATTCAGAAGTCCTTTGAATTTGTCAAGTTTTTGAAACATTGAGAAACTTGTCAATTTTAAATAGCATCACGTGTATATCACGTGATGCTATTTTTCCAGAACACGAAAATAAGTATATAAATAGAAAACCAAAATAAACAAAAGGAAGATCTTTTGGGATCAAGTAGATTCATTTCATTAAATACATAAATAGAGGAAGTTTTGGTTTACGGCCAATAAATAATTAAGAATTTGCTGTTTTATTTAAGAATATTAGCTTTTGAATAGAAGAATATCGATCTAAAGCTCAAAAAAAACTACAAATCATGCTAAGAAAGGAGAATTCACCAGTAGGAACTCTTTCAGCAGCAGGGTTCTCAGAAATCAATGATGATGAGCATTTACAAAACTTAATCGACTTCATTTTTAATCTTTGTAAAATACTACAGCATGCTGAGACAACAGATATTATATATTTTAACAATTCCGAAACCAAGCTCATACTCAGCGAGTTCATAAATGAGATCACAGCTTCCACTGTTTTTGTATCTAAGATCGAGTCTTGTGACACACAGAATGATGAAGAAAGCCTTGATACCAAAAAATTTAGAATTACGGCACAGTTGGAGTACTTTTCAAATGTGGAGTCAACCATTGTAATAATAAAGGAGAAGGGAAAGCTTTCGAAAACTATCAGCTTAGATAAGCAAATGCAGATACTAAACCTACCAAACATCCCAAAAAGCGTTGATGAAAGTGAATTACAAGACGAAAGCAGCAACGTAAACAATAATAAAACCTTGGCTAATAGTAGAAAATCATATGAAATGTTACGAAATCTAGTCAGTTTGGGAATTTATCCATATTTTGAAAATATCAATTCTAATAGCATATCCACGGAGGCATCCTCGACTGATATCAACAATTTAGGTTTAAGCAAAAAAATTGAAGATGACAGCAGCATTCTAAATACTAAAAAGAAATTTAATGAATTGACTTTATCATTACTGAATATCTTAGAATCCATTCAAGTTCCTGATTTGCTTATATCTGTTCATCCAGCTATTAAAGCTGCGGTTCAACAAGCTATCAAACAAGAGCTTGAAGACTCAAAATTAATGAACAAGAAGGTATTGATCGATCCGATTTCCAATTTGGACAAAAATCTATTATCGGATTCCCAATTTTTGAGTAGTTTGCAAAACATTGTAAATAATTGGGTTAAATCTGTTCAAGACATCGCGTACTTAACAAAGGAGTCAGTAGATGGAACTGTTATCGAAGAAGTAAATTTTTGGTCAAATATTGAAATTGCATTAGTAGCTGTTCAGGATCAGCTTCAATCTCAGGAAGTAGTAACTACCTTAGACATTTTAAGAACTGCTAAAAAATTTTATGCTGCTGTTAGTTTGTTGTCTGATACTGGTCTCAAATCTGCTTTGGAATTGGCCATTAATTACAACCAGCTATTGAAAGATTTACCGATAGATGATTTGTTGTCTGCTCAATCTTTCACTAAGATTGAACAGTCCATTATTTTAATAATGAATCATTTGAAGAAATTAAGAGTGTCTGCCTATCCTATTCCTAGGGCATTACAATTGGTGGAAGCAGTAACTTTTGATGTTGATAAGAGAATCAAATATTTATTATCGGGTTCATCATCAATCTTAGCATCATCAAATGTAAGCATCACAAAATTGAATTTAATGACACTACCGTATGATGAATTCCTTGAGAAATACGATGAGATTAAATGTGTTCTTAATACATTAGACAAACAAATCAAAGAATTCACCAATTTGGCGAGAGAGATATTAAGAAAAAGATCAGAAAAGTTTATTTTTATAAAAATTAATTCTTTCACTAAAAATATCAGTAATCGTTTAGACTACGTTTGTGATTTCAGAAGAAAACATTACGAATTAGTATTTGCATTAGGAAATATAATGAAAAATTCATCCAAGTATTATAAAACCGAAAATGATATAGAAATTATGGGAGATAGTAAAACTATAGACATAGTATCTAATCCTGTCACACAAATTGAACATGCGTATGAAGCAGTTGAATCAGTTGACATATCAGATACTTCTATTGAGGGTGAAAATAGATGGAATGCTGCCGAAGCTTTGTATAATCAAAGAGCAGAAAATGTGGAGTCGCAAATTACAGAAATATTAAATGAATCATTGTTCAAGGCAAAGACAACTAGTGAGATGTACCTAATTTTTGTACGATTCAAATTTTTATTATCGAAAAATTCATCCTCTTGGGTAGTTCAAGAATTTCAAAAAAAACTTTTAGACTTGTCATTAAAGGACATTGAAAATTTGCAGAAGCATTTTCTTAAACAAGAGAAATCGCTGGAGTTGATCAGGTCCAAAGATATTCCTGAAAATGCTTCCATAATAATTTGGGCTAAAAAAATTGGAAATCAATTGGCAATATTAAATAGAAGACTAGAGATTATTTTCGGCTCAAACTGGAGCAATATTAACGCTAATAGCCAAAAAATATTTAATGAAACATCAGTACTCCAGAAAAAGTTGAATATTAATCAAATTTACAATAATTGGTTGACTGGAATAGAATCAAATTCAGTAACTAAAAACCTCAGTGAACCAATTTTAAAGATTTGTTTACTTGAGAGAAATAGCAGCATAAACTCGTATAAATTGGAAGTGAATTTTGATATGCAAAATATATCATTATTCAAAGAAGTAAGAAATTTTTGCAATTTAAATTTTCCTGTTCCACATAGAATCATTTCAATTTCCAGAACCATTAGGAAGGTTTACCCATTTGTTGTAAATTTACAAGAATGCATAAATATGCTCAACTCTTTGCTTTTTCAATTTGATAAATTGCATGATTTTCAAGTTTTGTTAATTGATGAAAAGTTGAAACTTTTCAAGTTGATAAGCAAATGTATACATATAAATTGGGAAGAATTTTTGAGTGCTTACGATTTTCAAAAAAAAACTTTGGTTAATGATTCAAATAGTAATACCCCTAATAATTCCTTTCTGGTTGATACAGCTGTTGACAATATATCTTTGAAATTATTTGAAAGATTAATTATATCAACTTCTAAGTTTGATAATAAAATTAAAAAAGTTGGTGATCTTAAAAAATCTTTTACCAATTTATTGGTCTCTTTAACAGACTGTGATTTTTCATACAGTAATTTCGAAGAAACTTTGCTGAAGTTACAAGAAATAGTGAATAAATTGATTTTACATGGGTTTGATAATATCAAGCTTTTGGTTTCTAGAAGTAATGAAATAGCCAGTAAACTTTTAAACGAAAGATTGAAAGCTTATTTGAATTCAATTGATGCTATTTCTTTTGATTATTATTTCACTAAAACTAGACATGAGATTGTTTTAAAAGACTCTACAATTTTAATTACTCCTCCTGTGCAAACAACTAAAGCTATATGGTTTAATGATATTCAAAGTATCATTGATGTGATACGCTTACAAAAGAAATTAAAATTTGATGGATATGACATCCAAAAAAATTTACACTTTCAAGAAAACTTTGACGTTTTGCAATTTGATTTATTAATTCCAGTTATGAATTTGATCAGCAGTAAATTTATTGAAGTTTATCAATATGCTTTTAGTTGGTACAAATTTCAAGCATTATGGGATCTCACGTCAGAAAAAGTTTTCAATTCTATAGGTTCTAATATTGATGATTGGATACGATTATTGAGTGAAATTAACCAATCAAGGCATGTTTTCGACACTATTGAAAATAGCAAAAAATTCAATGCAGTCACATTTGATTACGAACAAATTCAAATCCGTATAAATGACAAATATGACTCATGGCAAAAAGAAATAATTTTGAAATTTACAGAGTTATTGTCTACGAGTATGAAAAGTTTATATATTGAAATTGCCAATACTAGAAAGTATTTGGAACAAAATGCAGTTAACATTTCTTTTATGAATGAAACAATTGGCTTGATATCCAAAGTTCAAATAATCAAGACAAATACTGATCATTGGAAATCCAAAATTAGTTCATTTCAGAAAGCTTGTACCATATTAACTAGAAAAAGATACAGTTTTCCATCTGATTGGCTTTATGTTGATCAAGTTGAAAATGAGTATCTCTCATTGATCAAAATTTTGAAAATACGAAATGCTCAAATAGATGCCGAGACTTCTATTTTAGTGAAAACCATCAATATTGAGTCTCAGAAATTAAACGAGAAAAGTGAAAATTTTATTAATGACTGGTCATCAAACAAACCGACTGCGGGTAACCTTATACCGTCACAAGCAATTTCCATATTAAACGACTTCGAGGATAGAGTTTCTGAAATAGACAAGCAAAAGCTGTTATTAGATTCTTCTATTAAGGTCTTTAAGTTGCCTATCATCATAGAAGAAGGGATCTCGAATATTCGCGATGAAATAGCAGATTTAAAATCCGTCTGGAATTCTATCCAAGTCTTATATGATCCTTTCCAAGAAATGAGGCAATTACTATGGATAAATATTTCTACTAGAGATATTAGACGGCAATTGGATGGTTTGTTACAGAACTCTCGTTCAATGCCTAGTAAAGTACGTCAATATACAGCGTTCATTCAATTACAAAACAATATAAAAGTGCTATTAAAACAAAATACTATAATCTCCACCTTGAAATCAGATGCAATAAAGGAACGCCATTGGAATGAAATATTTAAAACGCTTGATAAGCCTATTGTTACGTTGGATACCATGACTTTGGGGGAAATTTGGGATTTGCAGCTTCTATTGAATGAAACATTAGTGAAAAATATTGTTGCCAAAGCAAACTCTGAAAAGTCTGTTGAAAGTTCTTTAGATGCTATTAAAAGAACTTGGTCTGATATGACATTGAGTTTATTCAGCTACAAAGATAAATGTCGTCTTGTCAAAGGTTGGGATAATTTATTCAAACAATGCACTGATGATATTGATACATTAACAGCAATGAGAAATTCAAATTATTATCCTATTTTTGAGCATATTGCAAATCCACTAGAAATAAAACTTAGTAGTCTTTATACCTTACTTGATGTATGGATAGATCTACAAAGACAATACGTTTATTTGGATGGTGTATTTGGAGATAATAAGGACATAAGACGTTTACTTCCAACAGAGACATCTAGGTTTGTAAACATAACTTCTGACTTTTTCAAACTCCTAAAAATTATTTATAAATCTCCATTCGTTATTGATATAATACAAATCAATGATATTCAATCTAGCATGGAAAGATATTTGGAAATTTTAGGTAGAGTGAAAAGAGCGCTTGGCAACTTTTTAGAGAAACAAAGAGAACTTTTTCCTAGATTTTATTTTCTTGGTAATGACGATTTATTAAATATCATTGGTAACGCTGAAGATCCTACATATGTGGGCTCTTATTTAAATAAGGTATACAATAACATTTATGGCCTAGTCGTTAATGGATCAACAATAAGTGCTGTAAAATCTAAGGAAAATGAAGTCGTGACTTTACTTAATGTTATTGTTGCTAATGAATATGATTCCCTTGTATCTTGGTTGATTGCCTTGGAGTTAGAGCTCAAAAGGACATTAATGAAATTAACGATGAACTCTTTCGAGTCATTAAACATATCTTGCAAGAAGGATTTATCAGTCGATCCAAAACTGCTTTTACACTGGATAAGAGAATATCCTGGTCAATGCTTGATTGTTTCTCTACAACTATTCTGGACACAGAACGTCGATTTTGCTATTGAAAATAATAGCTTAGACAATTTGAGACTCGATTTTGCCAACATGTTGAGCTTATGTTCACAGAATATCATTGATGATTTACCCATCATTGATCGTCGCAAATTGGAAAATCTAATTATAGAATTGTCCTATGAAACTAACTGTATTCAAGAATTATGTGATAAAAATGTTACAAATACTAATGATTTTAATTGGAGATCCAAGATGAAATATTATTGCAACCCAACCTCAGATGATTTCGTTGATAAAATTACTGTAAACGTTCTTGATGCATCTTATTACTATGGCTTTGAATACTCCGGGCTTATTCCTAATTTGGTGAGGAATGATATTATTGAAGGATGTTTTATCAACTATAGTGAAACACTTCAGAGCAAAAAAGGTGGGTGCTCGTTTGGCCCTGCAGGAACAGGAAAAACTGAATCTGTCAAAGAATTTGCAAAGGCTCTTGGTAGACCAGTTAATGTTTTCAATTGTGATGAGTCTTTTGATTTCACATCAATTAGTAGAATTTTATTAGGAATTTGCCAAATTGGGTCATTTGTTTGCTTTGATGAGTTTAACAGATTAGAAAAAAATATGTTGAGCGCAGTATCTTCTCAACTAGAGAAAATTGAGCTAGCATTATTCAACAACGATAATGTTGTAGATCTCTTGGGAAAAACTACCAAACTAAACACCAGTACATCTATATTTGTCACCATGAATCCTACGTATGAAGGTAGATCTACGTTGCCAGAAAATTTGAAAAAGCTATTCAGAAATTACAGTATTAGTAAAGCTAATAAAGAGTCTATTGCTGAAGTTATTTTATTTTCACAAGGTTTCAAAGATGCTAAACTCATAGCACAGAAAATAATTCAACTTTTTGACTGCCTTGAAATTCAATTAAGTAAGCAACTTCATTATGACTTTGGGTTGAGATCTGTTAAGTCAACACTTAGATATTGTGGTCAATTGAAAAGAAAACACAAGGAAGAGTCATTTATTGACGAAATCAGCATTGTTCATGAGGCATTGCTTATTTCTCTTTCACCTAAATTTATCTATGAGGACCTTCAGAAATTTAAAAGACTTCTAGTATCATTATTTGGTAACTCGTTTGAGCCAATTGTTTATAAGGAATTAGAAAAAGCTATTGAAGATTCTGCCAAAGAACTAAATTTTAAGTATACAAGCAAAATTGTTGAATTGTATAACGTGTTGTCAAACAATAATGGAATCATTGTGGTTGGTGACTCCGGTACAGGAAAGACAACGTCTAGAAGAATTTTGCTGAAAGCACTTCATAAACTAGATAGCGTTGAAACCATAGAATACGTGATAAATCCTAAGGTTTCTAAGGAAGTTCTCTATGGATCATTGGATTTGACCACCAGAGAATTCAAAGATGGTATATTTACTAATGTTTTGAGAAAAATTGTTGAAAACCTAAGGGGTGAATTATCTAAAAGAATATGGGTTGTATTTGATGGTGATGTTGATCCTGAATGGATTGAAAATTTGAACAGTTTACTAGATGATAACAAGATTTTTACATTGCCAAATGGTGAGCATATAAGATTACCACTGAATGTTAAGCTTATTTTTGAGACAGATTCATTGAGACATGCAACTCCTGCTACTGTAAGTAGATGTGGCATGATATTCTATTCAAGTGACCTGATTAGTTATAAAAGTATTTTCGAATCCCTTATTCCTAACTTTTTGAATTGCATTTTGGAAGATTCGGACGACGAAAATTCATCCAGGTTAACACATTTGAAAAGTTTTTTTGTAGATATTTTACAAGAAAAACTTTTTCCCGAAGACAGTGAAACCTTTGAGTCAATTTATGATAAAGCTACTTCTTTAGATCATGTCTTTGAATTTTTGTTATATCAAAAATGTGCTACATTAATGGACATATATACTACTCACTTCAAAAGCTTTGCTTCTCTTTATATGAAAAATTCGTCTCTTTTTGAGGATGAACATATTAAAAATTATTGTGTTAAAGCTTTATTGCTTTCTATTTTTTGGTCATTTGCTGGTGATTGTCAATCTAAATGTCAGAGCACTTTCAATAATTTCATTTGCAGCATTTTTAATATTGAAGTTTCCGAAGAATTTCTCTTATCTAATCAAACCATCAAATTTCCAGAATTGACATGGTGTGAATGGAGCTCTTTGGTACCTTCTACTGAACTCAATAGCAATAGTATCAATGAGCAAATTATTATCCCAACTGCAGATACTATTAGATTGGAATCATTTATTAATATTTTCCTAGAACAGAATAAATTATTGATATTATGTGGTCCACCTGGTTCAGGTAAAACAATGTCTATTTTGAATTACTTGTCACGTTCAAACAAGGAACTTATTAGTATTAACTTTAGTGGAAAAACAAAGATTGATGATCTTATGTCATCTTTTCTTCAGTATTGTACATACGACCGAGGAAATGCTGGAATTGTTCTCAGACCTAAAGCTGATAAAGAACTTGTTTGTTTTATCGATGAAATAAATTTACCAAATTTAGACTCTTTTGGATCACAACCAGTCATTTCATTTTTGCGAGAGATAGTTAAAGAAAGCGGCTTCCGTTCAGCTGACAATAACTTTGTGAAATTGGAAAAGATAAAGTTTATTGCAGCATGTAACCTTCCAACGGATGTTGGAAGAAATGAGTTATCTCCTAGATTCTTAAATCTTTGTTCTGTTTTGTTTATTGGATATCCGGGTAAAGAAAGTCTTGAGGTGATTTATAACTCATTGGTTGGAAACTTCATTGATAAGAATATTAGTATAAGACCATTTACAAATGTGATTGTTGAATCGATTCTTTCAATATATTACACATTGAAGGGCAAGATTGACATTATATCACCGAGAGATCTCACAAGGTTTAGTAGATCCCTTTTTGTTGGAGTAAAAGATGATATAAATATTGATATGAGTCAATTTTTAAGACTATTTACCAATGAATGCTTACGTTTATTCAGTGATAGAATTGGCGATATAGATTTGAAAAATTGGATATTTCAAGTGATTCATGATAAAATGATTGAATACTTTCCAAATTGCGACGAATCATTTGTATTTAAAAAACCAATTCTTTATTCTAATTGGTTATCCACAACATACTCTTCTGTTGACTTAGATGAATACAAATCTTTTGTTTACGAAAGATTAAAGGTATTTAGTAACGAAGTTTTGGATACGAATTTGATATTATATGAAGATTGTCTTGATCATATCGCACGAATTGATCGAGTTTTGTCTTTGACACAAGGGCATTTAATTTTGGTAGGTACTTCAACAAGTGGCAAAACAACTCTTTGTCAGTTCGTTGCTTGGGTAAATGGATTCGAAATTGTTCAATTATCTGTTCATAAAAAATTTGGGTTGAGCGATTTCGATAATATATTACGCGAGTTGCTTAAGAAGACTGGTGCAAACGGTGAGAAAATTTGTTTTATCATTGATGAATCAAATATTCTTGAAGCATCTTTTATTGAAAGAATGAATACTTTATTAGCTAATTGTGAAGTTCCAAGTCTTTTCAATCCTTCTGAGTTTAGTGAGCTCATGGAAAATTGCAAAGAACTGTCAAAGCAAAGTGGGTTACTTTTGGAAACTAATGATGAACTTTATCAATGGTTCAAAAATCAAATAAGTTTAAATTTAAAAGTAATTTTTACTTTGAGTGGTAGCTCAGAACTTTTGTCGTCTCCAGCTTTATTAAATAGATGTACGGTTAACTATATGGGTGACTGGAAAGATGAAACTTTAACTGAAGTTGCCGCAAATTTAATCAGTGCTTTACCAGTTTCCAATAAGTCTGATGCAATTAATGCTTTGATCGATTTCCATCGGCTAACCAAACCTAATAATCTTAAAACAGGCAACTTCCCTGAAAGAGTTCCAGGCCAATTCATGGAATTTTTACGAACCATAATGGCATTGTATATTGAGAAGGAGTCCCAGTTGCAAGCACAACAAAGACATATAAATGTTGGATTAGACAAGATTAGAGATACGGTAATTCAGGTAAAGCACTTGAAGGAGAATTTATCCAAGAAACAAAAAGAACTTCATGAAAAAGATTTAAGTGCAAAAATAATGTTAGATAAGATGCTAGTAGATCAAAATGAGGCTGAGAGAAAACAAGAAGCATCTTTAGAGGTCCAAGAAGCACTCAAAAAGCAAGATTTGCAAATACGAGAAAGAAAAGTAGAAGTGGATGAAAGCTTAAGTAGTATGATACCAATTATTGAAGCTGCCGCACAAAATGTCAAGAATATTAAAAAACAAAATTTGAGTGAGTTAAGATCGATGAATAATCCACCAGAAGCTGTAAAAATGGCTTTAGAAGCTGTTTGTATCTTACTAGGTTTCGGGACAAATATATCTTGGCATGATATTCAAAAAATCACACGCCGTGATGACTTTATCATTAGTATTCTTAATTTTAAAAATAATATTGATCCTGTTGTACGAAATTTGTTGGAAACGAAATATTTTTCAAAACCCAATTTTACACTAGCCACGGTTAGTAGAGCTAGTAAAGCATGTGGACCTTTACTCTCATGGATTGAAGCACAAGTTAAGTACTCTGCTGTTTTAGAACAAGTTGATCCTTTGAGAGGCGAAGTTAATGTACTTGAAAAGTCATCTAAAACAAATAAAGCAAAATTGCTTGCTATAAATGAAATGGTTGAAGAACTAGAACAAAGCATTGAAAAATACAAAGTTGACTACAGTGATTTAATTAGGGAAACAGAAAATATTAAGACTGCTATGAGACAAGTAGAAAGTAAAATAAATCGAAGTTTAGCTTTGATTGAAAGCTTAACAGAAGAAAGAAAAAGATGGTCTAAGATGGGTTTTCAAAAAGAAAGAGACAATTTGCCGGGAAATTGTATTTTGTCGGCAGCATTTATGATTTATGGAGGCTTTTTTGATCAAATGGGTAGAAATAGTTTATTAAAGCTGTGGAAAACTATTTTAGCGAATAAGGAAATTTCTTTTGATGAAAATCTTTTACTTAGAGAGTTTTTATCAACTGCCAATGAGATCTTGGAATGGCAAGAGAATGGTTTGATAAATGATGATTTATATACAGAGAATATTATTATTGTGAAATATTCTGAGATGTACCCATATATTATTGATCCTTTGGGAGATATTGTGAAATTTATAAAATCCTCATTTTCAAAGCGCAAGGTGGTTATAACCAGTTTTTTGGATACAGGCTTTTTAAAGCATGTGGAAAATGCTATGAGATTTGGTAGCTCGGTGATTATTGAAGATGCTGAATATTTTGATCCAGTTATTGCATGTTTATTAAAAAAAGAATTTACTAATGCTGGAGGAAGAAGACTTATAAGAATTGGTAACCAAGAAATTGATTGTGCTCCAGAATTCAAACTTTACTTACATACTAAGAATTCCTCTATAATGATTCCAAGTCATATTTCAGGACGTACTACTATTGTCAATTTTTCGACCACAAAAAGCAGTTTGGAAACTAATATTTTGAATATGTCCCTATTGATGAAAGAGCCTGAAATAGAAAAGAAAAGACAAAATTTGATAAAACTTAACGGAGAATACAAAGCACATTTGAGAGAACTTGAAGAAAATTTATTGCTCTCTTTAAGTAAGAGTGATGCTAGTATTTTAGAAGATGATGATTTGGTAACAACATTAGAAACGCTTAAATTAGAATCCCAGGAAATTCAAGACAAAATGAAAGAAACATTCAACGTGATGGATAGCGTTGAGAAAATATCTGAAAAGTACTATCCTCTAGCTAAACTGTGTTCTTATATTTATGCAGTGCTCTCATCCTTAGGGAATCTTAGTCCATTTTATCGATTCACTTTAAATTATTTTCTACAAATTGTAGAAGTAGTTTTGAGGATGACTTTTGATGGGGATGATAATTCTAAAATTTTAAAATTTATCAACGAGTTATTTAAGATTGTTTATAAACGAACAGTAGTCAGTTTGAGATCATTAGACAAATCTATTTTTACATTTTCACTATACGGTGCGTACTTACAAACCGTATGTGGTGGAAATGTTTTGAGTGTTTTGAGTGATATTTGTGATCTTTTCATAAAAGATGAAATGAAGTATGAAACAATAACTAGAAAGGTTCAAAGTTTGGTTACTGATGACTCTGATATAGATTTTTCGAAGCTAAATGATGATAATGTCGATGAATTCTTAGAAAATATGAAGTCAGATAGTCCATCATTTGAATTGAGAACAATTTTGACCATGCTATTGATAGAAAACTCGCTTGACTTTTCTGATCAAATTACTGAAGTCTTCAAGGATAAATTTGCTTTGAATGATTTTGATGAATCAGAACAGATAGATGAAATACTTGAAAGTATTGCTACTAAAAACACACCTGTCATTTTAAGTACATCCGAAAGCTTTGATCCAAGTTTCAAGGTAGAGAATGTTTCGAAAAAGTTAAGCAAAAAATTGATTGTAATTTCCATGGGTTCTTTGGAAGCTATTGAAATTGCCAATAAACATTTAAAGAAAGCAGCAGTTGAAGGATATTGGATATTAATTCAAAATGCGCACATGGCACCGGATTGGTTAGACTATTTGACAAAGGCGATGTCATCTATAAACATAAACGAAAATTTCAAATTAGTTTTGACGTGCTATTTAGATTCCCTGATTCCAAATACTCTATTAACTACGTCGTATATTTTAACATTTGAAAGTGTTCGTGGGTTAAAGAGCGTCTTGAGAGAAACATTTAATAGTATTCCTCAAAGAATTCAGACCAAATATCCTATTGAAAAAAGACATGTACTATTTATTTTATCATGGTATCATTCCATTATTGTCGAAAGCAGTAGGTATATCCCAATTGGATGGAAAATAGATCATAATTTTAATAACACTGACTTTGAATTCAGTTTAAACATTATTGACCGATTGATTACAAGTAAAAATAATAGGAGCAATATACCACCTGAAAGTTTCCCTTGGAATGAAATTAGGTATTTGATTGGAAATATTGCATATGGTGGTAAAGTTAACAATGTTGAAGATTTACAAAAACTTACGGAATTTACAAAGTTTTTGTTCGACTCAAAAGCTTTTGATTCTGATTTTAATTTAGTTGACAACCAAAAGACCAGAAAAAAGGGATTAATTTTGAATATACCAGAAAGTTCTACTATTGAAGATTACGCTAAATGGATAGATGACTTACCTAATACGCTTGACTTGTCGTGGCTTAATTTGGAGGATGATGTTGAAGAGATTGTAAAAATTCACAGAAGTAAGAAAATAGCTGAATTGTCATCAGATATTATTCTTGATGTTGCTAATTTTTAGAAAAAAAGAATGAACATAACGAATCAAAATTCCATTCTTGACTAAAATGCTTAATTATTTTATAGGCTAGATTTATTATTAATTATTATATCTATTGTTCAATTTAGAATTTATTTGTAATATTAGATAGTTTGTAGAAACTTTCTACACATAAAAAAATCAATCTTTTTTATCTATATTTAATTTTTTTATTTTTTTCCATGTTCTAATATTTATCGTTTTTAGCATGTCTAACAAAAATTAAATATTCAGTTTCTCCAAATGAATATGTGTGGAGTATCCTTACACGTACTAAACTTTCTTATTTTGATTTGATAATTTAAGTCAACCGTTCTTTTTGATTGTTGAAGAACATTTAGATTAGAAAACGGTCAACATGATTGGTGCAGAAAAAAGAACAATTGAAGAATTGAAGGATGACGACGATGATTATTCATTTGAAGACTTTGATGAGCCACCTACAAAAATTAAAATACAGGATAAAGGACCTGAAAAAACTAAGAACATTTTCAACTTCAGAAAGCAGGCAGAATACAATGATTATGATGATGACAGTGAAGATCATATAGAGGAATCAGACGGGAAGGAAAAAGAAGATGCTAGAAATAACAGTAACACGGTAGCGAAGAAAACTAAAAGGCCTGCTAGAGGCGGAAACACTGAAAAGCAGGCTATGGATGCCAGAGCTATCAGAGAAACACAACAGGCTCAAGATGAAAAATTTAGTAATGCTGAAGAGCATGCCAGTGTAGACAATGTTGTTGCAAATGCATACAATAAACAAACACATTTTTCTCAAAAGCAATCCCGAGGTACATCTGATATTTACAGATTAAGATTATTCAATAACTTAGTGAAAAGAATGTTGATACTTAAGTACGGAAAGGGTTCCAAAACAGTTTTAGAACTAGCATGTGGTAAAGGAGGTGACTTGCAAAAATGGGCAGAATGTAGAATAAATCATTATGTGGGAGTGGATATTTCCAGAGATGCTATCCATGAGGCCGTTAGTAGATATAGATCAATGAATGCCTTTGATGCTATTTTTAAAGTATCTGATGCATTTGGGTTGGATATTGATGAAACTCTTCCTGAATTTTTTGACAGAAGGTTTGATATTGTGTCTTGTCAGTTTGCCTTGCACTATGCATTTGAAAATGAAAGAAAGGCAAGAATTACGCTATCGAATATATCCAAAAAATTAAACATGGGAGGCTATTTTATTGGTACTTTACCGTCTTCTAGTTATATCAAGTACCATCTTAGCAAATTTCCTAAGGGTTGTAAAGGATTTGGAAACTCTATTTTTTCACTCAAGTTTGAAGAAGTTCCCCCTAGAGACGGAAAGTTTGCTTCGCCTTACGGCAACAAGTATTATTTCTATTTGAAAGATGCTATTGACTACATTCCCGAATTTTTCGTTGATTTTGACGACCTCAGACAACTAGCCGATGAATATGGGTTGGAAGTGTGTTTGCAAGAGGAAATATTCAAATTTTACGGTGATGAAATTCAAAACTTGTACGATGGCATTTCCACAAAGATAATTAAAAGCTTGACCCGTAAATCCGATGGAAAAGTTGGTCTCGAAGGTGAGGAGAAATCGGCTGCAATGATTTATCTAGTGTTTGCTTTCAAAAAAATTGCTTGAGAATCAAAGAAATACTTAATAGAGCAAAAGATTATATATATATATATATATAAATCTCTTTGACACTTAACTGGAAATGAACTGTATAATACTTAAAATTATATGTGTTTGTAAGCTCTTATTATAAAGTAAATAGGAAAGAATAGAAACCAAAATATAGATTTACATAAATAGATTCAAAAATAAAAAAAGAACCTTCACTTTACCATAATTTATCATTTTTGATGCTCCCATTTCTTCCCCCACATGACCTGAGTTAAAGTCAATAAAAGAATATTCAACTACAAAAATGCAGAGCAAAACTTCTTTTTAGTACACTGGATCTAATGATTGTTTGGAAATTTTATTGAACTCAATGTTTACTTTAATATATTTCAATCCATTTCAAATTTTTATTCCAGATTATTCACGCACATATGTAGTCGTTTATATTCAATCTTGTTGTTAGTTCTATGTTTTCTCTCTTTATTTCTTTTCTTTCTATGTATTTTTTGTTCTCATTATCGATCAATTGATATAATTTTTTGCACTTGTCATATTTCTCTTCTAAAAGCTCTATGTTGAATTTATTGCAAGTTTCATATGCTGCTTTCAATGAGTTTACTTCAACATAGTCGAACCTCTCTAACATATCTTTTTTCAACCACTTATTGCATTTTATATTTGAATATATAATAGACCATGCTTGGTTTTCTGTATAGAATTCTAAATCCTCCATGGAATATGAATTGTAGATAAATTCTAAAAACAAATCATTCCCCGTAAAATCAGTAGATCCTGTTAACAAAAATATTTTGCAATTCACTAAGTTTTTCCATTTTTCTTTTTGCTCTGCTTTCTTTAAAACTCTTATATCATTCAAAATGTTATATCTATTTATTTCTTTTTCTGTAGTTAGTGGTTTATACCATAGAATAAATTCTTCAATATGTTGAATATTAGTCAAATCAAGCATAGTGGCTTTACTACACATACCTAAATCATACACCTGGAGTAAATTATCATATGTACACTCAATTTGAAACATTTCGTCAGTAAAATGGTTGTCTTCACGATACCTGTCCCTTTCTGAACACTGTGTATTGAACTCAAAAAATTCTACAGGGAACCATAGTGTTGATTTCTCAATATCAAAGTTAACATCACTTTCACTTCCAAATAAGTTTTCCATATTATAACTTCGTATTAGTATATTCGAACCACCACTTGCTTCAGGATATTTTATCTTTTTGAAAAGTTCTTTTTTATTCTTCAACACACATAAATATGAACTGATTTCACTTAATTCCTCAATACAGCATAATTTTTCCAAGTTTCTATCATCAATCATATAAATGTTTTTTAAAAGTTTTCCTTGATTCAAAATCTTTATTCTGTTATCCCATATTCCATTTAATAAATGTCCTATAGCTAAAGATGTTTGATAATTTTCATCAATAAATTTGAAGTTATTTAAACAAAATATTGCAAATTCTTTATTTTTTTTACATCCTTCCGAAATACAGTAACACAAAGTTACCGTGAAATTTTCTATTATTATTAGTTTAAGACATTTCTTGAACTGGCTTAATTCGCCATAATACGCATGAGCGTGTACCTTTAGTATTTCATCTGAATCAAATTTTTCTGTTTGTGTTGGTTCTATGTAAATCATTCTTGTCCTCGTACTATTCTCACAATTTAATCATCAATTTTACCCACATAGAGTGACACATTTATTTATATTTCAATAGAATTAAGATTTGAATACCTTTGCAGTATTGTTTTGGCTCCAGATTAAATTGACTTTCATTTTTGTTTTATCAAAGATATTCATGAGAAAAATTTCAACATGTCATGCAAAAAAATGCAAGCCAATATTTTTGCATTATTTTCTATATGTAATAATTTGATTTTAGCCATAAAATAAGCTTGCAAACTTCAGTTGAAATAAAAGAAAACTCTAAAGACTTTATCAGAACTGATTGAATTTTTTTTCTTTTAACTGTTAGGACTCATCCTAATTGAAATGAAAGCCAAGTTTGAAGCAAAATCAAGAGAAAAACGGACAAATAAGTATTACCGAAAAGCTGTTTCGTGGATAAACGGTTGCTCACAAACAAAACAAAACAGAGGTCCGCAAATCCTGCGATTAACAATTTGCTGCTAGGCTTAGTTCTCAGAATCGTTTACGTAAACGGTTAGTTTGGCTTGGTTCTCGGGATTGAGGGTTGTCAATGTTTGAATATGTAGTTTTTTGCAACTTTAATATAGTTCACAGGTTGAAGGATTGATGGTTATATGGTTTTAATATGTGTAGGGTTAAGGGTTAAGTGCAGCACGTGTTTAGAGGTGTGTGGATGTCTTTCTTTTTGCTTGATGCATTGTGTTAATAAGAAAGTCTAAACCATTAACTTTTTTTCTTATCTTATCTTATCTCTAGTAGTAAAAAAGCAAAAATAACAAATCAAGTAATTGTTCTAAGCCAGAATATCATTAGTTGGTGAAGTAATTAACGCACAATTTTTTATCTCAAGCGTGTCTTAATTAATGTTGGCCTAGTTGATAGAGCCCTTTAATAGTGCCCTAATTAGTAGTGGTTCAAGTTAAATATTCATTGCGTGTTTAATTAAGTTTGAAGCTAGAAAGGTTTGTCTAATTGAGAAGTTAAATCAAAACAAAGCGTGTCTAATTAAGCATCGTAATACAAAGAGATATAACATTAGAGCTCTAAATTTCCAAAAGGTGCTATTAACTACTCGAAAAAAAAAGTGCCAGCCATTAAATTGTAGATGTGGGAAATATATATTACCATAAGAAGAATGAGTAAGGTCCTCAGCATTACAAGACAGGCACATTCAATAAGCAAAAAAAAAAAAAAACCTATAAATATCCACAATAATCCAACATTTACCAACAAGCTAAGCTATCTTTGCTAAAGAATATGCTTTTCAGTAACAATTTAGTACACAATTAATAGAAAAATCTGCCTTTCAGCAGAGGTTTGCTTCTCAATGAAGAAATCTACAACATAGAGAATATATTCTATTTTGCGAGCAAACCTGGTATTTGGGAAAACTATCTTGTTGAACCATGTGCGATTAAATTGCAAAACAAATATCCGAAAAACATAGATAGAACGGAGATCCAAAAGAAAATACCATGTTGGAGCTAGACTTTGATTAAACAAAAAGTTGGATATGAGTAGATAGTTCCCATTACACATTCCTGTAACTTTTGTAGTTTTACTAGAGATTATTACAATCTAGGGGTCCCCGATAGTGTTCTATAAATAAATACATCGGTACATGGACAATAAATACAAGGTAAATGGACAATAAATACAAGGTAAATGGACAATAAATACACTGGTAAATGGATAATAAATACACTGGTAAATGGATAATAAATACGCTAAATGTACACCAACACAGCAAATTGTGCTAAAGATAACTAGATCCCAGAGAACTGATATCTGGTACACATGTGGTCCAGCTGGCTCGTGATTATCTACTTAGTAGCCCTTATTATGAGCAGGACAGACTTTTATCGAGTTACCACGCATTAGGCAATGTGCAAAAACAAAATTTTTGAAATTTTCTTTCCGAGTTAGTGTGGTAAAGAGCGACAACACAGAAAAAAATGACTCTTTCGCTTGTATGATCCATATTTTATTTGAATCCGATAGTAGTGCTATAGTTATTTTAAGCCATCCCAGTTTGTACATCTTGCACGATTTCCCATCCGTGTCGTACATATGACTTTTTCACCCGAGCAGCACTTAAGTTAAGACTTAAGTTAAGACTATTCGTGTGTGTTATAGAGTCTTGTGCGGTGCACCTAACCGATAGTTTGCATATTTGCACGTTATACAGTTGAATTATGACTAACAAAAAAAAAAAGTAGCTATTTGGGCTAATTGAAATAAAATAATTTGTGTGTGTATGTATGTGCTAATTAACCGTGCTAATTAACGGTGCTAATTAACGGTGCTAATTAAACCGTGCTTCACTACCCCGTAAACAGATAGAAAAAACACACTAAAAAAAAAGAATGCCCAATTAAAGGTAACTTCGACATTGATCGTGAACGCAGAAGCACAGAAAATTAAATAAAAATGGTAAACAAAAAAACAAACTTAAACGAACCTCGCAAAGATGAAAAAAAAAAACACTGAGCTGTAATCAATTACCCGCCACATATCAGAAAAGAGAAATGAATTTCTGATTAAGAAAAGAAAAAGAAACGACGCAATTGAGAAAAAAAAAGAAAAGGAAAAATTTTTCTCTTATTTTAATTTCTCTCTCGCAGACTAATAAACGTAGCTGTTGTGTAGTAGTCCCAAAAAATTACCAATCAGCTAACTCTATTGGTGTTAATTTCTTTTTTTTTGTTTTTTTTTGTTTTTTTTTACTTTTTATAATATCATTTTTCTTGTTTCTTTCTTTTTTTTCTATCTCTTGATTTGCTTTATTTTAATTTTGTTGTCTTTTAATTAGTTTTTTGTTTTTCAATCTTTTTGTTTCATTCTTGAATATTTCCTGAAACAACATTGTCAAAGCTTTGCTATTTTTGAGCTCCAAAACCATTTTGAAGTTCCTTGATTCCAGATCGTATCACCAGCGAAGCTTTGTATTTTCAAGGTTTGATTTGGTGAAAAATAAAAAGTTAAAAATCCCACAAATTTGTGACCAAAGACAAAGAAAATATAGCGAAACAAGCTCATTGGAAGCGAGCTTACAGTAACCAAGGAAGAGATATAAAAACAAGATACTTAAAGATAGAAAAAACCGATATCTTTTACCAGTAAAATAACAAAATAATAATAATGAGTAATAGACTTTCGTTTCATCAAAAAGAGAGCAGCACCGCGCAGTCCTCCTCTAGCGGTAACACCAACGGTAACGTTGTAGGCTTGCATTATAAAATAGGAAACAGAATAGGTGAGGGGTCCTTTGGGGTGATCTTTGAAGGTGTCAACGTAATCAACAACACACAGGTTGCTATCAAATTCGAATCTAGAAAGACAGACACACCACAGTTGAAAGATGAATACAAAACGTATAAATTCTTGGCTGGTAGTAAAGGTGTTCCAAAAGCTTACTACTATGGTATTGAGGGTTTGCATAACGTCTTGGTTATTGATTTGCTTGGGCCATCCTTAGAAGATTTATTTGAATGGTGTGGAAGAAAGTTCAGCGTGAAAACTACTGTTCAAGTTGCGGTCCAAATGATTAGTTTGATACAGACTATCCATGAACACGATTTGATTTACAGAGATATCAAGCCTGATAATTTCTTGATTGGCAGACCAGGTGAGCCTGACGAAAATGACGTCCATTTAGTGGATTTTGGTATGGCTAAATTTTACGTTGATCAAAGAACCAAACAACATATTCCATATAGAGAAAAGAAGTCCTTGAGTGGTACCGCCAGATATATGTCCGTGAATACCCATTTGGGAAGAGAACAGAGTAGAAGAGACGATTTAGAAGCTTTGGGCCATGTGTTTTTCTATTTCTTGAGAGGTCAATTGCCTTGGCAAGGTTTGAAAGCTCCAAATAACAGACAGAAATACGAAAAAATTGGTGAAAAGAAGAGAACCACACCTGTTGATGAGTTGTGTGCTGGACTTCCAAAACAATTTGCCCAATATTTGGAAAGAGTGAGAAGTTTGGGTTTCAAAGAAGACCCAGATTACGACGGTTACAGAAACTTGTTATTAAGTGTGTTGACAAACAACGGAGACACTGCTGACGGTAAATACGACTGGATGATGTTGAACGATGGTAAAGGTTGGGACTACTCTATTAACAAGAAGCCAAACTTACATGGTTACGGTAATCCAAACCCACCTGATGAAAAGCGTCGTCAAAGAAAGAGCCGCCATCAACAATTACAGCTGCAACACCACCAACAGCTGCAACAGCAACAACAACAACACATCCAACAACAGCAACAACAGTTGCATCAACAACAACAACAACTACAACAACAACAGCAGCAACAACAGCAACAACAGCAGCAGCAGCAACTACAACAACAACAGCAAGCACAATACTATAAAAATAATGGACAAATGTACAATGAACAAGGCAAATCCCAACTGCAACAACAACAAATGCAACAACATAATAGAACAGAGAAACCATACAACAACGCACAGCATCAAAACGAAGAGACAGAGGAAAAAGCAGGATTTTTTGCCATGTTGCGTTGTTGCATGTGAACCATCCAGCCCATTCTTATTTGTGCTGATCAATTTTTTTTCTTTTACACAGCAGAGCATTACTAAGAAAAGAATAATAAACTTCCCTACGATATATGTATATACAGGCTGTCAGTAAAAATAAGATAAAACACAAGAAAAAATTTCAAAAAAGAAAAAAAAAGAAAATTATATACACTATATATATTTATTATTTACTTTATTTATTTTTATTGTTTGTTTCATTTTGAATTTCATCATAATCTTTTAAGTATTTTTTTTTTCTTTAAATATTGCCAGATAGTGTTGAATTGTAGATCAAGATTGCTGAGATGTACTAAGCAGCGGCTTAACGATGAAAAACAAATCACGTGAATAATCTTGGTAAGCACAGTGCACCCAACCTTATCTATTTCACGAGTTCATAACCTTTTATCTAAGTGCGTCTATTAAGTAAATCTCGAGTGCGTATATAGTTTTGAGTGTTCGTAACCATGACTCGCTCATAACCAATGATATGATTTTTTTTTGTCAATTTTTCCCTTTAGAAGATAGAAAAGCCCAAAGAAAATAAAAATTTTCCCCCGGTTAGAAAACGACCAGAAAACTAATAAGAAAAAAATTTTTGAGGCTACTTTTTCAGGAAAGTTAAAACCACAATAAAAGAAGCATAAAAAGGAAAAAAGTCTAAATTTAATAAGTAGATTTTCGTCAGAGAAGTAAATAATAGTGCAATATTACTTGTAACCAGCATAATAGTCTTGAAAAAGAAGTTAAATTAGGAAATATTTCTGGTTATAACTCATCAGTAAGTCAGAGATTGTAATCAGGCTCAAGATTTATAGATATTTGCAGCAAAGAGCCGGGGAATCCGCACAGAATACCGAGGCAAGTTGAGAACCCCTTTAGAATAAAGTCGCAGGAACAGGTTCGTGTGAGTAAAAACAGCTAAATGGTGACACTACTCTGCAGAGCCCCAAGCCCGTTATATTATAAGCCCTAGTTTGCAAGAATACACCGTTTGCAATTAGTCCCAAGCCACGTTTGCAGAAATCCTGTTGGTTTTAAGGCTCCATTTCTTTCAGCATCAGTGGAGTATTGTTTGGCATCAACCACAAGTTAAAGTCCGCCCTCCCTTCATCGTGAAACTCTTAGGACTTTTGTCGATTTAATCATCCTTGTTGTTTTTCTACTAGCCTTCAAGTCCCACAGCAACATACAGCATTGTATTTTAGTTACGAGTCTCTCGAGATTCAGTTCCAGATCATCCCGATTATAGAAGTATTAGGTATAATTTTGCATCATTGTAATCCATTTTTTTTTTTTGATATTTGTATCATAGTTCTGCTATTGGTAACCGTTCCAAATCACGAATTTCCAAAAACCACAAAGTTGGCAGACAGACGTTTTATTGAAGATAGACCATTGAATCTATCAATAAAATAGAAAGCCTATAATATAGTAATATAGAAAGTCAATACTAGCATCCTCCAATAGATTGTATTATAGTGTAACATAGCGTTTTGACTTTAACAATATAGAACATTTCACAACAAAAAAATTTTTATAAAATGTTTGATCCCAACGAGCCTCTATTTCAGGAGAACGTGAACTTTTCCATGAATAGTCCTACCAATAATACCAACAATTCTGTTGGCTATCAATTCGGGAAAAACCACAGCACTGACAATAGAACTCAAAACTCCTTATCTTTTATGCCATCCAATGAATCATTAAGATTATTCGATAATGGCTCAAACACATCTTCCTCAGCTGGCTCCTTGAGAAACACAATTCTGCAAGACAGTTTGTATGACACTACCTTAAACTCTTTTGAAAATTTGAGTTTGTCTTTAACAACTAACAGTAATAATAATAACAGCAATAGCAATAATAATATAATCAACAATGATATTTTGCTACCAAATGGTGTGACACCATTCTCAAATTCAACCAATTCCTTGAGCTTAGCTGATATTGGTTCTTCGACCTTACGCAAACATTCCCATTTAAGGCAACATTCTCACCAAATATCTTCGATATCAACCAGTTCTTTTATTGAGGAAAATTTGAATAAGCATCATCATCACCATAGTCAAAGTTTGAGTGGCAATATTGGAGTCCCACTTCATAGAAAACAACTGACACTTTTTCAGGTTGAAGAGCCTTCTTCTCTTTACAACCCTATTGCATCAAATAATAATAATGTGAATCTAATCAACAATAATAATAATAGTAATAATAACAACAATAATAATAACGGTATGGGAAATTTTGCCTCAATCACCAATAGTATGTTGATCCTCAATAACAACAATGAACATAACTTTTATGCAAATAATAACGTTCGTCATAGTCGAAATGGCTCTATGAATAACATTGTTTCCAATAATGATTCATATGCTCTGTATAACTCCAATAATAACTTCAATAAATCGAATAATCACAATAATAATAACCATCATCAATTCGATGTCATCAAAAATGAAGTCAACAATAAGAAAAAAAGATTCAATGAAAAAGAACTTTATACAAAATATAAGGACTATACTTTTGTCATGTTGGAGCCTATAATTTATGAATTATCAATTGACCAAAATGGCTGCAGATTTTTACAAAGAAAATTGGATAGCGATAAGGTAACTGAAAATGACATCAGTTCCATTTATAATCAAGTCAAACCCAAGTTTTACAAGTTGGTTATAAATTCTTTTGGTAATTATTTTATACAGAAAGTTTGGAAATTTTTTAAGGGAGTTCAAAGATTAAATCTATTAACAATTTGTGGTCCTAATTTGTCTGAGATTGCTATAAATCAACATGGTACTAGGGTATTACAGAAAATGATAGAATTGATCAGCACGCCTGATGAAATAAAAATAATTATCAATGGGTTATCAAGTAATGTGATCATGCTAATCAAAGATTTGAATGGTAACCATGTCATTCAGAAATGCTTAACGGTATTTGACCTGCAGTTCATCATTGATGCAATTTGTACAAATATAGTCACAGTTGCCACTCATAGACACGGCTGTTGTGTATTGCAGAAAACATTAGATAATTGTACAGAAAAGCAGTTTATGGAGTTAAGTTTGATCATTTTAGATAATTGCTTAGTTTTATCGCAAGATCCATTTGGTAATTATGTCATTCAATATTTGATACCTAAAAACTACAAAAAATTAAATCCTAATTTTGCGGAGATTGTTGGTGAAAAGATAAAAACCCATTTATCTGAATTATCCATACAAAAATTCTCATCTAATGTAGTTGAAAAATGCTTGAACTATATTAATAACAACAAGGTGTTGAGAAATCAATTGGTCAAGGAAATATTGACTTTCAATAATCTAGAAGTAGTGTTGAAGGATTCATATGGTAATTATGTCGTTCAAACAGCTCTTGAGCTAGCCAATTCAGATCCAGCTTTGAAAAAGTTGGCTATTGAGAAAGTCACAAATCTTACCCCACTCATTTCAACTACTCCTTACGAAAAAAAGATACAGCAAAGATTAAATGAATTATTGAACTGACTTAATATTGATGAACAAAAAAAAAATTAGAATTCTTATTTCTCCGAAAACTCAGAGGCTTTTTACCATTAAAACATATATATTATATCTTATTTTTATTGTATGTTCCACTATAATGTTTATTTTTTAGTAAATCCTTTGACATGTAGTTTCATTTCTATAAAAGTTGTAAGAATTGAGCAAAATCAAGTTTTTCGCAAATATTGTTCAAGCGATAAAGAACATAAAATCATACATAATCTCAAAAGGTTATGTGCACTGTATACAATATTTCTTGATTTGAAGCCATCCATTATTAGATTATTAGGTATCAAACAATTGAAGTATTTCAATCCTTTATTGATTTATATATATTGAATCATAAAGCTATTTATTTTTTGTTTATTGTTGTTAAATTTCATCAATAAATTAATCGAATATTAATTTACAAGAAAATCAATCAAAGTGTGAAACATGAGCAAGGCAACGCATAAAAATACCCAGGTGGGGGAGAAAGTGCTTGATCAACAGAAAAAGTCTGAAAAGATATTGGAAGAGAGCGAAAAGGAGTATGATGAAAGTGAAGATGAAGACTATATTCCAGAAGAAGATACATTGGTATCTACAAATAAAGAGAGCTTGGAAACTACGGAGGATAAGGACGTAAGCGCGGATGAAGAAGAAGAGGATAAGGAGTTGATGAAGAAATACGCTGTTATTGAAAGTGGAAGTGGTGGCCTAATAAAAACACGATCTCAAAGAATAAAAGAAGTAGAAGCAGAGAATGTTCGAAAAGTGATAAACGAAAAGCCTAGCGTAAATATTGACTCGATATGGCAACTGATGAATTTGTCTGAAAAAGTTAAAGAAAAGAATGTAAATATGAGCGAAACCTCTGATGTGCACAAGCAAACAGAAAACAACAATGAAGATGAATCAGATACTATTGTGATTAAACGAAGCTACGAATATGCAGGGGAGACTATCATGGAAGACAAGGAGGTGCCGAGATATTCAGCAGAGGCAAAGGCATATTTGAATTCGTTGAAACTTAAGGAAGATTCAAAGAATCAGCAGATTGTCAATAATACAACAAAAGTTTTGTCTACGAGAATCCAGAAGCCCGGGGCTGAGGTCTTAAATACAAACAAACCAAAAATTTTAATAAGAAGAAGAAAGAAGAAAGTAAGCATTGTGGACAATATTCTTAAAGGAAAAGGTTTGGTCAAGATAAATACTTTAGAAAAATCGCGTTTGGATTGGGCTAATTATGTTGACAAGAACCAATTAAATGATGAATTAAAGAAGCACAATAAAGATGGTTACCTTTCAAAGATGGATTTTTTGAATAAAGTGGAGCACAATGTTTATAGCAAAACGAAATGAACTCAATGGTATTTTTCCCTTTTTTTGTCTTTTAGGCATCGTCTTCCGATCTTCTAGATGGAGAACATTGGATGGTCGACTTTCAAATGAAAATTAATTCTTAACATTTATAATGTGATTTGACGGCTCTCAAATTTTCGCTTGTTCAATTATATAAACGTTTATAATCAATTAATGCATGACATAAGAAATCAGGAAAAGAGGTCAGATGAAAATTACCTCATTTGAGCGGTATATAGGAATAAAACTTTATTACTTTTGCGGATAAATAATGAATAAGTTTTTTGTTTTTATTGTAGGGCAGTCTTAGCAATATTCAGATACTCTTTGTTAAATAATCGTTTATAATCTTTTTGTCTTCGTTTATGAGAAACGTCTGCAACTTAGTCATAGTTCCGCTTGATCTTATTATTTGGATTATAACATCTTCCTCCTCTTTGCTATCGTCATCTTTGAACCCAAGCTTATTTACCATCATAATAGCAAAACAAACCATCTTATACTCTTCAAAATTCATTTTGAGAATACCTAGTGAAGTTTTGTTGGAAAAATATCGGAGATTCAAAGACCCACTTATTCTTCCCATAGCAGCGTCTCCAAAATTTATACCTACTTGTTCTTTAATTTTCTGAAGGATTACTTTCCCAGTGATATCACTGTCAGTTGGCCTATATTTAAGTAGAATCTCATCTCCACATTCAGGATACAACACTCGAAACGCAACATACCTGCTTTTCACTCTAACCATATTAGATTATGATAGTTATGTTTCGAAAAAAAAACCTTATCTGCATCCAAATGCAATATTTAGTTTTTGTTTCCAGTGCCAAGTGGATTAATTCTTTATTTCATGTGTATCAGAGATTCTGGTCATGAGACAGAAGTGGTTAAGTTGATTACTGGAGAATATCAGATGAAAATATTGGGTAAAAAAATATTATAGTGATCACGTGCTCATAACAAAAACTCTCTGGTGAACATCGTCTGAACCAGTTCCTGTGAATAAAAACTTAAATTAATCACTAGGGTTACTCATTCATCCAGTAAACATTGATGTAGAAAATAGAAATTGTGGAGCATAAGTATTATTGTATTTGCTAAGTGAAATGCTTTTTTGCAAACTAGAAAGAAAAGTTGTTTAATAGAGGTCAGCTAAGATATAAATCCGAAAATGGATTGATGATCGTTAGTATCAAACTATAAACATATATTTATAACGTGGTGCCAAAATTCATGCTCATCTTTGAAAGATTAGTTGCTCTTTCTTGAGAAAAAAAAAATCTTTATCGTAAGTTATCCTACAAGTTGTTATTGAAATTTAAAAGGTTTATGTATATTGAGTATTTAATATGTTTGCACTCATCTGAGCATCTTAAAAATTTGGTTTCTTATTTCATTAATGAACAATTTCCAACAATTATTGGTTATGCTTTCAAAAAGATCGCGAACTGATTTTTTTTGTGTTTGACGCAACTTTCGGTTTATTGAGAAGATCTGGAATGTTAGCATTTCAATAGCAGCTCTTAAAATTTGTAGTCTACAGCCTTTATGTGGAACAAAACTTGGTAATTTTTGATATTTGTCATATACCTTATCTAGACGGTCAATAAAAGTTGGTTTCTCGTTTGCTGTTGTAATATTTAGGTTTTGAAAAGAATTTTGAACACTGTCTAAATTCGACTTGCTTTTTTTTTTTCCAGACTTTTTAGACTCCAATATTTCAAAATCTTCACAAGAGTCAGTGTCCTTACCATTCCAGTTTTCTGCAATTTTAGCTGCAAGACTCTCGTCTATTTGATTTGACAAATCGTCACCCAACTCATTGTGAGAAACAGAGTTGCAAAAGTATTCGTCAACCATACTTAATTTTAATAGAAATTTTAAAGATCTATGCATCACTATCTCTCAAAGCAATGAATACTTCCGAAGAAATATTTTTTTCAAATTTTGTTTTTTTCAAATCGGATAGGAAAGTATACTTATTATATTTAACAAAATACAAACAATATATGAAAAATTATTTTGTATAAAAGGGGACCCTGGACCCCTTGTTTCGCCCTTGTTTCGCCCTTGTTGCGCCCTTAGTTCCCCTGAGTTTCCCCTACTTTTTGATGTTCGGCTATCTCAAAGCTAGAAAAATAATATTTTAAAAGCTCCACGTGAATGGGAACAGACCCTTATCGAATACAAGCAAGGCACCTGATAAAAAAATCCTTATGAAAAAAAACCTTGAAACTATCTCAAAATACAAAAAACTAGAAAAAAAAGTACAAGTCATTTCTTATGTCAGATTCAATGTAAAAGCGTGCTCAAGAATTAACTTTGTCAACGTTAGTAGTATCTTACAGTCATACTTTGTAAATTTTACTTCGCACAAAACTTCCATTTCAATTAACAAGAACGTTATTCTATTGATTTCCAAAAAAACAGAAATGCTGCTTACAACAACTTTAGAAAAAGTGAAAAAAAGAGGTCAAATAATCAATGAATAAAAGGTAAGATATTGGATTCATGTATTTTCTTAGTTTTAACCACTGCAAAAAAAACACCAGAAAAAACTCACGTGATACATTTTTTCACGTGACGCCCAATCCCGATAGCTGGATATCAAATTAACGAAATAATAAAATAAAATGGAGGGTTGGCCGAGCGGTCTAAGGCGACAGACTTAAGATCTGTTGGGAATACTCCCGCGCGAGTTCGAATCTCGCATCCTTCATTATAATTTTTTTTTCCCTTCTAATATTTTTTCCAGAAGTTTCTTTTTGCTTTTTGCAATTCATAATCAAAATTACCATTTTGGGAATTTGAATTTGTGATTAATAATGAAAGGATGGCAAATTTCTGATTGAAGCTGTATTATTAATATATTATATATATATGTATATTTATATATGTGTATATAAGAATATATTTGATAAGTTTCATAGATTGCTTTAATGTTTAGTAATAAAAGATATGGTTACCAAATTACCAAATTCAAACAGATTTAAACAAAAGACATAAATGAGCTCTAAAGGAATACTTGAAATAGGCACAAATTGTCATTACTGCCACCACGTTGATTTTTTGCCGTTCAAATGTGAAAATTGCGGATACGAATTTTGCTCGAGCCATCGATATCAACACGAGTGTGAACAAGAGATAAAGCGATCAACAGATGTGCGGAGTGAGCCAAAACAGAAGGGCGCAAAAGACGAAAAAAAATCAAAACATGTATCAGAGGTTGGTCGCTTATTTCAAGAAGCCAAACAACCTAAATCTTACGAGCTTGACAAACTAAGACGCGAGAAATACGGTCAGACGAAGAATGAAAAATTGGTCAAGTTAAAAGACGGAAAGTTTGACACGTTGGAAAACCTGAAAAGCTTTATTAATTCGCAGATAGAGTTTCTTAAAAACTCTTTATCTTTGGGAGCGACAGGTGGTGCTCGTACTATGTCTAAAAAGCCTGCCGAAAAGAAGACATCTAGGATAGTTAACGTGTCCAAGATACGAAATGACAAGGAGTTGAGGGGGGACACTAAGATCCCAAATGCAGACAGAATTTACGTGTGGGCTTATGTGATTCCAAACGATAAAACTTCGATGAATGATGCGATATCACCGTCAGGAAAAGTTTCAACGAAGCGTGTTGAGAAAAAAGCAGTATTCATCTCTAAGAACTGGCCAGTGGGAAAAGCGGTTGACTCGGTGGCTGCGGTTTTTAAGGTGAAAAATGAAAACAGTAAGACCGCCGATTTCAGACACAAGTTGAATTTGTTCAAGACTGTAGAAATCTCGGACAATCACAGCGACTCGGAACCACTTTTCGAATTCAATGGTGATACAGCTCGGTATTTGAAGCCTAGTTCAAGGGTGTTGAAAGAGATTCAAAATGGTGAAACGTTACATTTGGTTCGGGGTGCCGATATATCCAATTTTTTATAAGATAGTTCTACATTTGATTGTCCTAGAGGGTATAAAGTTTTGGCCTCGAAATGTTTATCAGTTGGCTGTAAATGATTGAGGTTCAATTTCATATTTGTTTAAAGCCGATGCCTAATTAGTGTCGGTTTTTCGGCAGGATATTCGGCGGAAATTAAAACATCGCGCATCAACCAAATCCAGGGTCCCAGACAGTCATTATCTTTAAAAAACCAGGGTCCAAGCTCTCAGTACCTATTTACTTTCTCTTTTTGCTCTATCTGTTTACTTATTCGCTTTGCTTTCTCCACTTATTTCTTCGTCTTTTTGACAATTTCTCAAAAATTAGCCAAAAATTCACAAAGTTCTCGGTTACTGAAAAGCTTAATGCTGAAAAAAAAATGAAAAATCGGAAAAATATAAGAAATGAAAAAAAAAAAAAAAAAAAAAAAACTTTATTGAACACATTGACTAATCATCCGGATATTGAATTGTATTTCAGAATCTATAGATTTTTTTTTTATTTTATAGTGACAAATATACATACATAATAATTGAAAAACAATATTGTAAATACTTTTTAAGAAGGACTTTTATTGGTAGTGTATTTTTGATAGAATTCACCGTGGATCCCTCGTAAAAAAGTTTTGTCCAGATTATCACGCTACTTTTTTGGTTTGTGCTGCACTTTTCAGACGTTTTTGCACCCCCAAACTGATTGATTTTGCAAGTGACTCATTTAAACCATGTTTGGATTCGGGAGAAAGAAACCGGTGGTGGAAGAAGCGCCAGCCAGAGATTATGTGAAAAGAGACGTTCCGTTCGACAAACCAAGTGCCCAATGTAAGAGACCTGAAGAGAAAGAATTAAGTAAAGAAGAAAGATCAAAATACTATGAGGTTTTAAAGCATTTTCTCGAGGTAAGAGAAATCAATGATTACGAGTTTGTGAAAAATGCGCCTGATGGCAAGATGACCAAGTCGCCAGTGACAGAGTTGGAAAAGTCTTGGTTGACTAGAGAGTGTTTCCTTAGATATCTAAGAGCCACAAAGTGGATAGTGAAAGACGCTATTTTGAGAATAGAAAGCACTATGTCGTGGAGAAGGGAGTTTGGAATCAGCAAGTTTGAGATGGACAATCTGGTGAACAGCGAGTCGGTTAAGTTTGAAAACGAAACGGGAAAAGAGGTGATCTTTGGTTTCGACCTACATAGCAGGCCCTGCTTGTACTTGAAGCCAGGTAGACAAAACACTGCCACATCACATACCCAGGTCGAATTAATGTTTTTCTTGTTGGAAAGAACCATAGATTATATGCCTCCTGGCCAGGATTCATTGGCCTTGTTGATCGACTTCAAATCGAGCAAAGTGGCTAACAAAAATGCCTCCAAGATTCCTCCGCTTGCTATCGGTAAGGAGGTGTTGCACATCTTGCAAAACCATTATCCAGAGAGATTAGGAAGAGCCTACTTGACCAATATTCCTTTGTTGGCATGGACCTTTTTAAAATTGATTCACCCATTTATTGACCCTATGACTAGAGAAAAATTGATTTTTGACGAGCCTTTTACCAAATATATGCCTCTTGAACAGTTGGACAAGGAATATGGTGGGGACGTTGATTTCACATACAACCAAGATCTCTACTGGGACGAAATGAATAAGATTGCGATATCGAAAAAGAACCATTACATGGAGCGCTTCAACAAGTTTGGCAACGTCATCGGTTTGTCTGAGTTTGACTTGAGAGGTGATTCTGAAGAGTTAGCTTATCCACCATTCCTGTTGGAAAAAGTGAAAAAGTTTTTATCTGGTGAAGAAGACGACGAACAAGAAGCGAAAAAGGACGTTGAGACCGCCAACATGATAATCCAAAAAGAGGATGCCGCCAAAGAACCGGTGCAAGTGGATAAGGACGGCGACGACGACGATGACGACGAATTCTCGGACGCTCACGAATAGATGTTGTAATTGGGATCTTTATCTTTGCCTTGTGATACACATTCCTTTCATGATAGATATTGAGAGAATGGGTCAACAACAAGCGAGCGAAACAGGAGACTTAAGAAATTGATGGAAACGAAGGGATTAAAACAAAATATTCCAGAGCCTACGGTACTTTAAATACTAATTTATATTCTACTATATATATATAAACATAAAAGACAAATATGAAAGCAAGAATATGTATTAAAATTGCTGTTTTTGTCATCTAATCATGTTGAAATTGTTTGACGAATAAAGAGTTCTTTTAAACTTATATATGCACGTGACCATATCTTTCCATAAAAAAATCAGGCTTTCTATCAGCTTGATTTAACAGATGATTAACAGAACATCGATCAATGAATTGCTATGCTTAAAGAAATTATGGAATAGCAGAGGAATATCAGAAATAAAGTTCGAAATCCCAAGAGATTTTATAAAAAGAATCATAAAATCTAAAACAATAGCAGGAAATCATTTCCAAGAAATTAGAAATCGGTATTTATTATTGTATTTACTAATGCATTTAGCTTGATACAGGCCAAAGCTTACCGATAAAGAAAACACTGAATAAACACAAGAGTACACGGAATAGCAAAACAATAGAAATGGCAAGTGGTCAGCAGCGAAGCGGGTCTGAGAGCCAGAGGGCTGGGGAATCAGCAGATGAAGACAAGCGGCAGCGACCCGAGGACGCCAGCGACAATCGTGAAGATTACTGCGACCAGCGGCAGCCGAACAGAAACGCAGACGGTTTGGCGCTAGGTGTGTTTGAATCCAATAGATTCACCTCGACAAACGACAGAGACTTTGCGAACTGGCGAGTCAAGAAATTGACTGATATTTGCCAGAATAGATGCGCAAACAACTTTCTGGTAATAAGCACTCTAGGAGACACACGCAAATGCTATTTCAAGTTGGTAGAGCCAATTTTGGCTAGGATGGGATCTCACCAACTTCGAATTTTGGAGCAGAACTCATACCCAGAGTTGAGGCAGGACACGAAACAGCTTTGGAAAAGATTGATAGAGAAAGACTTCCCGAAACACAAGTTTGATGATGCAAATACCAGCTACAGTGATACATACCATAACTTGGAGAATGAACTCAGTTACAGAAGAAATAAGGCGCTAGAGAACTTGAAGAAAAACTACGAAAAACATCAGCTGTTGAAGCAGTCGAAATCGACAATAGCTCTTAACGAGTCGGCATCGATTAAATTGATCAATCTTACGGTGTTGAAAAAACGAAAAAGAAAATTGTTTAGTTTCGATAATGAATTTAAGTCTTCAACAATGAAAAAACTCCATAAAGACGTGCAACGAAATAAAATGAATGGACTGCCCTTGAAGAGCACGAGTTTTGCTGCTCACACGACGCAGAGAGTCATGTATCCTTCTAATAAGGTGTATCAGTCGTCATTGTACAACAGCAGGCCTACTATATTGAATAAAATCAAACATGACGCAGTAACTGAGAACAACCGCAGCAGGAAAAGCGCAATGTCTTTCAACAATAAGAGCCAGTCTCAAAATACCGCGCTTGGTTTCGATGCCAGTAGCAAACATTTGAAAAGATCGTCCTTATTTGACAACTGTGGGTCTAAACGCAAGATTACAGGCAATTCTGGACTTAATGAGGCAAAAGAGGAATACAAAAGGCCAAGAATAGCAGTGAACACTACACCTCAGTCTCCTTTCATATCAAAGAGGAACGTATTTTCTGGAGAGACAAACAAAAATATGCACTCCAGCAAGCTGCCCAACGGACCAAATTGCCAGTCTTTGCCCAGCCTTAGAACAACATCTAGATCTTTACAGAGAACCACTAGCAATAATGCCAATCCTATCACGAGGGCTACGAGTTACAGCAGAGACGGCATGGCCGTCTACGATCCACAAATTATCGTTCAGTCGAACAACAATAGACGAAAAACCAGTGATCCAGGAGCAACGAGTGGCAGTGATTGCGCCAGTACTAGCAGAGCTGCTGCGGCTGAAGGCCGCAAAGGAATATCTGAAGGCTCGAGAAATGGTAAGCAGAAGCTAGTTAGGAGCTCCTTGTTTAAATGAGGCCATATAGGACAATTTTTGCTCAGTCACTGATTACTATTTCCATGTATCGGGCGCAAATTCTCCTGATTTTGCGGCTTTTTAATTAATGAAATACTATATATCTTTTCTTTGAATCCTTTTGTTTATATAGTCAATTTAGTATACTTGTTATCCATCCTTTTGGATCTAAATCTGTCATTTTCATGTTCAAATATCTTTATGATTAGATGACTTCCGGGTAATTTTTTTCACAGCAAAATTGCATTTCAACTCATCAAAAAAAGCAGCCAAAAAATTTTTTTTCGTCACTCGACGTACTGTTTATAGGAGAAAATTAGCAGGTTTTAATAAGGATTATTAAGTAAAAGATGAATGTTGACCAGAAGAGTAAACAGTGAAACTAAGCTTATTTAACCAATTGTTCACTACATCAGCGTCTAGATATTTTGAATTCTGACAAAGAAATTGAATAGCGAAAAACCCGAAAAAAACAATGTCTAGCGAGCCAGACTACACAATTAACAACACCGATGTCCTCACCAAGTACAAGACCGCAGGTGAAATCTCTTTGAAGGTCTTGGACATCTTGAAGGACTTATTGATTCCAGGTGCCACCATCTACGATTTGTGTAAGTACGGTGACGAATTGCTTTTAGAGGAAACCAGCAAGATCTACAACTCCAAGAAATCCAAGGTCGAATCCAAGGGTGTCGGTTTCCCAACCAGTATTTCCCCAAACAACATTGCCGAATACTTGTCCCCGGCTACCGCTGATGACAAGGATGCAAACCTCACTTTGAAGAAGGGTGACGTTGTCAAGGTGCAATTGGGTGCCCAGATTGACGGCTATGGTTCTGCTTTGGCAGGTACTTACGTTGTTGGCTTGAAAAAGGATGAGAAAATCACTGGTAGAGCCGCCGACGTCATTGCTGCTGCTCACTATGCTACTGAGGCTTCCTTAAGATTGTTGAATCCAGATCACAAGAATTTCGACATTACAAGAGTCGTCTCCAAGATTGCTTCTGCTTACGAAACTACTCCACTTGAAGGAATGTTATCCTATAACCAAGAAAGAAACGTCTCGTTAGGTGACAAAGAAATTATCATCAACCCATCCGACTCTCAAAAGTCCCAAGTCGCTTCCTTGAACTTCAACGTGGGCGAAGTTTACGGTTTGGACATCTTGATCAGTTCATCTAAGGACGGTAAGGCCAAGAGAGGTGAAATCAAGACCACCATTTACAAGTTAACTGGTAGCAACTACTCTTTGAAGTTGAAGTCTTCTCACCAAGCTTTGGCTGAAGTCAAGAAACAATCTGCTAGCTTTCCAACCACAACCCGTAATTTCTCTGACCCAAAGAAGGGTAGAATGGGTTTGCAAGAATGTGTCTCCCACAACGTTATGGTTGCCTACGATGTTGTTGCTGAAAAAGAAAATGAAATTATTGCTCAATTCTTTACCACCGCCGCTATCACTAAGAATGGTGTTGTAAAGCTTGGTTCTGCCAACTTTGACATTTCTCAAGTGGAATCTACCCACAAGATTGAAGACGAAGAAATTTTGGCTTTATTGAAAAAACCATTGAAGAAATCAAAGAAGACAAAGAAGGCTGCCAATTAAGTTTGCTCAGTCGTCATTAGCTAGATCATATACATACGTACATAAAACACATATCTATATTTGCATATATGTATTCAAAGACAAAACAAAATGTCAACTAGCTACAAGGTCATGCTAGAAAGTAGATTTTTTAGTAATTAATGTAGCGTTTATCTATTACCACCGCCGTTCCATGAATTTTGGTTATCCTTTTGCTTTCTTGGTATCGGCAGATTTTTATTTATTGTTAAATAAAAAAAATAAACGAATATTTACAGCACAAATTTTCCGGAGAACTTGTCATTTGGATAGCTTATTTCTATTATCGTAGTTATCTATGTATAGTAATAATATTCTGTGCTTCACAACACTTTTTTTTTAACCTTTTTTTTTTCAACATGACAAACTCTTTTAGGAATGTAACTAATGTTTATTTCAATGTAATGTACTTTTTTTCCTTATACTTCTCCACCAATGTTAAATTTATACGCATGTAAAAGACATATATGCTAAAACTTGGAGAAGAGAATAAGTAATTCAAAGAAAATCCTTGTTCATTAACTCCTTCAGCATTCAAAATATATGGAAACGAAAATTTCCTTAAATTCAAAATACTCTCTAAAATGGAAATTATAGTATTATATGGCTATATAATATAATCAAAAAATCCATATAATTTTTATTATCAGGTTTCGCTACTAATTCAATTTTATTCAACAGAATTTATTATGCAAAGATTAAAGGTACAATAAACAATCATTAACACCAGTTCAAATTTTTTAGGAGGCAAATGCTGCAAAATAATTCTAGTAGTGACAGTTTCGAAACAGCAAGTACAAGCTTATCAACTTATGAAAATTATTTACCATTGGGACCAAATAGAAGCTTTTCGCATTTAAGCTTAACCAAGTTTTTCAATTCTTCTAGTAGTAATCACTGGAATTCTTTCGCAAGGAATAATAGGAAATCAAATAGTAGAAATAACGAAATTTCTTTTTTAACCAAAGATAAAGAACTTGATGACTTACATTCATACAACGATGATGAATATTCATCAGAATCAATTTCAATAGTTTCTTCAAATACAGATATTCGGAATATGAATAAACAAATAAGTAGCAAATTCTACACAGTAATTCAAAATAAAGAAAAAGATTTGATAAATATCGGTTCAGCCAACAATATTAAAAGAAAATCTATTTTTTTGGAAATGGACAATTTGTCGGTAGCAAGCTATGAATCAAGCAACTCAATTAATAGTTCCATAAAAGAAGTAAGAAAACTTAACTTATTTAATGGAAAATCAAAGCTAAAAGATAAAAATGTTGACAAAAATTGTAAAAATGAGTCACTATCGTTCACTTCGACTAGTAGTGATATTGTTTCAACATTCTTCGCAAAACAAAGATCTGGCCTGAATAATCGTACAAGTATGTCAACCTCTACTTCTGAAGGAGGTACCTTTAAATATTATAAAATGAGGCCTATGTACCCAATGCATGAAACTGATGATACCTACCGCTTTTTGGAAAAAGACATGGAGTCAGCGTTTTCTAGGCTAGATCGAGCAGCTCAAAATTATCCATTTTTTGATATTGTTTCTAGTGCTATTTCGAAAGTCACTTTGAAGTTTGTTTTAATTATTCAAAAGTACACAACGAGATTCATTAATCCTGTTGGAGCTGAATTTTATTTTGCTTCTTGCAGATTAGTCAAAAAGTATCTGGAAGAAAAACTTGATCCTGTACTGCTATCGAAAAAAAGATTTCAATGGGTTCAAGAATACATTCGTGGAATCATTGAATTTCAAATTTATCTTTCTTCACGATGTGGCGATATTCCACATATATATTATTACTACCAATTTTTGGATAGGATAAAAAATATTCTTTATTCTCTATACCCTTGTATTCGGTTTACAAAAGATGAAAATGAACCAGAAATTCGTAATGCTATGCTTAGACAATTCGTTGCTTATCCAAATCCTGTCAAAAAAAATACAGAAAATCAAGTTTTCTATGTCAAAAAAACCATCAAAGATAGATACGCAACCTTAAAATTTAAGCTTTTCAGAAATTATTCAGATAAAAAATCACTGATCATTGAATAACAAATATGATATTTTATATATTTTGTCCCTATTACAATACTTGTAAATTAAATTATATCACAAAATGTATATTAGAAATTCAAAGGTATAAGATAAATTAAATTATTTGAAGCTTATATTCTTATGTTATACATATATATATATATATATATATATATTTCACTTTTTCTTTTCAATAAAAACAAACAAAACAACAACTAAGGAGATACAAGAATGCTCAAATAGGAATAATTGCAAAACCAATATTTGATTATATTACAGATGCTGAAAACCATCAGCCAGAAGCTAAACCTTCTTAAAGAAAATTTTTCAAAACATTGTTACCAGAGATTGAGCCAGGGTGTTTACTCTCGATGAATTTCAACAATTCAACAACTTGTTCTCTCAATCCGTCAGCAGGGAATTGCTTCATTCTATCTAAGTCTTGTTCTCTACCCAAAGTAGCTTCAACTTCTAATTTCAAACGTTCTTGCTCTTTGGTAAATACAACTGCAAAAATTTCAACAATAGAAGAAGTGTATTGGTCAATCAAAGTGGCATTGTTTTGGTACAATTGAATGATTAAATTGAAGATAGGAGTGTACTCTTCGTAAGCTGTTTTTAATGGCAAATGAGATAACAAAACAGGTAGAATTTGTTCGACCGGTACAGATTCAGGTGATTTCAAAAACATACGAGCAACACATCCACATGCATTAGCGTAGGATCTATCTATCATGTCCTTAGTCTCTTCATCATCAATATTCTCATTTTCAGCCTTGGTCAATAATTTAGACAAGGAAGACAAAATATTTGGGTAAGCAGAAGTGATTGGGGAAGCGGAGTTGAAAATGACGATACCAATACCATAAGCAGCATTACTCTTCACATCAAGGTAAGAGTCATTAGCCAAGACTTCGATAAAAACATTTAATAAATCTGCAGAATATTCGTTGTTAGCACCCAAAGCGTTACTGATTTCAGCTAAACCACCAATAACAATACTTCTCTTATTCTTAGAGGCAGATTGCATGTTCTTCAAAATAACATCCTTGAAAGAAGCGAAAATTCTGTTGAAATCGTTACCTAAAGCAATGGACAAAGCAATAATAACATCCAAGGAGGAATCAAATAATAAAACATCAGCTTCACTAGCATCTAAGTCATCATCTTTCTCTTCATCCAATTCAGTTGCTTGACAAGGATGTTCACCCTTCAATAATTTCATTAATTCGACACACAACTTCTCCAATGAAGAAGAGTCACCATTATCCATAATAACGATAGGACCAATTTCTCTCAAAGCATCATTCAAATTAATCAAAAGAGGATGAACAAAAGAAATATCATATTCACTAATTAAAGAATTGAGTGTAATATCTCTTGCTACTTTAATGATGTTCAACAATTCTGGAGCAACGTAGCTAGAGGAAACAGCACCCACAGGAAATTTATTAGTTGAATCGTTTAAAGCAGCAACAATCTTCCAAATCGTGTCAATGGCAATAGCACCAATACTGAATGATTCTTCAATTTGGTCAGTTAAAACTTTAAGGATATCATTAATGTAGTTAACAAAGTCGGATTTGGTAGCTGTAGCTAATTCACCAAGAGCTACACAAGCTATTTCTTTTTCCATGGTAATACCAGTATGGATACCGAAATTATCATCAATATCATCAGCATCAAAATCTTGGTCTTCATCAAAATCATTGATAATATTAAATTCACTCTGCTCTAAACATTTAATGATGGCAGGAATCAATTTAGGTAAGAATGGGCTGAATTCGCTACCGTAAACCTTAGCCATGTTACTGATAAAAGTGAAACCTGCTTCTCTGAGTCTTGGAGAATCAGAATCAATGCAAATGTAAGCAGAGTTGATCAATGGTTCAGCAAATTTGGCAAAAGGGGCAGCACCGACAGCTCTAGCCATTGTAGAAATATTTTCAAAAGTAGAAGCTTTCAATTCGATGTCATCTTCAGTTAAACCAGTGTTATCAACGGACATTTGAATCAAAGGCTCCAACAATTTCAAACTGTCATCAAAGAATGGAATAAAAGCTCTACCAGAAGCAAAAGCGGTGGAACCGATAGCAGAAACGATAGCAGATTTCAAAACAGAAGTGTTAGCATTTTGCAACATTTGAATTAATTTGTTCATTAATGGTTCTAAGTATTCAGCAATAGCATCATGGTCAATGTATTCAATAATACCATCTAAAGAATAAGTAGCGTATTTGAAAATTACAGCATATGAAGAGCTATCAATGATTTTCATCAAGATAGGTAACAAGATCTTATGGTAGTTAGCAAGTGTATTTTGCAATTCAGTAGTCAACTCAGTGATAGATTTCAAAGAAGCAACTTGAACAACTGGCTCATTACTATTCAAACCATGGATCAAAAAGTTGATTAATTTTGGCAAGTAAGAAGTCAAGAAATCTGGGGCACCAGCAGCGATAGTACCGATACTTAACAAGGCTGCTCTGCTCTTATATTTGTCATTTGATTCAAGTAATTGAGGGATTTGATTAAAGAGAGGAACAATAACTTGGGATGGTGGTAATTCAGTGGACAAGTTGGACAATAATCTTAAACCTAAAGCAGAAGTAGTGTTCTCTTCATTTTCATTTTCTTCGTAAGTTTCGTCTAATTCTTCATCGTCATCAATTTCTTCAGCAGCAAGTCTTAAACCGGTCAAAGTTAACTCTGGGCCTAATTTCTTGGCAATGATCTTTGACTTTCTGAGAATGACCAATCTAATCAAAGCTTGGATAGACATCTTTCTGTATTCTTCATCGATATTTGAAAGAGAAATATCAGAGAAAAGTTTGACTAAAATAAGGAATTTTTCACCCAAAAATTTCATATCTAAGTAGATAAAATCGTTGAAAGCGTTGAATACTTCTTTAGCGCTGTCGAAGTCATCTTTAGCGATAACTGTTTGTAAGACGTTGATCATTGGGTCAATCAATGATTGGAATTGGTTAGCAATAGCATCGTTATTCTCAATCAGAGCATCGACGTACCCAGCAATGGTGACCAAGGCCAACAAGGAGTAAACTTGAACGTCAATGGAACTTTGGTCGGCCAATGTCTTGACGAAAAGAGTCAAGAAATCGTTAATGTGGTCGGCAAAGGCTTCTGGATAAGTTTCCCAAAGACAATAAAGGGTATAAATAGAGGTTTCTTTGACACGGGAATCTGTACTTTCAGCGTTTGAGACCAAGACCGACAAGAGTTCAGGCCACTCTTTGGCATCCAATTCTGAGATTGTGGAGATGACTCTAGCAGAGTTGTGTGCAACCTTTTTGTTTTGCTCATTTAAGGTTGATTGCAAGATAGAGGATCTGATGTTTTGTTGTGTTGATTCGTCCAAACTTTCGTAGTGACGAATGACCAACTTCTTAGCTTCGATAGCGGCTAATTGTCTGATCAGCTCTTCTGGATGCGATTGCAAGATTTGGATCATGGCTGGCAAACTTTGGGCATTTGGATAGAACTCCTTGGACAATTTAGTTGTGGCTTGCTTGACAACGGCGGTGTCTGGGAGGGTGATCTGTTTCAAAGTAGCCTCCAACGAGGTCACGAAGGCTGTATCGCTCATTTTTAGAATTGGGAAGGATTTTATTTAAATACTGGAAAGAATGTAATTTTGTATCTTGATTCAGATCACTGTCGGATCAACACTACCTTGATGTATTTGATCAATTTCGGCTATTCTTTTGGTAACACAATCCTGCTGAGGGTTCACGTGGAAAACAACAAGAGCAGGAGAAAAAGCAGTACGGGACAGCAAAAAAGAAATCAAAAAAAGCAAAGTTCGATAGAATCGAGGCTATTCAATTTCTGAAACTAGAATCAGTAATGAATGCTTTTCCGTGGTTGTTGATAATTACTTTTATGAAGAAACAAGGTTTTTTCAATAGAAAAAGTTGTACTATTATACGTATATTGTTATAAATTTCCCTTTATATCTGCGCATAAAAAAGAGGAAAAAAATTTTTTTTTTTTTTTTCGCGGAAAAAAATATCAATTTTTTAGAAATTTTGCGATGAGATCAGCAGGGTAACAATGATTTAGATTTTGCTGTTGGAATTTATTAATTACATTTATGTATGTATTATTGCACCGATAGCAGCTTGTCTGGCCTCTTTGTATGTACTCTGCTTTATGTCAAGTCTGCGCTTGTATTTGGTTGGTCAATGCATTGTAAAATCACGTAGGCACATAATCTGTTTGTGGGATAGCTCATACTAGCCCAGCTCTATCTTTTTAAGTGCTCATCTACTTTGCAAAGTAGAAACTCGAACACAATGAATCTTTTTAGTTTTGATAATATGATAAGTCTGCTTAATTTTTTCTGTATTTCGTTTGTTTTTTGTTTCTCACATTCACTTTCCCGGTGTTTTTCATGGTATTTGAGCTAATCAAGTGGTGTAATTTCTAATAAATACTTTGTAAACCTATTTATGTTTTACATACTTTTTCAAAATGCCTGTCAGTGGTGTTTCGTACTACTGTGACAAAATCAATAATTTGAGCATTAACCCAACATCCGCTTCCTTATTGGGAAATACATGTTGAAAAATAATACAATATATGCATGTGTTCAAAACCAACATATTTTTTCAGGCGACTTTTGTTATTTTCTCACTCCTATGAAAAAATGGCTTTTCTTCACTTTTTGACTATTATATGTATTATAATTTCTATAACATTTATTGTTTGCAGGGATAAAGAGCGAAACAATCAGCTTTATTACACGGATTTTGGAGGTTCTACAAGGAGAAGATAACCAGAAAAGCGTCATCAAAACAAATTGGGATCCAAGAATTTTTTTTTTTTGGCAGAGAAAACCCCGAAATTAGAAGACACGAGCCTTTGAAGGAGGAAACGAGAGCGAGAAAAAGGAAAGAAGAACAAATACGAAGACCAGATCCCCTAAGTAATAACATATTAGAATAGTACTGGAAAAGAATTATAGAGGACGCTGAATAGTAAGCTGTAAAAACGAACAAAGCATACTTGGAATTACAGAGAACATCAGAGAATAACCTTGTAGGGTACAGAGATCAGCATACGACAGATAAAAAAATGGTGAATGAAGAAAATATTAATATGTTTGGAGGTGACATAGACGACAAAAACTTCAAGTTTATATGTTTGGGAGGCGGAAACGAGGTTGGCCGACTGTGTCATATCATAGAGTATCATGGCAAGGTGATCATGTTGGATGCAGGGGTGCATCCTGCGTACTCGGGGATAAATGCGTTGCCCTTTTATGATGAGTATGACTTAAGTAAGGTGGATATGTTGCTTGTCAGCCATTTTCATCTTGATCATGCTGCCTCGTTACCATATGTGATGCAGCACACGAACTTCAAAGGTCGTGTGTTTATGACACATCCCACAAAGGCCATTTTCAGATGGCTTCTAAATGATTTCATCAAGGTCACGTCCATTGGAGAAGCATCGACATTGTACACCGAGGAAGATCTCCAGAATACATTTGATAAAATCGAGACTATTGACTATCATTCTACGATGGAGGTCGATGGAGTCAAGTTTACCGCGTATCACGCTGGCCATGTCTTGGGTGCTGCCATGTTTTTCATCGAAATATCTAGTTTGAAGATCTTGTTCACCGGTGACTACTCTAGGGAGAAAGATCGTCATCTAAATGTGGCTGAGGTACCACCTCAGCGTCCTGATATTTTGATTTGTGAAAGTACCTTTGGAACTGCCACCCACGAGAAACGTGAAGAAAAAGAGATCAGATTGACTAATATTATCCATAAAACAGTAATAAACGGTGGTAATGTATTACTTCCTGTCTTTGCGCTCGGTAGAGCCCAGGAATTGTTGTTATTATTAGACGAATACTGGGGAAACAACGAGGACTTAGAACCTATTCAGATTTACTACGCTTCTTCCATGGCGAAGAAATGTATGACAGTTTATAAGACCTACATCAATATGATGAACGAGTCTATAAGAAAAAAATTCAGATCAGAAAACTCAAACCCTTTCAAGTTCAAATATATCAGTTATATCAAGAGTTTAGATAGAATAGATTATTTCCGCCCGTGCGTGGTAGTTGCTTCTCCTGGTATGCTTCAAAACGGTTTATCAAGAGAATTATTGGAAAGATGGGCTCCTGATAGCAGAAATTCTTTGGTTTTAACTGGTTACTCTGTGGAAGGAACAATGGCTAAATCTATTTTGACAGAACCATTGGAGATTCCGTCTGTTAATAACCCAGATCTTACGATTCCTAGACGATTAAATGTTAATGAAATTTCTTTTGCAGCCCACGTTGATTACGAGCAGAATTCAAAGTTTATAGATTTAGTGAAACCAAAACATATTATTTTGGTGCATGGTGAACATTATCCAATGGGTAGATTAAAATCTGCATTATTACTGAAATATTCCAAGTTTAAGAATACCAAAAATGAAATCAATGTGTTTACTCCAAGAAATGGTTACACACTAATTATAGAGATTCAGGCCATCAAGAATGTCAAGGCATTAGGTGGCTTGGTAACTAAAATTTTAAGTAATGATCCAATAAATTTGAATGATAAGAAAAGCACATTGGTCAACGGAGTATTGGTATCGAACAGTTTTGAATTCAATTTAATGAAGGTGGATGACTTAAGAGAATTGACGAATTTGACAACCACAATGTTGCAAGAATCGCAAGTATTGAGGATGACTTGTGGTAAAGAGTTAATTTTTTGGCATTTGCAACAAATGTTTGGTTATGTGGAGGTTGTGCATGATACTGAAGATGAATTTGAATTGAAAGTAATGAATGATGTGATTGTGACGTTGGAACAAAAAGACATTTGTACAGTTCTGTGGACAAGTGGATTAATCAACGATACAGTAGCTGATTCAATCATCGGTATCTTACTTTCCATAGATAATTCGCCTGCTTCGGTGAAAATGACGTCTAAACCTTGTAGTGGTCACGCTCACAATCACGATGAACACAGCAAAATACATGAAGTCAAAGAGGAAGATGATCAGCTTGATGTGGAACAAAAAGAAGAAAAGATCAGTGCCATTTCAGATTCCGTTTTATTGCAGCATGCAGATACCTCAATAAAGACAAGAATACATAGAATCATAAGTTTGCTAAAGATCCAGTTTGGTGAGTCCTTCCAGGGCAATGAGAAATCGGGAACCGTCACCATTGGAAGTACTGTTGCTACAATTGATTTTTACGAACTACAGATTAATTGCACCTCGAACATATTGAAGAATAGACTTGAACAAATTGTCAATAGAGCTTGCGAGCTTGCCGCTCCGTTGGCTCAAGATGTCAATTAATGAAAATATAAAATCTTTATCTCAAAAATTTTAGAAAAAAGTATTAAATAGATCAATCACGTTATTATGTATTCTATTAACTATATTAGGTACTTGATGTATTTAAGAATAAAATATACATCTGAATAAATTTATTGTATTATTTTAAGCTCAATTTGTAAAATTATCCAATTTCATATTTAGATATAAATAGTAGGATGTAAGTATGTATTGATGTTAGGGTCACTAGCGCGCTTGAAATTGAAAATACTGAAAAATATATATGATTTCGCTTCTACGGCTATTGCTGTTATTGATTGAAACATTAAAAGTTAGATAGTGACATTCAGTAGTATATTCAGAATATCGTGTATTGGTAAAAACCAAGCTGATAATTTCGAATGAAATTGTAAATACACATGGCTAATAGTAAAGGTTGGTTTTAAAAACGAAAGAATTGTACTATTGTTACTTTTTTTTCATTATTCTTTTGATAAAAGAACACAACAAACCTTTTCGTTTTATTTGCTAAATTCAGATATTTTGCTGGACATTGTATCAACTTGTTTTTTTTGCTAGATTTAGTTTGCTGATAGATTTCTCGAATTTATTTGAAATTACTCATTAAACTCTGACGAAAATGGTACATCAGTTGGATGAAGAGTTGATCAAGAATTACCAAAAGATCATGGTGTCATGTGGCTTAGTGCTAGAGGAGCTAGCAAGTGATCCTTTAAATAATATTATTTTACCTGGAACAAGGCAAAGTAAACGAAGATATAATTTGAATAGAGTTAACAAAAACGGAAGTTACAGTCTTGTGAACAAGAACCGGTCAAAAGTACTTCCAGTCCCACCAATTGTTTCTTTGGATGCTAGTATTAACCAATTTCAAAATGTCCTCGACTTGATGTTTGTAGAGTTAGAAGATTCTATTAGTTTTTTAAAAGCTGAGGAAAAAAGGGTAAATACGACTTCCTTGGATGTAGCTATACCGAAGAAAGAAGATAAGAGTGCCGCAATTGCGGATGCTGAAGAGTCACTTTCAAAAAAAGCAAATGGGCATTCTAACGAAATAGTTCAAAAAGTTGAAGGAGAATCGAACAACGTGTCCAATACAAATACAAGCAATGAAAATCTGCTGTCGAATGCATCTAATTCTAACGAGATTAAAATTGAGAAAGATTCAAAAGGTGATCAATTGGAGTCGGATGCTGTGACATCGGTAACAAGCGCTAGTGGTATTATTCCAGGTAACAATATCTCATCTATGAAAGTAGTGGAAAAAACTGCTGAAGATCCTAAAAATGCACACACCAATAGAAATGAAAAAGATGAAAGCAATTCACATAGCGAGCAGCAGCAATCGCCAGAACAGTCAGTCAAGGAAATTACAGAGGCTAATGGAAGTAGTCATTTGAACGATGCTTTTGATCTTTCAATTCCTCAGGAAGAGACCAAGATTATTACAACCAAAAAAAGCAGCGCCGATAGCGTTAACAATGATAACAATAACAAGAATATCAATATTGACAATACTACTAATACTAATAATGATAATAACAATAACGGTAATAGAAATAATAATAATGATAATGAAAACAACAATAATAATAATGAAAACAACAACAATAATATTATTGGCAATAGCAATGATATTAACGAATTTAATATTGACAACTTTAATGGTCAAGATATACAGATGACAGATGAGAAAAATAACTTGGCACACAATTCAAACAGTACAGATGCAACTATGGATTTCGATGGCTTGAATTTCGAATTTCCAGAGCAAAGTATGAACACAAATGAAAATGAAAATAATGAAACGGGTGATGATATCAACAACTTATTGGACATGCTACAAGGAATTATTCAAGAAAAGCCGGACAACTAATCTCTGTTTCAACCATAGTATAAATATTCAAACAGTTTTCTATAATTTTTAATTATTTTATTCATTTTTTACTTAGGAATTTGGGACTGATTGGTATTTACAGTATTACTTTTTTCGTCTTTGTTTGTTAAATAAGTATTTGTTATATTATTTTAATGTTTTTAATAATATTCTTCGTTGAATATATATACGTATATTACCAAGTGAAAAATGATGAAATAATCGCGATGCATTAGACTATACACACACATGCAAAAAAAATATCAAGCAAAAAATTTTAAGCAGAAACTCAAAATTAAAGAGAAATGTAAAACTTAAGCCAAAAGGAAGCAGAAGAGTAGTAGATACGTCGTACCTCTATTGAAGTGATAATAGAATTAGTAATTGTACCAATCAGCAAAGGGGAATAAATTAGGCTGTTATTTTCAGATTTCAGGATGGATATTGACGGTATAGAAATACAAATTGCAACCAAGGTTGTGCCAGGTCAACCTATAGTTCCTGAATTAGATCAAGAGCAGAGCCAGGAAAATAAGATCAAGATAGTGAAGAAGTTTGAAGCTGGGTCAGGATGCAGGCTTGCTGACATCAATGGGGTCAAGGTAATAGCATCCACAATTATCGGAGAAGTATTGGTGGAAGAAGTAAAAGAAGAAAAACAGGATAACGGTATCATAGTGAAAACGTATAGAATTTCTGTGAAAAATAATAAGCAAAACTTTAATACGATCAAGTTGCCGAAGGAAGGAGATACAGTTCTAGCCAAGGTAATGAAAATTTCTGCTAGACAGGCAAATCTTGAAATACTTTGTATTGAGGACCAGGGAAACATAGGCGATTTATTACAGCTGTTCAACGACTCTCCACAAGTATTGGCACACACTGTGTCGTCCAGCAATCTTTTTTTGAATTCATTCACACATGAATTGAATGATAATTTCAAGGGCATTGTTAGAACCCAGGATATTAGATTAACAGAAAGAGATAAGATCAATATGCTAGAATGCTTCCATCCAGGAGATATTGTCAGAGCCAAGGTGATCAATATGGGTGATGGATCAAATTACTACTTGAGTACGGCTAGCAATGAGTTGGGTGTGGTTCTAAGCAAAGACGAGATTGGAAATTATATGTATCCTCTAGATTACGAGACAATGGTGCTGAATGTTACTGGTGAGATTTCTAAGAGAAAGGTCGCAAAGCCATTCTAATATCATTGTTTCTGGGAGATATATTTTACATTTTCTGTATATCATATTTATATACAAAATAAACTAAAATATACAACAAAAACTTGTATAATTGAACTAATATTCACTCATTATCATTTATATAGTAATCTTATTCAATTGATCAGAAGCTAACTAATACAATCTTAACTCTCTCGTGACTTCATCGATGACGGAAGCTGGTCCAGGGCCAATACCCAATACAGTGGCTGAGCCACTGGCTATTTGTGTTCTACCAGCATCGTGGATGATGCAGCAATTCAAATTCAAGCTTAAGGCTTTAGCAAACAACAAGTCCATCTGATCCAAATCATCTAACTTTAAGGTAATTTTCGCTTGGCCTGAAGCTTCCCATCTTTGCAAAAGTGCCGGGTTCTTAATTAATAAGTTCTTATAAAGTTTTATGGCAGCATGACTACATTGAGCGGCCACTTTTCCTTTTGTCATTTTTAAGTCCTGTCTGATCAAAAGCAGCATTTTGACTTCTCCGGGAATCTCATTCAACACGGTTGTATCTATTGGCAAATCTTCATCAGATTCTTCTTCCTCTGAATCATAGTCTGATTCCTGTTCACTGTCCTCTTTTTCTTTGGAGTTATGGCGAGCCTGTCTGGACTTTGACTTCTGTATCTGACTTTGTTTTGTACATTTTGATGTGCATGTTAGATATTTACCAATAAAAATTCCAGTGATCAAAGGTGTTAAATAGATACAGACAGTATAAAAATCAAACTTCACTGCCATTTTTAAATTCGATAATCAGTTTTCCAGCTCTTTTTATTTCTCAAAATTTCTATATTCTAAATTCTAAGTTCTAAATACTATACAACATGATAGTAGCAGTTTCCAACAACTTGGTGAAAAAAAAACTTGAAAAAAAAAACTTGAATCAGAAAAAATGAAAAAAAAATATTTAGATACATGGATAATATAATTAGATATGAAAAAACCACAAAACGACTGATATCTTTAAAACGAGAATTGAGATGAAAATTATATCTTAATAATATACAATTAATTTCCTTGAAATTGAACAGTACGTTGTTGCTCTTGTCTAATCTAAGTATTTTCAGTGAAGCTCAAATCAAAAGTGCAACTTGGTGTGTAATCGATAAACAGTATGCTTTCTCCGGATGAATACGATGAAAACATTTGTAAAAAAAGTCAAAGATGATAAAATGAAAAATCAAGCTTTAGTTGGTCATGCTTGATCTATTTATCTCAACGAGAATTATAAATATCTGCGAAACTTTTTGATAACAAACTATAATCTTGGGAATAAATTTTTGTCTGAACGCAGCGAATAGATTACCTGGAGGTGGGGCTGTTGTGATAAACTACGTAGGAAACATCACAGAAGAACCATTGGAATGGTGGAAAGACAGCATTACGAGAAAATCAAGAGAAAAAAATAAAAGAAAAAGAGGGTGAATAGAAATCAAGATTTGAAAAGAAAAAAGAAAAACCTCTTTACCAGTTTCCAGATCAAATCAATAATTTTTTAGAGGCTTTTTTGTTTTTCGATTTCGATTTCAGCTTAGTTTTATTTAGATAATTGTTCCAATTCTGGACTCGAGAATCTCTTTGAGCCTCCCAAGTCTGTTTGGATTGTGCTTTCAACTTTGCCAACTGAGCCAATTGTTGTTTTCTCTGGAACTCTTCGTTTTCCTTTTTGAGTTTATTTTTTAACTCTACTCTTTGTATGAGCTCTTCTTCGATCAAAATGTCCTTTATTTTAGCTTTCCATTTAATTTCGAAATCTAAGCTCTGCTCGTTGATGTGATCTTCTTTCAAGACTAGCTTTCTGGCAGCGGAGTAAATGTCATCGATTCGCTGCTTTTCCTGTTCGTTGCTGTTTAGCGCAGACTCTGCTTTTTTCAAGATATCAAAGCTGAGATCCGCATTCACGTTGACACATTTATCTGGATGTATGAGTAATGATTTTTTCCGAAATTGTTTCTTGATATCACTGGAGGAGCAACCTGGAAGCAATTCAAGAATGGAATATGGGTCTAGTTTGAAACAGCTCAATATTCTATTCACTTCCTTGTCCTGGTTAAGCTGTAGTTCGTTCTTAGCAAGGGTTTGATCTATATCTGATGGCATTGGTATTGTTGTTTGCAAGTTGATGTGTGCAGGATGTGGTTTTCAGAACGTATCTACAGGCATGCACGGGCTGATAGTGACTATCTGTTTTGTAGATTAGCCGTTTGTGTGTGTTGATAGTCTATGAGAGGGAAAAATGCTTGAAAATAAATGAAGAAAGACTCGAGTTGTCGTGAGATCGTTGAGATCACGTGCTATATGTAACTATCATATGGTCTTTGCAGATACTGCATATTTTCACATTAACATGCATTGAATTTGATTTTCTTTATTTTTTGCTTATGGCAACGACAAAATTCGATTTATCAATCAGATTCTTATTGCCTGTGTTAATCATTAGCGTTAATGCTTTGCACAGCCCGTATAGCTTACGCTGTGATGAACAGGGATGTTGGCCCTGATTTGTGCTACATTTGTGCAGCCAAAAACTTTTGAATAGGCTGTTACATGGTTAATACAAGATCTTATATATATTATACATGATTATATTTTTATACATGATTATATATTTATACATGATTATATTTTAAGATTCCTGGAATATTCAGGCTGGCATTAATCTCTGTTTCCAGATACGTTAATGCATGCTGGAATTGTGCATGAAGGGAAGACAATTGTTTTTCTTCGAGGCAACTATATTGCTTTGAGGGCTTTTGATTTTAGATTTTTATTCGCTTTGGGGACAGTTGGGCTTTTACTGATTTCACAATACAGTTTTTGAGATGGTTTCATTGTCAATCTTCTTGTAAATCGCAGTAATCTACTATTGGTGCTTTTTGAACCTTTTACTACTGTGGGCAAGCTGATTATACTGTATCGAAAAACAGGAAAGCACGTGAACAACAAAATTTAATATTGCCAGTGTTCATGATCCATATATTTTTTGTAATCATTTGTGGGTGCAGGAAATTCCTTCAGTGCTCAAATTGAGATCAGTGCTCAAAATCAAAATGGCTAACAGTGCTCAAAACTATTATAACGCTCGTAATTTATCAGTGTTTATCGTGTAACTATAAAATCATTGTACGACTTAAACAATTTAACAAGTTCCTCCTAGAATTGCTTATTGGGCTCGGAAAAGTTTGGTGAGATATTTTCGTGGCTCGTAACCGGTGGATAAACCTATAGTTATCAGTTCCTCTAGAATTTCAAGAAACACTAGGGGTTCAGATTAGAGAGAATCAAACTGTATTGACAAAGGATCTGCCATGGCTCAGATGCAAATTTCCAGTCGCCCAAAAGTGTATGGTTAGACGTAATTCTATTTTTTTTTGCAGATTATGAACTGCTTTTATTTTTTCATATTATCTGGGTATTTATAGCTTACTTTTTTTCATGATCGACATTGTTTACCTCTTCATGATTGATATTGTTATTTCCCTCTATATGGTTGATAAATTGCATCCTTTTCATTCGTTGTACTCTTCTTCAGTCTATGATATTAACAATGTATGACACATCTGCTCTCAAGGGCTCCCAACCATGATCCAGCAGCAGCCCAACGCACATAACCATACTTTTTTTTTTTTTTGCAATGTTTGCTCTCTGGTGGTTTTCGTTCTTTGAAAGCATAAATTCTGCTGCAAAAAAGTCATACTGTCAGCTGTTTACGCTGAAAAATTATCTAATCCTAATTTACGACAGTGTTCATAACATTTTTATGTTTTGCAATAATGATGTCGTAAGGTAATCGATGCTTTAGAAGGTTCTCATACAAATAGAGACAACAGCTGTTTGGAAGAAAATCACGTGCTCAGGACGCAATGGGTGCTCCTAACCGCCAGATGTTCATAACCACAAATGTTCATAACCACAAATGTTCGTAACCGCAACGTGCTCGTAACCACACAGTGCTCGTAACATAATGTCATTCTTATTCACAGTAGAACCGAAGATAAATATTTACAGTATAAGCGAAGATAACAAGAACATCTATTAATAAACTATAATATTAGACAATAAATGACAATTATCAGCGCTCAAAACCTTTATGTCAATCAGCTGTTGCCAGTAGCCTAATATAGCAATAAATGGAGCAAAGAAGTTTAGGGTAAATGGATCAAAGAAGTTTAAGGTAAATGAATCAGAGTAGTTGATAGTCGATTGACTAAAGAATTTGCTTACGTAGAGCATCCAATTGCGCCAGATCAGCGAATTAAACACAGTGTAGAGCAATTTCACTGAAATCTGAAAAATGACCAGCAACAGATACATATGCGATCTAGTCACCCCAAATATGCATGAAAGTAACCTGTTATCGCAGTAGTTTACTATAATGATACTAACAGACAGAAAAATAAAAGCAAACGTCTACTTCCTGCAATAAATTTGTATATTTACATGTTAAATTGTTGCAAATCATAACAATAATTAGACATATAACCATTATATACGTAAAATACACATTTGATGAGAAATAAGTGAAAAATCCGGCATGCCGGAATATCTCATCTCAAATAAAAATTTTTTTTTGATTTTTTTGGTTATCAAATATTCGGACGTTAAATTTTTTGGGGGGAAATTTTAAATTTTGGGAGGCCACCAGCTATCAAAAGGGAATATCGACATTTATGTGAGCTTATACTCAGCTTGCAGCCCAACCAGTTTTCGTGAAAATCAGATACGTGGAATATTTTGGTCAATATTATTAGATATTTGGTTAATATTATTCAATATTTGGTTGATTTTCGTTAATATTAGTTAATACTTGATTGATTCTGGTTTTATTTGGCTAATTTTGTTGATTTTTGATTGATTTTGGTCATTATTTTTGATTTTTGTCAGTTCTCGCTAAGTTTTAAACAATCTTGGCCGCCCCTGATCAATCTTCACTGTTTTTTTTTGTTTTTTTCCCCCTTTGCCTATCGCCCACTATTATCCGCTGACTTTCTTTCAGTTTTTGCAGCCCTTCTATTGATATTCGTCTTTGATATTCGCTTGTCCTTGTTCGATTTTCTTCAATTATTTCTCCTCATTGATCTGCGCCAGCTTCCCGCTTCCTTCGCAATCTCCCTCCCATCCTAATATTCTCCCACCATGGGTCAATTCCTTTCGTCCCCAGTTACAAAAAAAGAATCCACCACCGGTGGTGATGACTTCTTGAAGTTCGGCTTGTCCTCCATGCAAGGATGGAGAGTCTCCATGGAAGACGCCCACTGCCATGTCTTGGATTTAAACACAATCATCAACTATAAAGACAAAGACGCCGATGACATGAAGGCCCAAAAATTGTTCGACGAACAAATCTCCTTTTTCGGAGTCTTTGACGGTCACGGCGGTTCAAGAGTCGCCGCATTTGCTGGTTTAAATTTGCCAAGTATCTTGAAGGACCAATCTAAATTGTTGGCCGATAAACAGTATGCAAACGCTTTGCAAAACGCATTCTTGAATTGTGATGAAGCTATCCTAGACGACGTAAATATGAAAGATGATAATAGCGGTTGTGCAGCTACTACTATGCTTTTCACTAAATCCCAATTGGTTTGCGCAAACTCAGGTGACAGTAGAGTTGTCTTGAGTATCAATGGTAACGCAAAGGCAATGTCTTACGATCACAAGCCAAATAACGAAGGTGAAAAAGCAAGAATTGTTGCCGCCGGCGGTTTCGTCGATGTTGGTAGAGTCAATGGTAATCTCGCTTTAAGTAGATGTATCGGTGATTTTGATTTCAAGAAAAGCGCTGATTTGCCTGCTGAAGAACAAATAGTGACCGCTTTCCCAGAAATAATCGAACATGATTTGAACTATGACAATGATGAATTTGTCATCTTGGCATGTGATGGTATCTGGGATTGTTTGACCTCACAAGAATGTGTCGAATTGGTAAGATATGGTATCTCCCAAAAATTGACATTAGAAGAAATCTCAGAACACATTATCGATGTATGTGTCGCTCCAAATTCAATGGGTACAGGTATCGGTTGTGATAACATGTCTATCTGTATTGTAGCCTTGTTAAACGGTAAATCTTTAGATCAATGGTATGCTGAAATTAATAAGAAAATTGAGTCTGAAAGAGAACAACATAAAAATAATGAGGAAGCCAACGAATTTTTACCTTCCTTCAATGAAGTCAGAAAATCAATCTACAAAAATTTATTGGATGAAGCTGAAGAAGAAGATGACCATAACCTTATGTCCGTAAATGGAAGCGAGTCTGCAGGTAATGAAATTTCTAAATCATTAACAGATTTATTGAATTCCAGTGCTGCTACCCTTCATGACGGTACTTATTATATTGATCCTTCTAATTCAAGTGCTTTACTTCAAACTTTGGGTCTTTTTAAAGATTCTCGTGCTGTTGAAGATGAAGATGAAGCAAACGTTGAAGAAGAAGAAGGTGATGATGAAGATGTTCCTGCTGAAACAACGGAGAAGAAAGAAGGATCAGTTGAAAATACTGAGGAAAGTGTTGAAAGTGAAAGTAATGAAAAATAAGTTGATGACATTTTAAATACATCAATCAATCAATCAAAGAAAAAAAAAAGGAAAAAGACAAAAAAGAAACGAAGAGAAGAGAAAGATATAGAAATATTTATCTTCAGTTTAAAAAGCTTTTTATTTTTTTTCTATGGAATCTTGTTTGAAAATCTTACTAATCTGTTTGTTTTTAAATCAATCTTCCACTGTTATTATTTTTACTATAACTTTTTATTCGTCTAGTTTTATATCAGAAAATATCATCTTATATTTATTATTTTTATTATTTATTTATTATTATTTTTAAGTTTATTATATTTTTTTATCCTATTGTATATGATTTATCATTATCTCAAACCTTTTCATTTTGTTTGTATTTTAGAAGTATTTCAATTCCAAAAGAACTAAAAAAAAAATAAAGAAAAAATGAAGTAAATATAAAGGTATAATAGGAAAATCAACTTCCGATTGATATATGAGGTATAATAGTAATACTACAAGATTATTCAAGCAGGGCATATATATATATGTATATGTTACTACTTATCAGCATCATCATCAATTTTAAATAATTCCAAACTATTTTTATAGCAAGCTTCGATAAGGGTTTCAGGGTCTATGTCTCGCAATTTACACATAATCTCAGCAACAAGACCAACCATAACAGGTTCATTTCGAGATTTTACAAAAGGTGGTGCATGAATACCTAAATCTTTCCGTGAAGCCACATTATACCTTTTGAAATATTGATCTTGTTTGACAATTGGGAATGGTATGAATTTGTGAAGCGTTCCTGCGTTATTATTTTTCTTATTATTTTTCACAATTGGAGGATTTTCGAAACAGTCCAGCTCTATAAAGTCAAACTCCTTATCGTCCCGCAAAGGGTAAAATGGGTTTGGATATGCTGATAAAAACTGGTAGGAATAGTGAGTTGGTCTGATATCACACCAAGGAGCATCAGTCTCAATTAACAATTTTTCAATAGGGATATTTTTAGCTACTTCACAATTCTCTCGGGTTCTGAGTGAGCACCCATTAACACTGATATAAAATCCCAACTTCAATAGTCTTTGTAATTCATCACTAGAACCAGTGAAAGAGTGTACTACACCAGGAGGCAATTTGACCCCATTAACACCAGCAATATATGGTTCAATAATCTCTATAAAATCATCACAAGCTGCTCTCATATGCAAGAATAATGGAAGCTGGACTTCCATAGCAATATCCAACTGTTTCTTGAAATATTCCTTTTGCAAGTCTTTAGGAGCGAAATGGAGTCTATCATAGTCAAGACCTATCTCCCCAAATGACTTCACTACGCCAGATTTGGCACCACTGATAGCCAACTCCCTTAGTTTCAGTAACTTGCTTAACGCGTCTTCGCCGTGCTTATGACTGTTGTCAACGAATTCTGTGACAGCACATGGATGTACACCGACAGTACAGTAAAGGTATCCTGGATATTTCTTGCACAATTCGATGCAATTAATGCTCTCTTCTATTGAAGATCCTGTGACTAACATCTTATTCACATTGAACACCCGGCTTCTATTTATGACTTCATCAATATCCAGCGGATGTACTCCGGCACGACCTCTGTACGTTCCTTTGAACATATGATCAGTGAGATTAACACCAATGTCAAAGTATCTAGGGACAAACAACTTAGAAGTTTTCATATCAGACATATATCACTCAAAATTTAACAGAATTTAAGATGTACCTAAAACCAAAATTATATATATGTACATACATGGGTATGAATCTGAAATTCTATCAAAACTGAACTTGTTTATATATATAGTCAAAATCAAGTTAATACACAATGTATATTCAAGATTGTTGTTCAAAAAAACAAAATTCAACGAACATATATGTAATAAATTAGATGCTCTCCTGAATTGTTTGAATTATAGTATGATTAAGAAATTACACTATCAAGATTAAATTTGGATATCATCTAAAAAGAAAGACATATAACGTTCGAAAGATCTGAGATTGAGTTGAATTTTCCATAGAAAAATAATATAAAAAAAACGACCTCGGTGAGGATTGAACTCACGATCTTGCGATTAACAGTCGCACGCCTTAACCAGCTTGGCCACG